>CM071946.1:25773163-26118163 GCA_036784905.1 Acrossocheilus fasciatus | reverse complement strand
GATGATATTTACAAAAAGTCACATGATCAGTGTCACAATTTTGCATATTTGATTACTCACTTTTTTTACCCACTTTTTTCACCTTATTATGTTACATTTTAAATGTATGATTAAATTAAATTTATTTTAGTTCAGGTGGCAGAATGTCATTAACTATATTTTTACCATGGAAAAAATATACATAAAGATGTATTCATCTATTTTACCAAAACCATATGTGACCCTGAACCACAAAACCAGTCTTAAGTCGCTGGGGTATATTTGTAGCAATAGCCAAAAATACATTGTATGGGTCAAAATGATAAATTTTTCTTTTATGCCAAAAAATCATTAGGATATTAAGTAAAGATCATGTTCCATGAAGATATTTTGTAAATTTCTTACCGTAAATGTATAAAAACTTCATTTTTGATTAGTAATATGCATTGCTAATAACTTCATTTTGACAACTTTAAAGGAGATTTTCTCAATATTTAGATGTTTTTGCACCCTCAGATTCCAGATTTTCAAATAGTTGTATCTCGGCCAAATATTGTCCGATCCTAACAAACCATACATCTCAATTTCGAAAAATTGACACTTAAGACTGGTTTTGTGGTCCAGGGTCACATATGAAACCAAGATCATTACAAAGTAAACATTTTCAAGAACCTGACATGTTTAAATAGGTTTACATAGGGGGGAAAAAATTCTATGTTATCTCAGACTTTTGGACCCCACTGTGCCCTCTTCAAAATATAGGTTCTTTATTGGCATTGATGGTTCCAAGAAGAACTTTTGACTTCCATCGAGCCTTTCCATTCCACACAAGGTTTTTAAAATGGAAAAAGGTCCTTTAGATTATTAGAATGATGAGAACACTGATAAATGGAACTGTTCACTGAAAGAACCAATTTTTTTTTTTCTATGGCATCGCTGAGAAAAAAAAACAAAAAAAAACCTTTTGGAACCTTTATTTTTAAGAGTATATATAAATGCTTGTTTGTTTCTGTGCAAGTGCATGCATGTGTATGCACATGTAACATTCATGAAAGCTATATTAGCAAACCCTGTGAAGTAGTGGCTATCTCGGTTAGTACATCTTAGCACATATGTTTGTTGTTGTTGGTGTGGTGGATGTGAGCTGTAATGCAGAGTGCAGACTCGGGTCACAGGGGGTGTCAGGTCCCGCAGTGCACATGTCATTGGAGCTCTGTTTGCTGCTGCGACTCAAGCAGAACAGGCTGTTAGCTTTGCCCTTCGCCATCTCTGAGAAACACGCACACAATATCTGTACCCACAACACAGGCAGGGAAGTGTGCGGCATTCAAAACAAGCTCTGTCTCAGATCGGAAGGGAATGAATATCACAGCATGGCACCTGTGCGCGCCTGTTTACTGTAACGGGATGTGATGTTGAAATCACTCTGAAAGTTGAGGCAGTGTTACAGCAAGACTAGTTCTTATTCTCATGCACTTTCAGGTCCTTGCGACACTGATCAAAAGGAGACAAGGAGCTTTGGTTGATTTGGGTTTTTTGTGTAGACAAATATGACCGTGTGCTGAAGGGCACTTCCTGTAGATAGGCTGGTCTTGCTTGTTGTGCTGAATACCAGATATCCAGTATGACAGCATGAATGCAGCATTTCTTTTGAAGAAGGGCAAAATCGAGTAACTTTCAATGGATTTCTAGTTCCCGGAATGCTTTGTATGGGACTAGTTTGGGAATGTGTATGTGGAACAAATATTTCAGGTTCATTTGTGGCATAATGTAAAAAAAAAAAACAAAAAAAAAAACATGTCCTTCCATTTCATAAATAAATAAATAAAATGGAGGTTATATTATAGTGAGGCATCTACAGTGGAAATGAATGCCGAATGTGTTTTTACTGTAAAAAAAATATTGCTTTGCAATCTTTTGTGTAAATTTTATAACTGTATTTCCTATTTTACAACTTTGTTGCCATGGCAATAGAACTAATAGCCTAAAATGACTACAAAATGATTTAATGATATACAGCTCAAATAATACTTAAAGTTGTAACAGAAGAATTAATGGAGAGCTGATTTAGTAAGAATTAATACAGTATGTGCTTTTATAAAACTAGAAACTTTACATTTCTGCTATTAAATCCTTTAAAGTACCCATTTACTTCCATTGTAAGTGCTTCACTATAACCTCAAAGAATAAGTCAGTTGAAATTGAATTATGAATTCAGATTAATTTTACTCAGTTTACTGTGCACAGTTCAGATAAATATGTTCATTATGAAAATGTGTGTCATGAATTTAAACTGGGCTTGTGATGCACTTATGTTTTAAAAATGTTGCTAGCTATCTTTTTATCACTAATTGTCAGTTTGCTTCTTATGATGAAAATAACTTTAGTTAAATGACTCTCAAGTCTCTCAATTTCAGTACTTAACTTAAAGGGATAGTTCACCCAAAAATGAAAATTAGCCAAAGATTTACTCACCCTCAGGTCATCCTAGGCGTGTCTGACATTCCTCTTTCAGATGAACACATTCGGAGTTATATTCAACATTGTCCTGTCTGGAACAATCTGTATAATTGCAGTGAATGGTGCCCCTGTTTCTGAATCCTAAAAAAAAAGTACCCATCCATCGCAAAACTACTCCACTCGGCTCCGGGGTGTTAATAAAGGACTTCTGAAGCGAAACGATGCGTTAGTTTAAGAAAAATGTCGATTCTTAAAACTTTATAAACCGTTTAGTCCAGCTTCCTGTCTCTCGAGCAGGCACGTTCCCGACAAGGCGGTTGAGAGTATGACGTAGGTGCAGCGAAATGCGCAACGTAAGCTCCGGGGATGGGTACTTTTTTTTCAGATTCAGAAACAGGGGCACCATTCACTGCAATTATACAGATTGTTCCAGACAGGACAATGTTGAATATAACTCCGAATGTGTTCATCTGAAAGAGGAATGTCAGACATGCCTAGGATGACCTGAGGGTGAGTAAATTTTTGGCTAATTTTCATTTTTGGGTGAACTATCCCTTTAAGCGTGCTTTATCGGAGTGAGTAATATTTTACATTCATACTGGCAAATCATTTGCAAATACTGTATACTTGAAGTTACAAATGGACTGCACTGGTTGAGTTGCATGTTTTTTATACACTACAAGGATTTGGTTCATAAGAGTAAATTGTTGTGGACATTTCCAGGTTTCCCACTTCCTGCTTTCTGCTTTCTCCAGGTTCACTGGTGAGAGAAACCCAGCTTCGAGTAGTTCCTGTGTGATGAAAGTATAAAAATGTCACCTCTCTGCTAGTAACTTCTTTGACTGACACAGAAATTCTGAAAATATCATTACCATCCCATTGTCCTGTCCGTCACAGAGGCACAAATCTGTGTGATTTTCTCAGGTGGAGTATTTTAGTAAACAAACACATAAACAGGGGGACGGTTTGGTCTGAGGGAGCAGCACATAATTAGCACTTCCACTCCCAATTGACTTTTCTTTAATAAAGTTTCACCCCATGTCAGAAAATAATTGGCTCACTCACTGTTATGCTGTTTACTTTTCCTCTGCCTCCATTGTGGTGTTAATCTCCTTCGGATAAGCAGGTCTGCATTGATGTGTTGCTGTAAGAGGGGTTAGAGTTGTCCCCAGACAGACTGACAGACTTACAGACAGACAGGAAGAAAGGAGACATGCAGGCTGGATGCACTCATACCTGCCATGCTCCCTTCAAGCGGCTCTCTAATGGGAATACACTGAGACAGGCAAGACAGGAGGGCACAGATAAGTTTGGCTGGATGACAGCCATGCCGACAGAAAGACAGCTCTGGAGCTGTAATGAAAGAGAGTGAACAGAAAGGAATGAAGGGAAGGAGAGGTGGAAGTACATGAAGGGATGTTCCAGGACCTTAGCCGTCTCGCAGAATTTACCTTTTAAGCTTTAGCTTTAAGATCACATTTATGTGTTCAAAACACTGGTGTCTTTGGAATGAAAATGAGCCTAAAGTAGCCTTGAAGTAGCCTTGATTGATAAAAGCATAGTTCACCCAAACAATTAAAGTTTACTGTGTTTGTATTTTCAAACCTGTATGACTATGACTTCTTACAGAATACAAAAGAATATACGTGGACATTTAACAAGTGTTTAAATGTTGTTTTGGACTCCACTGACTTTCATTATATTGACAAAAACATTCTTCAAAAAATTGGTCACTGGTACTATTTAGACAAGTTTAGTGATTATGTACTGATTTGAACAAAATTAGGTTATCAGTAGTTTTCACTGAACCTGAAGCATTTGTTGTTTGCATGTGGGCGTTATGATTCCATGTTCTGGGTGAATGTGGCTGGAAAAAATTGGAATAATCAGGATTTGTGTGATAATTAAGAGAACGATTAATTGTTCATATTGAATGCTGCTGTTTGAGTGGCCATTATGAGGAACATTGTACATCAGTTGGTTTGCTAGCTGTTATTTTACCCTGCAAAGTAAGGTAAAAATGTCCAAATCCTTAATGACGGTCCAAATTTAGCTTTAGTTTTGATATGGTATTTAACAAAGCTCAATGAGAAGTGTTTTGAAAATGATATACCTTAATTACACAAATTCCTATTCTGACAGAATTAGATTTCACAAAGAACACCTGAGGTAGTCAAAAAAACTGTAGGTAATTTATTTTGTAATTTATTTTTTTATTAAAGGTTGTGTGGCAGAAGTACACGGATGCCTTTGTCAATTAAAATCATAAAATTGCATTACTGTTCAAAAGATGTTTTATGTTTTTTTGAAAGAAATATGTTATGCTCACCATGGCTGCAATTATCAGTTATCAATTTTCCATTTATAATTGGTGGCAAAGTTAAATCTTCAGCAGTCAATACTCCAGCTGTCAATCACATTTGACCTAGTACCTCAAGACAGTACAACTGAATGAACAGACCTTTTATTCCAATGCTTCAAAGCCTCTTATTTTTTCATTTGTGTCATAATAAATATGACATCTAGCCTGACTAGGATCTATAGGGCTCTATCTATTTGTTTAAAATCCAATATGTCTAAAAAAACAGTGAATAAAAAGCCCATGCAATCAGTTATTTAAGAGTTGTTGTGTGAATGGATATTGTTAAAATATAAAGCCACCCGGATAACAAGAGCACTCAAGGCCTACAGTGTATAGAAGACAGTTCTTTCAACACCACTGTTGAACAATCATTTCCCACTTATAGTGTAACGCAATGAGAAATTGCTTCTATAAATGGATCCCTGCTGCTATTTTGTCTCATTTTAACTATATCTTGATGTGTGGAAGCTGAACGAATGACAAAAGCCCATAGAGTAATTGTCTTTGATGTGCACGGTAGACGCTGCTTAAAAGACCTGCAAATAACTGCCATTTTCAGAAACCTCCATCATCTCAATTTTTTTTAAAGACCTGTTGTGCCAGTGGTGTTTTTACGGGAGTAAAAAACAGCTCTGTGTTGTGTTTTTTACGCATCTTTTCAAATTCAATATGCATTTAAATGAACAGATGGTATTCTGATCGTGTCATCAGCATATTTCACAATGACATTTAATGCAATTTCATAGCTGTATGTCTTCATATTGATGCCTGTCACACATTCCAGGCTGTCATGGACTAATTCCATATGTAGTGTGTGTGTGTGTGTGTGTGTGTGTGTGTGTGTGTGTGTGTGTGTGTGTGTGTGTGTGTGTGTGTGTGTGTGTGTGTGTGTGTGTGTGCGCTTTGCACAGCCTTGTGTGACTTGGTATTTCTCAGTTTATGTTGGCTTTAGGTGTCTCAGAAGTACTCACAGGTGTTTTGAAAATGATAAACACAGTTCATCGTCTCGTCTCGGTGTGTGGTGCACCCATATTGAATGCGTTTTCCTCTAAAAATGTTCAAAGAATTCTTTTAAGAGTATATTGTACTGAGGGCGAGAGAGGACTTTTCCTACTTTTTTATCATCGGCTACATTTTCACAATCCAGAGGAATTTTGCAGTGCCGTTATCTGCGTGACTCTCGGCCAGGTTTATGAGGAAGCTTTGCTGGGTCTGATAAGGGTCCTCAGGCCTTTTTCCGTGGTGTGAGTTTGTTCATCTAGCTCAGTAGGAGAAGTCGGCCGTCATCACCACCTGCTATGGCCGGTAAACCAAGGAACCAGAAAACATCTTCCTCATTATCTCTCTTACTGCGAGGACTTCAGAATCATTATACCTGCTAATCAAGCCGTTTCAACTAATCCAGGTAATCAAGTTTGACAAATGTCCCCATAGGAAAGAAAAATGACAAATGAGATTTCTTTCGTATCTCAAATTATTCTCATAGGCGCTAATTAGTTGAATGTTTGCTTAACACAGTGTGTTCCATTTCTTTCAGGTAATCTCACATTTCTCCTTATGAGTTTCAGAATAGATCTCAATAGTGTCACAATCTTTGCTTTGATACGCCAACGTACCAAAGTCACATGATATTCATATGAGCCTGAACAATTGAGAGATTTTTCCAAAACAAATGATCAGAAGGTTAAAGCTGTATGTACATTCCTCTGCTGATTGTGTCTGTTTTCATTTAAGAATTTGTAGGAGACACTTAAAACTGAATGATCAACATTTCAGAAAGTAACTCCATTAAAACCTCTTGAAGTCACTTGACTGTTGCAGTTTGTTTCCTGTGTTGATGTGGAAACAGAAAGCTAGAGCTGGAAATATCAAAGAGCTTGACTCTTGTGCCCTTCAAGTACACTTGACACATGAATCACTAAGAGAAGTCATGTTTACGAGCGGAGAAACAGAATTCTAGATGATACATGAGTTGCGGAGCATTGCGGAAACGATGAGCCATAATGTCGATTATATATATATAATGCATTTAATCTATTTATAGAGGTCATTAAGTGGAAAGTCCAACTTGACATGCGTGACAAATACAAACACTTGAACAGAAATACAAGTTTGCCAGGTGCTCTTTACTGCAGCATCTCTCTTTATTATATTTTTGTAGTGTATATATATATGAGCCATGCTTTGCTATTAGCTAGTTGGTAGGGATTGGTATTTGGGGGAGGGGCATTCTCATTTTAGAGAGTATGTGATTGGACAAGAATCTGCAGAATGCAAGATGAGTCATCAGTAGTTTCGTTTGAGATGGGCAAAACACTGATGAGATACACCATGAGATACACACTGGTTGGAAATGTGTTGGGGTGATGTCTGACTTGCTTTTATTTACGCCAAAAAATTCTATATCAATTAGTGCTGTCAAACGATTAATCGCATCCAAAATAAAAGTTTTTGTTTACATAATATAGGAGTGTGTACCTTGTATATTTATTATGTATACACAAATACAAACACATGCATGTATATATTTAAGAAATATATGTTATGTTTATATATTAAATATATAATAATATAAGTATATAAATGTATATACATATAAATAGTTTCAAAATATGTACTGTATGAGTTTGTATTTATATACACATAATAAATAAACACAGTACACATACATATATTATGTAAACAAAAACTTTTATTTTGGATGCGATTAATCGCGATTAATCGTTTGACTGCTCTTATATCAATATAATTAATGATGTAAAAAGTGGGTGGAGGGATTGTTCAATGCACTGAAGAAGGCCTTTGAGCTGAAATGTTTGTGTTTTGTCCTACTGTTTTTGGCTATTTTTGTGAGTGCAGATCATGGATTTATACACCAAAACTCTCTAGCAACCTGTGATTGTGATTGTTGTTGGATAGAAAACACATCGTTGGGAGAAATGTAATAACTACTATTTTTATGTAAAAGCAACAGAATGTAATGTAATGTTACATTTAATTTATTACCAACAAATTACACAACAAAATATGAATCATGCGATATCCATCTTTGATATCACTGGTGTCTGACTGAACTGTCCATCTTTTCTGCAGTTACTTCACTCCTCTCTTCACTGCAGCTGTATACTCTTGACTACTTTCCAAGGCTTGGAGCATTTTAAATGAGTTTATCTCTAAAAGTGAGCTTTTGTAAACTTTTAGGAGTACGCTAGCATATAAATGACCCCAGAGCTAACAGACATGGACTACAAACCACAAAACTCCTCATTTTGATTTGCTTTTTAGTTTCCTGACCTATGAAAGTACAACTTCTAAGCAACAACTTTTTCCTCAGGGATGCTATTTGGATTCCAATATTGTGTTACAAATATAGCCTAAGATATTTTAGATATGTCAAAATTCAGAACATCAAAAGAACCAAATGCGTCACGCTTAGAGGTTTAATCATTACAGGCGGCAACAACTACAGCATGTTATATATGTGAAAGCATTGTAATGGTGTGATGTTACCCTCGAGTGTGCTCTCTTCCAGGTGTAATCTAATGGTCAGGTTGGCACTGATGTGTCGTTTACTGGGCTCGGTTCACTTTAATGAAACATGAGAGAGACTGCACTGCTCTGGCTCAGGCGGCTAATTAAACCAGGCTTTTATTTTAGCCCGTCATTTGATCTGATCCAATTAAACCTGTGCTGAGCGTAGCCAACATCAGCAGCACCTGGTCACACTCACTCTCCTCTTCATTAAAAAACTGTCACTGCGGTTAAAACAGGTCTAATATGTCCAGTAAACGTGTTCGAAGAAAGCAGCCCATCTTACTCTCTCTTGTAATGGTGATGATGTGCTTGATGCTGGCCTTTGATGCTCTTGGGTTCTGGTTTCTTGCAGGTCAGTGAATTTCAAGGAAGAGTCAATATTGTGGAGGCATAGTTTTTCCCCTTGGCTACACAATCTATCTTTGCATGGATTTCCTGGAATATAATCACAGTATGATGATCTCCCTAGGACCAAAGTTGAATCTGAGTAGAACGAGTCTGTTTCTGGAATTCTTTAATTCTCCGAAACACATTCATCCTGTAGAGAGCCAGATGTGTTGGCACTATTGATACAAGCAATCACTTCTGTGCAGATAAACTTCATCAAATATAGCAAGCGGATGTGACTATTAAAGTCTTCATTCTGGAGTGCTGAGAATCAATATTTCATAGTGAATTTGAGTACTTTAATTTTTCTCAAATCTAAAAAAAACTTTTTTTATTGATAAGCGTCTTTTATTGTACAGAGAAATCAGTCAGTTAAACGTAATAAAAATGTATCCTTCCCCATGCTGCCCGACTGAAATTGAACGGTGGAGTGAGAGTGATGTGTACAGTCTTTCCCCACTAGGCAAACTCATTTGGAAATTTCTATTTCACTGACAGCACGGCTTCCTGACATTTCTTTTCTCAAAACAAATCAATGTTGACATTTTCCGCACGCCTCCTGACCGTTAGCCTTAAGACTGGGAAGCCTTTGAGTGAAGGAAGATATTTGTATTTCCATACTTCACTCCCACTTTCTTAATCCATACTTTAACATTCTCTCTTGACTTGTGATGGCTGCTGTTTGCAGAGCTGGGGAAGGAAACCCCCTGCTGCATTGCTTTGAATCCATGGCTTTTTAAACTTTGCATATTGAAAGCCTTATGCATGTCTATGCTTGCCTCACTGTATAAAGCTGAGAAAAACTAAATGAAATGAGAAAAGACTGATAACAAGGAGAGAGAAGGCAGGTGTTAGGAACAGGTGATTTTTGTGTAGCAGCAGGAAGAAATGCGAGTTCAAGGGAAGCTATAGCTGAACGCTAACTCAAATGTTTTCTGCTGTGATAAACGTGTGGAATGATGGACAATGCCACTTCTTTTCTTTTCATTTATATACCTAGTTATCAAGGCCAATTAATGAGCCAGTGAACATTTTACATTCATTGATCTTATGCATCCATTTTTATTCTTTTCATACTTAAACGTTTGGTTTTCTGTGATTTATTCAAAGTTTCTGATTTGTCACTAAGATAACGTTATCTAACTGGCTAACATAGATTAGGTTTCTGCGAATTAGCAAAAATGAATGTGATTAGTGTTGAAACCATTATTAAAAATGTGTTGAAATCAGTGATTTAAACATTGATCATGTTTTGCCTCATATGCCATTGTTTATGGATTTATTGAGTGATATTACAGCTGATTAATTTTCATATTGTTGGAATTTTCATATTATTGTTCTTGTAAATATACTACAGTTCACAATTGTAAGGTCAGATTTATTTATTTATTTATTTATGTTTTACTTTTTTAATACTATTATATTTTAATTAATATTACAGTATAGACTGTTATATTATTGCAGAAAATCTGTTTTAAAATAAATGCTGTTCTTTTCTTTCTTTTCATTAAAGAATCCTGAAAAATTAGTATTTATATAATAATATACAAAAAAAAATCACTTAACATCCAGTTTTGCCAAAAAAAAAAAAGAATAAATAATATTTTAAAATATGAAGTGTTTCATTTGCAAAAACGGATAACTCTCAAAAATTCTCAAAAATCATGTTTTTTCATTGTGCATTCCAATTAATAGCTAATATGGAGAATAACTATCACTTATAGAGAAAATAACTAAATAAACAGCTTACTAACTCAATTAAACACAATAAAAACATGATTTTTGAAAATTAAAAAAAAATAACTCTTCATATATTAAAATACAAAACGTTTTTTTTTTTATTGCAATAATATTTCACAATATTACAACATTTAACTGTATGTTAATTAAATAAATGCATGGTGAGCATAAGAAACAACTTTCAAAAATATTTTAAAAAATAAAATAAAAAAATAAAATCCTACCAAACACAAACTTTTTAACAGCAGTGTACTTCATATCCCTATATTTGCCTTAGAAAACATCACAAACATGTTGGAAGAAAGAAAACTTGGAAGACGAGGTCACACAACAGCATAAAGTGAATTTGAAAGTGATTCAAATGAAGCTCATGGCTAGGATTTTTATGCCTATGCACGTTCACACTCATTGAGACCTGGCAAGGGATGTAGAATTTTGTCAGGGACACAATTGAGATTTGCCTTAATCTGACAGACCATTTATCTTAAACTATGTCTCAGTATGATAGCAATCTCGCGCCATTGTTCATCCTCTGCTCTACCTGACTGAACGTTGAACTTCTGCCAGATCTACGAATGCAACGTGTGTCTGCCGTCCCCCGCCGCTTGGCGGATTTGATCTGGTCCTTTTCTTCTCCTCTGGGCTTGTTCCTTGTTGTTTGTCTCCATATTTTTCTGTATCTCGCTCCCCTTCCTCCCTCCTCTCCCCCTCCATCAACGGTTGAGTTGATGATCAGGCACAGAGCAGATGCTCCCTGCCCAAGTGGCCATCTCCTTTGACTACCCATCAGGCTGCTGAAATGGGAAACGCGGCCTCCATGTGTGAAGAGCTCTGAGAATAATGCAGTCATTACCATTCCTGCCTGACCTGCCACAGTCACACACCCTTATGTGTTCCCGTATCAGGCACACAGAGCGTCGACCGCACTAGACGCTGCACATCCAAGGACCTCAGCCGCCAATGAACGGTTTCAGAGTGCAGCCTGTAAATTCGTTGAAGAGAGGGAGCAGAAAATAGAGATACGGCAGAACGGGTGCATGGAGCATTTGTAGTGGGTGAAGCATTCTTTGCGTTTGATTAGAGAGGCTAGGATGGAGAAGACTGAAATAAATGGAAGATTTACGAGCCGATTTTAGAGTTCATTCTGCAGTTGTTTTGAGGAAATGGGGTCTATTTTGTTGGAAAATCTTTTCCGTGGAAGTTGTGGAGGCTCTTGGCTGGGCATCGACATGCTCTGGCTGCTTGGCCTGTTAGAGCTTCTCTAACAGAGTTGGAAATGTCTCCCGGCTGCCTGCATTTGTGAATGAATGCTCTGGAATCAGCGTGTTCTGCTTAATACAAAGCAGATATAAAAAGTACTGGTACTTCGGTACCAGGCTAAAAAAAAATGCACTGAAATAAAAAAAAAATAATAATAATAAAAAATGGCTCACGTTAACATGTAACATGCATGCTCCTACAGGGATAGTTCACCAAAACTTGTAAAGATGTCTATATGTTCACCAAGCTGCATTTAAGTAAAAATACATTAAACAGTAATACTGTGAAATATTATTGCTATTTAAAATTAATATTTTCTCTTGTGATATATTGTAAAATGTAATTTAATAATTATTGCTGTCAAATGATTAATTGTGATTAATCACATCTAAAATAAAAGTTTTTACAAAACAATATGTGTGCGGTATATATTTATGTATATATAAATAAACACGCATACAGTAAATTTAAATGTATAGCTGTATTTATATTCCTATAATTTAGATTATATATAAGCAATTTGTTTATATTTTGGATGTGATTACTCATATGACGGCACTATTAATAATATAATATAATATAATATAATATAATATAATGTAATATAATATAATATAATATATATATATTTCTTTTGTGTGTGTGTGTGTGTGTGTGTGTGTGTATGACAATGTAAAAGGCTTTACAGCTAATACATGTGAAAATGTTACTTTTGTGACATTTGTATAAATTGATTTATTTTGTTGTTGAATTACCTAAATTTCAAGCAGAGTATAATTAGGAAATACTTGAGATGCTATTCTTTTAATTTAATTGGCTATAATTTAGATTTCAACAATGTATTAACTGTTCTTGCATATTACTGTTTTGTTATTGAATAATAAGAAATATAAAAAAACACAAATCCTGCTACTAGCCTGTATATGCACATAATATTTATTTTCCTAAAGTTTCCAGACTCATGAATATGGCTTTCTTTCCAGTCATTTCACAGTTTATGGTCAAATCAAACATGTCACCTGCCTGGCAACAGAGAGGCAGACTCAGTCAGATGGAAAATCAAAGGACTGCATTCCAGTGATAGGCATTATATGGTGATTATTTTCACTTTTTAAACATGCTGATGGATGTCTTGTTGATGCAGCACAAGCACACTCGCTTTCAGGATGAAAAATGTGATGAAAATCCATGACAAATGTGAGCCCTCTGCTTTCATTACATTGCTTTCCGTTCTATTAAAAAGAACAGAACATCTTATCTCCCTTTAAAATCAACTCGTATCAAACCTAACCTAAGCTGCTCCCAACCTAGAAAGAAAACTTTATTTCTCAGAACGTACTCTTTCGTAACTCAGGAAAATTAATGCATGAATCATTTGGTCTTGGAAGAAGTTGATAGAAGTGTTTCATACTGAATATCCATATCAACTTTTGCTATCTTGCCAAATCTAAGCGCAGTTTGTGATTTGTTAAGATCTCTTCTGAAACTTAAGAGAAGATACAGGACATCAATGATCTTTTTCCTAGGAGAAACACCTGAGAATCTGGAAACTCTTGTTCTCCATTTGATCTCAATGCTAGTGAAGAGATTATCTTGTGGTATTATAATAAAAGTCCTTTTTGTCCTTTGGTATGGTTGGTTTGAAAGCAGTTTTCTAGGATACGGTTCATGTAAGCTCTGGTATGAAAGCTATTTATTCTTGCTTGTGGAAGGGAATCACTATGGATGACATATACAGTAAATGTATCTTTGCATGCTTTGTAGTATAATGCATTTCTCATAGCTCACCTCATCTTTGAATAAATCTCCACGTATCTGTGGCAGACGGAGGATTATAAATACTTCCGTAACACAGTGAAACTGGCATCTTCTCCTCTAGAGTTGTTACCTAGTTACAGTGGTAAGCAGCTGGCGATAGTACTCATGGTGCTCTCATTGATGACGCAAAGGACTGCGATTCAGACTAAGCAGAGTCAAAACAACATAAGATTTTGTGGAAGACATTGCAACATTTTCTTTGCAGAGGCTTTGAAAGAAAGACATTTCACAATTTGATACATATCGTTCTGTCTCTCATTATGCCCTCGTTTCAATCCCCACTTCACTGAAGTTTTTCCCTAGTTTGTCTTCATTGTCTTTTGGAAGTGAGTGAGCCATTCATGGTAAATTAATGAAGACATTAGAGGAGGAGGAAAAGGCTTACTTGAGTATTCATTTGAGCTTGATTTGATTGTTCCCTAATTTCACAGAGACAGAGGAGGGATTCTTCTACAAGGCGAGCGAATTTGATTTCCTACGATAAAATGGCAGTTAAAGTGATTAAAGTCATATTACAGACTCCGGAGGGAAAAACTGGAGTGTTGGATGAATTACTTGGGCGACTTGAGCAAAGCTCTGACTACATTATAAATCCATTTGCGTATTTTGGTATAAAACTCTCCATGTGGGTCCATGTAAAGGCAGACTAAAACATTGGTGAATGGTGATTATTCTGGGGTTGGTGAAACATTATGAAAGATGTTACGCTATGAATTCATTACATTACATTAAAGACTGTGTGAGCAATGTATGTTGGTGTAAGGAAGACCACTTAAAGAAACACTGCATATTACCATGTTTAAGAGGTTAATGTTTTTTTTCTGGTTAGCATAGTCCAATTTGCCCCTGCTGGTAGATATTATAACTACACTATCTTGCTGCACAAAGCTTTTTTCCCCCTATTGATAGTACGGCTGGGTATCGAGTTCAATACTTTTTAGGCACCGACCAAATTGCCTCGATAACATCGAGTATCGTAAAACGTCTTGTCGTTCGGTACCAAATTCCGATACCTAACTGTGCGTTCACACCAGACGCGACTTGCGCGAATAAATCGCGCTATTCGCGTATAGTTGGACGCTTGAACATTTTGAGTTTACTCGCTTCATTCGCGCGTGAAATTCACTTCACACAACAGACGCGAATTCGCGTCAGGGAGGGGCTTCTGCCAGGCGGCTCCAGTCTCGTTGCGAAATGACTAACATGGATTTTATTGACTCTTCCACTTCTTTCTGCACACTTCCTCTGAATAAACACATCAACTCAATATGTAAACTAAGTTGTTTTTAATGCATTCAAATAATTAGACATACTACAACACAGAAATTAATAACAATAAAACATATAGTGAAAGAAAATAAAACACCCACTTATAAGCGTGGATAAAAATTTTCAATTTCTTGAAGTCTTTAACAACCTAGAATAAATGAATAGAAATGATGATTCTGTCTGAGGTATGCATTTTAAAATGAACACACACTAGTGTAAACGTAGCCTAACAGATGTGAAAACTGAAAACTATTTGAACTTTATTAAAACTATTTGCACTGATTTATTGTGTTGGATATATTTTGTTCCTTTGTGCAGTGGCCCAGGAGATGAGGCTTTGAGTCTGTATTTTGTTTTTTGATGTAACGTAATCTTGTTAAAACTGATTTCATAAAATTGGTATCGAAAAAAAGTATCGTTCAGGAACCGGTATCAAACTCAAAGTGTCAGTATCGGTATCGGTATCGATATCGAAAATTTTTGAACGATACCCAGCCCTAATTGATAGCTATTCAGGAGTAGCTGCATATGGTGACAAAATGCATGCAACATAAATCAAAAATTAATTTTTACTTGAAATGCTATATTGGGCTGATGGTACCAAATAGAACATATATAATGTATGTTCCTTTTGTTGCCATCAGCCCAACATTTCAGCTACTGCTGTTCTATTACCAGGTTGAAGATCCATGCACAGTTCATTGGATTTGGCTGACACTCGGCTGGGAATGCAGCTGATAAAGATGGGTTATGGCTCAGGGGGACAATTTTATATCTGTGAGATGATTTTACTCAGATTACTACATTTCCGTCAGTGTCTTTCTCACTTTCAGATCACACTCGCAGAGGTGAATGCATTAGATCCAGTCGTAAGAGCATTGCTAACCAACCAAACATTCAATTCTGAATGTGGTAAGCTGTAATTTTTGTCATTGCACCCTCAATTTAACCAGAAACCAGGTTAATACTCATGACTCTCCAGTCATGTCCAGTATAGGTGTCTAGGCTGTTGCAAAGCAAGGTCACAGTTTGCCACATTAATGTGGTATTCAACTGATGCGCAGTCACAGGTGTGATCACAACAGCTTCGAAAAATTTAAAATTTTTAAATTTAAGATAAGACTTTTTAGGAAGGAAATGGACTTTTGTATTGTGTGTTGTTTATGTGGAATGCTTGTGTGCTGCAATCAAATTGCCTTAGAGAAATGAATAAAGATGAACTGAACTGAACTGAACTGAACTGAACTGAAATGTGCTTTATCCAGTCATATTTATATAATTATGATGATAATTAATTATCATTTGAGTCTTTTGGTTTTTAACTGAAAGTGCTATATATTGTGACACAGCTGTTTTAGCACTGATGCCAGACTAATAGTAGTTATTTGTATGAATAAGCCTATCCAAATAAAACAGAAAATAATGAAATCAGTATCTTTATCTAAGAACCACATATTTTGCTGGTTTATCCAAAAATAGGTATTACTGCATGTGTATGTAATATGCACTACACATTTCTGGGTTGAATGCTTTCAAAATTGACTATACTGTAAGCAGAATATAAAATTACTCAGAAGATTTTGGTCATGCACTATACAACACAGTTTAAAGTTTTTGTCATCATTTACCTAGTTTCATTCCAACCATGTATGCAACTGACTTTCTTCTGCAGAACACCAATGAAGAGTGAAACTGAAAGAATGGAAGTCATTGGGGTCCAAAACAATATTGGATCCCAAAAAAGGAGTTTTTACAGTAAGGCCATAGAACAACCCTTTCCCCAAAAGAACCTTTTATCGAACAGTTTAAAAAAAAAAAAAAAAAAAAAAAACCTTTCTGGATATTTTCTTTTGTGTTCCACAGAATAAAACAAGTCACACATGTTTGGAATGACATGAGCGTAAATAATTTTTAGGTGAACTATCCCTTTAATATAAAAGAATGACTCTATAAATTGGCTCTGCGGCCCTTGAGGCTAAAGTGGTCCTTCTTTGTGGCCCCAGAGCTTTCCAAAGTCGAGTTGCCCTGCTCTGCACCATCCCTTGGCCGATTTCTTCTCCGCTAAGGACTTTCACGCCAGACCAGTTCAGCTTTAGCATAATTGCCCTGAGGGAGAACTTGATCCTCTGGGGAGGCCAAACAGGATGGGAGACCTCATGCGAAGATTGGAAACGATTAAGTGAGAGTCTAGCTGTGAGGAACGACCCTTGCGAGAGGTTACTGTGTAGGTGAGTGATGGGGGCAGGCCTGTTCCGCTCCGACTCTGCCAGTTTCTGAATGCCTGTGTGAGGACTGGTAACAGGGTCAGCACGTTGGTGTGAAGTGGGCCGACTGCTTTTGGATCGTGTTCAAGTTTGTAGTGCCTGCTTAAAAGAGGCAGGCCCTCAGCCAATGTTTTGAGGACATATCGGCAGAGCGGATTTTTTTCTGCACGTCGAACCATCAGCGATTTTTATATTGTAAAGTGCTGCCTTTCGAGTGGCCCTCTAAGGGGAGCAGAAATGCTTAGCAATAGCCTTGCTTTCACCGTCCTGCTTGTGCAGGTGTTTTGTCTATAGCATAGTGTGGGTGGTTAAGTTGTTATGAAAGGCCAAAGTCATCCAAAAATCGTTCAGTCAACCCGCTGCCCTCAAAGTGGGTGGTTGAGCCAATGCAAAGAGACAGGCTTATTTCAGAAAACAGACAATATATTTGAAGCTCTGAACTGTTTATAGCCGTGCGCCGTGTTGGTGCAGCTGGTGCCGAAAGTGGTCCGGAGAGCATCTAACTGTGTTAGAGAGCAGATGATGATTTTTAAGTGCATCTGTGGCACCGCTGACCTGGAGGAGAGAGGTTGAGAGAGATGAGCGCTGGCTTTTGACATTCTCAGGTGGGGGTGAGCTTGGCGTGGGCCGCGGTGATGTGGGGTCCATGTGTGGGTGAGTGAAGGGCTGCCAAGCCCCAGCTGCTAAGTGTGCCCTTGAGGGTTAAAAAGAGGCGTGAGGAAATGAGGAACGAAGTGTGATGGTGAAATATGTTTGGTATACTGAACATTTCGCGGTTTTGATGCAAATGAACAAATTCATAGTGTATTTAATGATTTTTGCTGTAATTGTGAGGCTTTTATGGTGCTTACAAGGCAGGAGTGGATTGATTTCATCAAACATTCAGATTAGGGCTTAACCTTCTGGAATGAATTCATGCCAAACTACTTAACATAGTGTACAGACTGCATTCAAACATTGTTTTGTAGATCATTTTAGTCTGGTTTGGATTTTATAACAGTTTTTGTTCATATTTAAAGCATTAGCACACTCGAAAATGATAATTCTGCATTTATTTACTCAGTTGTATAATTCCAGACCCATTTAATTTTTATTCTGAAAGTATAGAAAATTCCCCCGTAATGTTATTTCTACCTCCAATGATTTATTGTATTTAATAGCATTTTGTCATGGGAATTACAGTCTAAAAAAATGGCTGACAGCTTTAGCAAATATTGCAGTTAGCATTTTATGAATCCTAAATGCACACAATTGAAGAGTATGTTCAAGAATAGTTTGTTGCATAATTTGACATACTCTTGAATGGTAACAATGCACGATAAAATAATTTTCACATATTTTAAAGATATGTTTTTGAAAAAATGTTCAATATAATTCATATATCTTTATTACTTTTTAAATTGAAGATTGGAAGTCTGCATCTAAGGCAGTTTTAATATGATCTGCTTACCACAAAAAAGTTAAAATATGTTCATTAAATTATTATATTAATTAATTATATTAATAAAAAACCCCAAAAAGGTCCTGTAATTGAGGAAATACTCACATAAGTTCTCACATATCGACATCCAATTTGTAACCACATTTTTTCAATGAATCATTTGATCACAAAAATGATCTGAATAGCTTGCCTTTTCAGCATTTTTATTTGAATTTCTTGCTATAAACTGAAGCTCAACCAGTTTGAATTGGAATTGTCACACTGACAATGCCTAGCCTGACTTTGTGCAGCATTTTTTCCCTGAATCTCTGACCTCTGTTTCTGTTCTTCTTGGCTACCTTCTCTTTTTCACAACCCATTGAACTGTTTCACTCTGTTAACTCCATCATTCATACATTTTACAGCAAGCTCATTGTATCTCCCCACCACCCTTTTCTCATTTATCACTAGCCGTCTACCTCGCCTCTTTTTCACACATGGCCTCAATGCGCTCCCTCATTTGTATTTGAGACCTGATCTCTTTGATTTATGACTTTATGCATTCAGTTTTCCAGTATACTCTTCTTTTTCCCCCGCAAGGCTGCATTACTGCAGATTAGAAAATAGAAGAACGCACATCACTTTCCTCTGCTCTAATGTATCAATTCCCCGAAGCCATTACGTCAAGGTCATGTTCGCCGCTACACCGCCACCGATGATAACTCCCTAGGACTCTGCAGAGTACTTGACAGGTGTACGTGTTGGTGTGTGTATTCCTGTCCTCACTGAGCAGATGGACCACCGTGGGCCACAGCCCGTCGCACAGAGCCTCATGCGAAGCCGTTCATCCATCAGGCCCTGTACATCTAATCCTCTCCGCTCTTGTGCTGTTAAGATGCTTAAAGCTGGAGGGAGGCATGAGCTCCGTGTGTGAGTCTCTCAATCCACAGATATTGCAAAGGGGGGGAACTGCTGGCGCTGCATGCGTCTAGTGAAGAGGGATGCATCATTGACTTCATCTCTATCTGCACCTTTTGAAGGCCGGTGTGGCCTGTCGATGCAGGAGCTCATTTGTGACTCTCTTTGGAATATCAGAATAAACAAGCATGCGGTGTAGGGAAAGGGGATGAGAGCGGGATTTAATAAAAAGGTATCTGGCTTAGGGGACTGGAGGTGGGCCAGGAAGCGGCTGGAAGACTGACGGTGGGGGAGTGACTCAGAGCGTTAAGAAACAGAGCGGAAACAGTAATTGTGCTGTAAATCAACAGCTGGAATTGTACTGGGGAGCATAATACATAAGGTGTATGAGGGTATAGTGGAGCACAGTGGCAAATCTTTAACGAATTTATACAAACACAATATAAGTGGAATTAAATTGATGAAAAGTTATGTTACCCCAGTTATGTCGACTAAATGATGTTCTTTTGAATCCTGGAGGAAGGTTTCCAATATACATATACATATACATATACTGTACATATACATATACATAAAGCAGCACAACTGTTTGCAACAGTGACAATAATAAGTTTATTAAGCACCACATTAGCAAATTGCAATGATTTGAAGTGACACTGAAGACCGGCGTCAGGGCTGTCATCCACTCATTATTTTTGAGGGGGCACGAGTTTTATTCATTTTTATTTGAAACATTCCCAAATGCATTAACTATATCATGAAATATTAATGGTCAAAGTAGTCTAATAATGTATTAAGGGGTAGTCGTGGCCTAATGGATAGAGAATCAGACTTGAAACCCGAAGGTTGCGGGTTCAAGTCTCAGGTCAGGGATTGTAGGTGGGGGGAATGAATATCCAGCACTTTCTCCACCTTCAATACCAAGACTGAGGTGAAACCATTGAGCAAGGCCTGGGCGCCGCAGCATTGATGTCTGTTCATGGTGTGTGTGCGTGTTTGTTCGCTACTCACTGCTGTGTGTGTGTGTGCACTTGGATTGTTGAAATGCAGAGCACAAGTTCCAAGTATGGGACGCCACACGTCACGTCCTTTCCTTTCCTTAACTATGCATAAAAACCTGTCTGTTTACTTAAGTAACAGATATGGGTGTCATGCCGTAATAGTTTTAATACAACTGACTTTATATTTAATGTGAATTTAACATTGAAAGTTAACGTGAATAAAAACATTTTAAGTTAGGCTACACTTTCATTGTACAGAAAGAGAGCAAAGAACATTTAAATGATCAAAGAACACTTTACTGACAGTCTAGAGTTCAAGCGCTCTCAAAAACTTCCATTAATATCACTGAAGCTGTTTACACTGTGAAATGAATATTTTACTTATAGATTCATACACACATCTGCACTTTATTGTTTCTAACGAGAGAATTCGCCAGAAAGATGTATTCAGTCAGCGAGCGAGTGAAGAAAACACCGGCATTTCAGATAACTCATCTGAACACCTCTGATTGGCCATTGCATTCATAAGCTCAACAGCATCGTGTGCGATTGGTTATAATACGCAGTGCTGTAAAAATACGTCTGTATCTGGCTCAGCACCAGCCAGCGAATGCAGATTTGAATTTAGCAGCTAATGACACGACACGCTGAACGTTCTAATCACGCCGGTGTGATTGTATCAAATATAGAAAATATTATTCGGCTATTTATTTATTTTTTTGTCTTTGCATTCAAAATCCACTAGGCTCAAAAATCTGAGGGGGCACGTGCCTCCTCACTTTGAATGGGCGTGACGCTTCTGTTATGACTGCTGATTTTTCTTTATCCATTTTTTATACATTAAAGTATATATAAAAATATTAAAAATAGAAAGGTTGTTTTAAATTGTAGTAATTTTTGACAATATGTGTACGGTATTTTTGCAGTCTAGACTTCTTTAAGGAACATTTAAAAATCTTATCAAGGTTAATATTATTATTGAAATATATATTAAACTGCCTATTGATAAACAGGTAATTTAAGTTTCTATGATCATCATCATATCAGCATCATCATCATCATATTCTGAGCCATTTTAATTCGTACTTGAAAAACAATACATACTGTTTTGCATACAGATAATTTTGCAGTTGATAAAAATGCCAATAGCTCTCATGCATTAGTGAATTTTTCTTTTAGTTAGTAAATATTTTTATTTTTTACTGCAACAATTATCATACATTTACTATTAAACAAGGTGTTTGTTCATATGATATGGTTTTGTGCATTTAATATAGTAGCCTAAACTTACAGTATATAGTGCACAATGCACGGCAATATATGGCTACTTTTGTTGATGTTACACCATTGGCTGTCAAAATATGTTTAGAGACGTTTGGCATCATATTTTCCAAACACAGTACTTGTTCAAACAATTATCTTATTGTCAACAGATAAAGATGATTGTTTGAACACATACAGTGCAGTGTTTGAGACGAGTGTAGCTCAAGTTTTTGGGGAAGATTTTAACAGCTGGTGGTGCCGTGTGTGTGTGTGTGTGTGTGTGTGTGTGTGTGTGTGTGTGTGTGTGTGTGTGTGTGTGTGTGTGTTTTCTTCCAAGCAATATGTGTATTTAAAAAATGCCCATTTTGTAAAAAGTCAGCATTTAGCTCATTTACTTACAGTGCTGTAGTGAGATGAATAGAAAGTAAACAGACAGCTTTCTTTAGACATAGAGTATTAGAACTCCTTGGCACAAACCAGTTGTGTACATTCTTTATCAAAGACTCATACTGAACAGAAACAACCTCAACCTTTAGTCCTTAAAGATGCCAGTGTGAATGAACATACCTGTGTGTGGCTCTCTTCATTCCCTGCCTGGCTCTGCATCTGTCAAAATGTTGCTTATGTTATTTATTCTCTTCTGTGAATGTATTCTCAGCCAAGCACTGCCTGACTGAGTTGTACCCTTTATCTAAATGACCCTTTAAACACTTCATGAAGCAATTCAAGCTTTTCATGAGAAACAGATTAAAACTCACTCATGCCCTAAATCAATTTATCAGCAATCGGCTGAGACGGCTAATTAACCCCCACTGTTTCTACTGAGAACCTCTTCATTTGTTAACAAGCACATATAACCACCCATCCATCCGCTCGCATGCGGATGCGAATGTGGCCGACATTGACGCATCTCTACATCCTGTTTTACTCTGCCTGTTGCTCGCTCCACCTCACCAGAAGGACCCACGGTGCTCCTGCTGTGCTGTATGTGTATGCGTGTTGTTCTGTGCTGTGCACCGGTTTCTCTGTCTGTAATCTCAGCGGGTTTCCATGGCTCACTGGGTGATAAATAGAAGTGGTAAATGGATATACTTTTTTGTCCTTGTCACCAGATCCATCTCTGGTTCTGTTATCCTCCTTACCCTCAACTCAGCGGGCACACAAGTTTCAAATGCCATATATGGGGTGGGTGTGTGTGACGGTTGTCTTGTTCGGTCTAACACTTCGATGCACACTTGCTGGTCGACACGGCTCTCGAAAGCCGATGTTGTGAGCACAGTTTAATCCTAAAGAGCAAAGGAAGCAGATATACTCGTATAAATCAATAGATCCTCAAGGCTGTGTGCAACTGAAATGCCAGCACTGTTGTTAGGCGTGTGTGTGTGTGTGTGTGTGTGGGTGGGTGGGTGTGATCATATATCCATCCACTTCATCATTTGCCAATCTAGCGCGCAGAATGCATTCTAGACACGTAAGCACTAAGACAAGGCGACAGCCATTGAATTTCCTCACCGTTCAAGGTTGCAAATCACTTATGGGTATATGAGAAGCAGCAAATGTCAAATAAAGCTCAACAACGTAGCATTCCAAAGTCTTTAACACACAACACTGTGTCAAGCAATCAATGTACAAGCCAAATATATATTCGACCCTCATTTTGTCAGGTATTTCATGTTATTTCGAGCACCATCTTTACCTGCTTTAAGCTGTGATATTCTGGCATGTTGTATTGATGTGCAACTCTCCAGACAATCTTTATTGACATGCTGTAACAATTTGACAAACTGATCTGTTAAAGTATACCTTGTGTGACAACTATAATATCAGCACTTCTGCTCGCTGACACGTCTTCCTGCTGTGCGGTTGTGATATCGCTGTAATAACATTCTTTTGGCTTTTGTGACGATTAATTCTGCAGGCTCTCTGACTTTGGACAATCAGAAATATGTTGTTGTTGTTGGATGTCGATTTAGGAAGCCTAGTTTCGATCTAGTTTGGCACAGCATTGATTATTTCTCATACAGTAGTTATTCAGTGGCGTTCTGTTTGGTTTGTGTACTCAGAGGGTGTTTGGATCCCTCTTAAAGCCGGAGTGAGAACTGTGGTGATTGAATTCAAGTATTGATTCTGACCTAAATTTGTTTTTTGATGGATATTTTCTCTCAAAAATGAGAGGAGTGCAAGCAGGGTGCGAAATTGACAATTTACAATAGGATTTTATTTAACTGTTTTCAATTTTTATTTTTTTTTTCTATTTATTTTTCATGTTGCATGTTTGTGTCAAACAGTTCAGGTTATTGAATTACTCGCAGCATCATAAACAAGATCCAGTTTAGTTTCTGAAACAAGACTGGTCGCAAAACATGAGGACACAACGACTAGGCTGCATTCACACAGTAGCAGAAGGCAAACAAAAATAGGGTGCCCAGGAGGGGCCATCTTCGGTTCCCTTAGTTTTGTCGTGGGCATGACATATTAAGTTGTGGGAACGTGATAATATGTCGTGGCCACAAGATCCTTATGTCGTGGCCTCGAGATGCTATGTTGAGGGAATGACATCCATTTCTCGTGATCTCTTATGTTGAGGGAACGAGATATTTTTCTTGTGGCCATGAGTTTAATGGGTAAACAAACCTACGTGACCATAGCAACCTGGGATTATCATGGATTTATTAATATTTTATTTTGAATTAAGAAAGTATTATATTAATTATTATAGAAAGTATTACATAATTAAATTATTATATCGACCTTAGGCTGTAGACTGTAGGCAATTGCACGCGATGTAACCAGCATTCGAATTAAGTTTATCACAAATATGCTAAATGTTACATAAAGTACATAAATTAAAATAGACCTACAAGAAAACATTTTTATCCATCCCACAGTCTTGCTAACTGTGTGTGTTCATTAACTGATAGTCTTTTTCCATAATATAGTATATTATTATTAGCTATATTATCATTATTATTATTATTATTAGCCTATTATTATATTTTTATATTAGTTTTTTCCCTTCATTTCGATCTCTTTACATAACGTTCTGACCAGTTTTGTAAATAAGCCTACTGTAAATGCTCGACATAAAGCGTTGATTATGCTGACTGGAATTTATAGCCTATATTGGAAATGCAGTTTAAAGGTTGAATTTAACACATATTTCTTTTCTTTTTTTGTCTTGAAAATGAATAATTATTAATATTATAGCCTACTACCTATTGTTTCGTTGAGGAATGAAAACACAACACGCTCATTTAGCATCACGCACTGGCATAAATAGCCTATAATCATAAAGTAGCCTATTGTCATAATTGTCAGGCATTTACAGTATTTTCAAAATATATGGTAGCCTAGCAAATAGCATAATTATACAGAATGTTAATTAGGTAATGCGATACACGAATTGAAAGGGGAAATAATAAAATATTGTATTTATATGAAATAAATATAAAAATATAGCCCTAACAAGTTAATATAACCTAATAATAATAATAATAATAATAATAGTATACAAATATTAAATGAAATGTTTAATGTTAATAAAAATGTTTTATCCTTCTCTGATAATCCCAGGTCTCTATGGTCATGTAGGTTTGTTTATGCATTAAACTCGTGGCCACGAGAAAAATACATTGTTCCCTCAACATAAGAAGTCATGGCATAAGGATGTTGTTACCTCGTTGTGGCCACGACATAATATCACGTTCCCATGAGTTAATATCACCTTCCCACGACTTAATATGTCGTGCCCACGACAAAACTAAGTGAACCGAAGACGGCCCCTCCTGGGCACCGTACAAAAACGACTTATTGAACTGACTCATTTAAAAAGATAGTTCACAGAGAAGAAAAAGGAAACAATATTGTTAACAAGAAGATAGTTTGAGAAATGTCTCAATGAACTTTTTCCATACAATTAAAAGTCAAAAATGTTGTTTTGGTACTAATTCATAAATTTCAGTTACAATTAATGCCAGATGACAGAATTATTTTTTTGAACTATACTTTTAAATTTAAAACAGGTGCTGTGTTGATAGGAGAGGAATTATAATACCATGATATGATTCTTTTCACCAAAATGAATCATTCATATTTGTTCACTGATTCATTCAGTGATTCTATCATTACACCAGTAGGTGGCGACCAGTGAGACAATTTTTTAAAATTATTTATTCAACAGATTGGTAGCACTGTTTGTGACACTATACCTCAAGTATTTTCTTTAAAAAAAAAAAAAAAAGGTGAAATTTTAAAATATCAACTGATTACGGTTTGAACTTTTTCCTATTTATATTTTAAAATGTGATTTATTTCTGTTCAATTTTAGCATCCATTACGCCAGTCTTCAGTGTCACGTAATCCTTCATAAATTTGGTGATCAAGAAGCATTTTTTTATTATTATCATTGTTGAAAATAGTTGTGTATATTATATCACAATATTAGTTTATTGAAAAAATAAAAATAAATTATTTCAATCTTTCTGACCCCAATTTTTTACACGATTATATGTGATTATGTTGCAATTCCTTATAAAGTTACTGATCAAGTAACATTTTATCTACTTTCCAAAACCAGTTTTTACTCTCATTTGATGTTAGGCAGGTGTTCATTTTTGACCTTGAGTAGAACAGAGAAAAGGAGGATAGCAGAACAAACCCATTCACAAATCATAGATCCCTTTATTGATTACTCGTCATACTCCATTGCACTAAGGTTCAAACTTCAAACAATCCTTTGTTGAAGCAGATGATAACCCAGCTATGTACACCACAAAGGACAATTGAAAGCATATTTTGAATATGTATGCGTAGTTGGCCTGAACGTTTTAAATAGACCTTGGATATTTGCTGGGAACACACTAAAAATGCTATCGGTTATGCCTGCTTCACGCTTCTCGCTGGATTTTCTGCAATGCTCTTTAAACATTAATAGCGCCAAATGTCAGGCCTCCCACCCTTCCATCTTCCTGTGTGTTTGGATTCTCCGCAGTCCCTAATCCTGTTACTGGATTACAAGTTTTATTCCTCTCCATTTCTTCTGTTCCATTTCCCATGCACCCAAACACTGCAGTGCTTTAGGAGGCCAGTATGAGGATTAGCATAGCATTACTGAGGTGTGAAACCACATAGCTACGGTACCACTGGGTAAAGAAACCACAGAGGATCCTTAGAGCAGCAGAAATGTATATTCAGTCCACGTGTTACCTAAAAGCGGATATTCTTAAGGGCATATTGCAGACTATTTTTATTCAATTCATCATGCTTCCTTTTATTTATTATTATTTTTTTTTTTTTAGTTTATTCATTGTGTTAGAATACTATGCACATATGTTTACTGTAAACACATTTCCTACAAAAGGAACTGGCCGTAATTGTTTGTTTATATTTGTATTTGCTGATACTTTAGTGTTTTTAATGTGCTCTATTCATGACTTAATTCATGACTCATCACCCAAAAATGAAAATTTGCTTAAAATATACTCACCCTCAGGCTATCCAAGATGTAGATGATTTTCTTCACCAGAACAGATTTGGAAAAATTTTACATTATATCACTTGCTCACCAGTTCGGGAACATGGCGTTACGACCGATGTTTGCGGCGGCCTCTGTCAACACTAGTGAAAGTTTTTCAGTGCTACAAACAGTTTCATCCCTGCCCTGTAAAGCAAATGGGCGGAAATATGTTTATAAACGCGACTTTCTATTAGATATTAGAAAGTGTTGCGGGAACAGCCAAACGAAAGCAAGTACAGACTGTTACATCGGGGCTTTGCAGATGCAGCCCTGAATTCGCTCGGAGCCACCTCAGTGAGGAAACACTACCGCCGCCAACGCTGTGACAGGACATGTAAGTGAGAGAAGAGAGCAGGTGTTAGCACCAGGCTAAGGGCTAACCCCAGAAAACTGTCCGTTCCCTCGGTCCTGTTGGCAAATGTTCGCTCACTGGATACGAAAATGGATTACAACAGCCTGTGGAGATTGCTACAGCGTGGAGTTAGGGACTGTTGCGTCTTCATTTTTACGGAGACGTGGTTGACGGAAAAAATACCAGACTCTAGAATTGAGTTAGTGGGGCTAACACTCCACAGAGCGGATAGAGTGGCGTTAACATCGGATAAGTGACGGATGACTAATGCAACTTCGCAGTTTTTTTTTTCTTTTCTCCATCTCAAGTCAACTTCGACTGTTGCATTTCTGCAACATTAACTATACTTTTTGTTGGTTGTAATAAAGACTCGGAGCAATTATTTTTCACCTAACTATTATGTTGAAACTTGCATACAGGTCCAGAATGAGACAAGAGCCACCAGTAGTCAAGGATATTATAGTGTGGCCACAAGAGGCAATTCCATCTTTACAGGGCTGCTTTGAGTGTACACAATGGAGCATCTTCAAGGAGGCAGCAACATCTGGGGACTGTATCAACCTAGAGGAATATACAGAGACTGTGTTGGGATTTATTAGTAAATGTATTGATGATGTGATTGTTACAAAAACTGTCAAGCTGCGTTCTACTGATAAGCCTTGGCTTACATCAAAGGTTCGCTCATTGCTGAGGCATCGTGATGCTGCATTTATATCTGGTGACACTGAGATGTATAAGGTGGCAAGGAACAACCTAAAAAGAGGAATCAGAGAGGCTAAAAGAGCTTATAGGGAAAAGTTGTCAAGTAATTTTACTGACACCATGGACACAAGGCGCTTATGGCAGGGATTTCGGACCGCAACAGGCTACAAGCCTACTGTACAGGTGACTGACAATGATCCCTCCCTACCAGATAACCTCAACACCTTTTTTTTTCTCGATTTGAGATCACAGACAACAGAGCAGCACAAAGGCAGGCACTGCCTCTCACCAATCAGACATTCCAGCTGACGGCAGACAGCGTGAAGAGGGTTTTTTCTAACATCAACCCCCAGAAGGCTGCTGGTCCAGATCATATTCCAGGTTGTGTGTTGAAGGAATGTTCAGAACAGTTGAAGGATATCTTTATGGACATATTTAACATCTCTCTTATCCAAGCCAGAGTGTCCATCAGTTTCAAAAGTGCCACTATAATACCTTTGCCCAAGACGCCAAATCCAGTCTCCAGTCTCTCAATCTGGGTGTGGATCCTGGCATATGCAGATGGATTTTGGACTTTTTGACTGAGAGACGGCAGACAGTCTGATTGGGCTGTAATCATGTAAGATAAGCACAGGATCACCACAAGGGTGTGTACTGAGCCCTTTACTGTTTACATTGCTAACGCATGACTGTTCTGCGAGTTTCAGTACTAATCATATCATAAAGTTTGCGGACAACACCACAGTTGTTGGCCTCATCACTAACAACGATGAGTCTGCATATAGACGGGAGGTGGCACAGTTGACAGAGTGATGTGAAATACACAGCCTTTCCCTTAACACCAATAAGACCAAGGAGATGGTTGTCGATTTCAGGAAGACTGGTGGATTATTTTGATGTTTTTATTAATACTCATTCTGACGGCACCCATTCACTGCAGTGGATCCATTGTTGAGCAAGTGATGTAATGCTAAATTTGTCCTAATCTCTTCCGATGATGAAACAAACTCATCTACATATTGGATGGCCTGAGCATGAGTACATTTTCAGCTAATTTTTAAACATTTTTGGCTGAACTATTCCTTTAAAGAGACTTAGATGGATGGATGTTGCATTTTCGGTGAGACTGAATCAAAAGAAGAGTTTTGGCCTTCAAATGACCCTGAGCTGAAAAAAAGAGATTTCATCGCTTAAATGCAAACCCGTACACCCACACACACACTCAGAAAGCATTCTTTTCTTAGATATCTTTCTTTACGAGACTGTCCAAGGGCTTTTTCATCTTAATGAATACACCATAGTGCTTTAACACTGTGTAGGTCATTATATTTATTCAGTACAGTATACAGATGTGACTCTTAAATTGACTTTCGAATATCATCTGAACAATAACTGAAGTCAATTCTAGGGGCGTAGCAGGCGTTATAACACTTTAAAAAAATCTCTAAGTGCACTTAATTTTAAAGCAGGCAGCATTAGGGGTGGTCTTCTGTGAAGCCATCAACTTGTCTTTACTACTACATTTTCATGCATGGTAATTTAGTGTCACTATTAAATCGATTTAGAGCTGCAATTATGTTCTATAATTAAAACAGGCCAGACTTTTGACTATCGGCATAAATTACAATATCATTATTACAATATCGGCATATTGCAGCTTATTCTGCAACAAAGTGAAGGTTTGTATAAATTATGGCGCAGTGCTTTGTTCTGCAGAGATTTTCAAAGACATTACACCTGTCTATCTATCTATCTATCTATCTATCTATCTATCTATCTATCTATCTATCTATATATCTATCCACAGTATATACATATTTTAAAAGAAATGCTGTATATATACATATATACTTTTGTATGTATGCACATTTGTGTATGACTGGATAAAGAAAATGTGTGTGTTTGTGCATGTGTATAAAATACATTTTAATTAAAAACAGTAATTTCTCTTTTTATAATGGCTGCATCTTAACAGTTATAAATATAAATTTTGCTACCACATTATAAAGGTGATATTTTGATTGAAAATGAAAGTGTCAGTGTCAGAAGTCTTAAGGGGCCGTTCAGAGTACAGAGTACCCTTCAAGTGCTCTTGATGATGGTCACTTTTGAATGGAACTGGTTCTGTGACAGGTGGGGTGGTCTTGAAAAATAAGAGGGTTTTGGTGATGTCAGCTGTAAAGAAAAGTCATTCCAGAGGTAAGGAATGTTATTATATTTTGATAAACGATTACAAAGACCAAGTTTTTGACAGGAGTTTTGTCTCGCTCTCTGATCGCACAACACTCCTGTATTCTGCCATGTTTCATAGCTCGAGAAAGACTGGCAGCGCTAACGTTAGCCACTGACCGAACAGAAGTGCACACTTGTGTCATACGTATGTCAATGATGTGTCAGTTGTTGACATGCTTGTTGTCCACTGCAGGTTTTAGAACACCGAAACTGCTCTTAAAATGTAATCTTGTGGAAATTTCAGGGTATAGAAACTTAGAAAGTGGTTGTCAGACTTTTAAATAAGTGAGCACTTCGAACATGACATACTGTACAATATGTTTGTTAGCTATATTGTGAAATTACAGAGAAAGAAAACTCATACTGTGTGTCTTACTTTTAAAGTTTTGCACATTTTTAGTCTTGTCCATCTCTCTGTAGTAACTCTTGTTGGTTGGTCTTATTTTTAGTACATTTCTCTTTTCTTCTTTTCTCCTTTAATCTGTTTGGTGCAGTGTTCCGTTGTATTCTCTGAAGTCCGACAGAGAGAGACTGACGTTCAGAGTTGCGGATGACGATGTTCACTCGTTCTGGCTCAATGAAGAGAACTGATCTGAGCAGAAACTGAAAGCAACAATATTGATCTATTTGGCTTGTGGTTTTTATAAATTATTTGGAGCCATCTAAAGATACAGAAACCCTGCTATTAGGATGTGACACCAAGCCGTGTTGTTTGTCCAAGGCAAAAATGGAAACTTAAGACTGAGCTGCACAACACAAACTTGAGTTTGCACTTACATGGCAAATAAATTGACTTGAAGTTCAACTTGGACTCCAAAATGAAATATTTCCTGTGAATATTGCAACACTGTTCAGATACAAGAGGATTTCTCATGCACTCTCTGATGCTGGCAAGATTATATGATCGTTTGTGGCTCACAGCAGGTACTGAGATAATACACTTTATGATAACAAATCATAAAACAAACCCTATTTGCCGAATTTATTTATGTGCCGTGGAGAACATTTCTATTGACTGACATTTACAGACATTGCTAGAAAGAATCTAATATTTTAGATGATAAACTGTTTAGGATGCATGGTATTAAATATATATATATGTATTTTTATTTTATAGATACATATGGCCTAATGAACAAAAAAGAAGAATCCTGTATCTAATACATTTTAAAATATATGGAATTTGTTTTCTGCAACATGATTTAGTAGATTTAACCTTGCATATGAGTGAAAAACACTGTCAAAACATCATTATGCTTCTGTTCTTATTTGTGGATATTTTCAGTTATGAATTCACCAATGAATTGATTTAGACTCGTAGTATACAACTAACATTTTAGAACAACCTTCAACCAGTGGCGGATGCGAGAATGCGCACGGTCGATATTTGAGCTCAACATTGTCTTCATATTGATTCTACTGTTCTGACAGTAGTGAGAGAGGAAAGTTCTCTAGATGCAGAATGAGTAAACTTTCAAATGGACTTTGGATTTAAGTTATTAAAGAAAGACCTTGATGCTGTGATTGTCAGGTTATTTGCATCTTATTCCCTCAATATAAAAGCTGGCAGAATTTGCATGTGTGTTTGAACTGAGGGGGAAATTCTGTCTCTAGAGGGCTTGTTGAGTTAATATATAAAAGAAAGAACATATTTATCTTCCATTAGCCACAGACGGTGAAATCAAACTTGTGCCAGTGTAAGCATTTTTAGCTGTACTGTTTCATGACCTCTGATGACCTTTATTTGATACATTGGTGCATAAAATAAAAAAAAAATGTGTTATTTAATAAAATAGAAAAAGTTATATATATATATATATATATATATATATATATATATATATATATATATATATATATATATATATACAGCATATTGTAAATAATGAAAAGCAAATATTGTACATAAATATTTAAATAATATTTTCATTTAGAAATGTCATATTTCCAATGTAAAATGGGTCGTGAATGCCATTTCATGTTGAATTTCCATTCAAATGAGAACATTTCTTGCAAAAGCAATTTACAGAAAGTCTCCAAAGCTCTTACTATTTCTCAAATGCTCTTCTGTCTGTCTTTCTTTTTTTTCTATCCATTTCTCCCTCTCTCTGCGCGATTGCTGAGCCGGCAATTTTATCTCTCTAAGCTTGTTACTGACTATATACAGAATTCCCACAATTCTCCCTGTTGTGTTTTCGAGCTGACTGATTATAGCAGGTGGGCCAGTGGCATCGTCGCCATCTACATGTTTAGATGAATGCACATTATAGAGATGTATCTGCATATTATAGAGATGCATCTTTGTACTACGCAGCCAATCTCATTTAGTTTTGTGTATCATTAGTCAAAGTGATGCAGATTAAAATCCTTCTACTGTGCAAATGAATGATTAAACACTCGGAGATGTTCGAGTTCCATTTAAAGGACAACAGGGTCCTTTCGTTCAAGCTCATTAGTTACGTTACAGGACACAAGCGGGATTTACAGCTTTCTTCGGCTCCTGCGGAGAAGAAAGTAAATAATGGATCAGTTGATGGTAGTCGGGTGGGCTGTGGTTGCAAGTCGGTGGGTGTGTGAGCCTGGAGATTCGTTTTGCAGACAGGTGCCCTGTGGTATTCAGCTCTATGACCTTCCCACATGAAAGTGTCTAATAGCTGACTTACCTCCTGTATTATTTACCGCTAAATGACTGCGCTGCCAAATCAGCTTGCAAGGCAATTAAACCTTCACGTAGACTCTAAACCCCTCCCTCGCTGACCCAGTAGCTTAATTGGGGGTCCATAATCACGCTCATTTCCTGTTCTCTGAAATACAATTACACCTGTGGCTTTGCCCTTTTAAACCAGGCCTGATCTCCGCACGCATCACACCGGCTCAATTCGTCTAATTTATCAACCACGCAAGACAATAGGATTACACCCTGCTGAACAGACTCACAGCCCGTTAATGATTCTCATGAAAATAATTTGCAGCTGAGATGAAGCTGTAAAAAATAATTAAGGATTTTAGAAAAAAGTGAATTTTGGTAGAATTTATACAGGTTTTTAATTCGCCTACAGCTGTGGTTCACAAAGTGTCGGGTTGAGGTATTATAAGAAGGCCAAGGGAGGCCAGCCTAGCTCAGGGTGAATTTCCATTTCATTCCGACTCATGCTGTCTATTCTCTAAATGCATCTTATTGAACAATTCATCCATACAGAAGTTTATTTCTTTCTTTATTTTTTCAAATCAAAAATGTCTTTACTTAATTTCCCAGTGAAACAACTAGCCTCTTTGTTGTAACGTATGCTGGACTTCTTCAGCCATGTAGTCTGCATAAACCCCATATCATTCTTACAGCTGACTTTTTTTTTTTTCTGTTTATGAGGGTTTATTTGAAGTGATGAAATAATCCTACTTCATTTTTGGGAGAGCTATCACTTCAGTAGTGCTTGAACAAAGCATTACCATTGTTTATTTTATGTTTATTTTTGGATTTTTGAAAGCCATTGGTTTGTTTATAACTAAAATGTTTGTGTATTTTTCCAACAGTGGTGACGATCCCATTTTGTTTAATGTTCTTCAGTCTGTCTTATCTTTATTTACTTTTCAGCAAAACTGTGAAAATAATCAACTTTTTTTATACCATTAGTACAGTACAATGTGCATTATAAAATGAGGATTAGATTATGAGGTGCGCAGTTCCTTAGCAAAATTAGAAGACATTTATAAATGAATTACATTTTTAAAAGTAACTTTCCCCAAAACTAACTTTCAGTTACTAAAAAGTGTAGTACAGTGTGCTATAAAATCCTAGATTTTGTTCACCATTGTTCGTTTTCTGAATCATACATGTAAATTTCATTCTTCAAATATTCAATGAAGGAGAGAAGAATGTTTCAGGTGTACTGTATTATCATCAAGTATGCACCTGGCTCTGGTTCTCATAGGTGGAGAAGGTCCAAGGGTGCAGGACCAGGTGGCTTGAACGAGTGACACTGTAATGGATTCATGGCAACGGTGGCGCAGTAAGCACCAGGTGCAGCTCATCACCACTAGTGCCAGTGTTATTGCATTTCCGCTTCCATTCTCTCAGGCACACATTGCTGTTGTGAAGCTGAACGTGGGCCAGTGGTAGAAGAACCAGAGTGGCTAAATCCCAATTTGCATATAATCCCTTCTATATAGTATAAAAGAGTTGGATAAGTACAATCCAACTTTTTGAAAAGTGTCTACGTTGCTGACTTTGATGTAGTACTACTAATTTTTCATTTATACTAACATTTATAGATGTTTTACCAGTACCTTATTCTGTTTGGAGGGCTCCTAAAATGGGTAAAAACATGCATATTTCCTATTTAGCAAGATACTAGCAATTACAAATGCAAATTGTTTGCAATAAAGGGGTCTGTGGTAGATGTAGTCGTATGACATTTATATTTTTCTTTTACTACACACTAAAAAATATGTACTGTTGCTAGCAAACTACTTTTAGTGCATGCAAATTGAGTTTCATGCGATGACTGGAGGGTGTGAAGTTCCTCCGTCACACCGGCCATGTGTGAAATGGCTTTCTTCAGAATTGGGTTCCTGGACTTTAGAAGATCTAGTGCCCAGAGTCTGACGGGCCAGAAGGGGAGAAGAAATAGGAAGATTAGGAGACAGAATGACAGAGAGAAACATCTGTGGTGAGGGAGAATGAGTGGAGGAAGAATGTCGGAGGACAGGTTGGGCATAACTCTGCGTGTGGTGAGGGATATAAACTGTCCGGCAGGCAGGATTCTGTGGGCCTGAGGGATGAGAGGAGAGCTTGTGTTCTGATAGGATGTGATAACTACCGTATATCAACCACTACTAGATCAATACTACAGCACTACTGCACATACAAACACCCGGCGTGGCCACATACACACCATAAAACACTGAACAGTGCTAACTCCAGCGAGTGATCAATCTCATCTCTGTCCATGACATGAGGGATCAATATCACCCAATACCTTAAAACAATCTACTCTACATTTTGAATTGAAATAGCTATTTTTCGAGTCCATAATCCAATAAGTTGGTTATTCAAACATACATAATGTATTTTAATGGACGTCTTTGTAACAGTTACATTAGTTCTAACTAAAGGTAAGGTAGGCATTTTTTCCCAGAAACATTATATATATATATATATATATATATATATATATATATATATACTGGTTGAAAGTCTCTACACATCCTGATAGCAATCAATGATGGAATGTTTGGGTTTCGATCGATATGACAAACTTGTTTCTTTCAAAAGATAGGCTAAACTTCAAGATAATGTATTCTTAAGGTGTTGAACCTTTTACTGAATGTAGCCCACTTTTACCTGTTGAGACATGCCTTCAGATTTTTTTAGACCTGTTGGAGCTGTGTTCATGATTGTTGAGTTGAGGGATGTTGCTCGAAAACATGCTTTTTTTTTTTGGTACTTCTGCTAAGTGACACTTGCGCAAAACTGCCTACCCTAGCCTTAAAGAAAGAAATTGATATTTTACAGGATGTTAGGCCTAAACCTCCAGTGAACAAGTACAATATGACACTGGCATGGAAAAACGCAATTAAGGGTAAGAAAGAAAACTTTGAAAGAATTAATGCTCAAGGGAAACCCCATCCTGCTTTGGTCTATAACAAGTTAGATTGTTAGTTTAGAAATGTGCACTCTTACAGAAGCAAACTTTAGACTACTGGCGCATGGTCTAGTTCAAATTCCATATTATTCTGGCCAAGAACACCCACTCAGACAATATAGTGCCTTATTTACTATGTGCCTGGTGCAATTAAAGTTACACTATTACTGCCCACAGAAAGAAGGTGGTAAACAGAAGTTTATTTCAAAGTGATGTTTGTGTACATTTTATAGGGATCATGGCTGCAGGGATTCATGACACAGGGCTCTCAAGTTTTGAAGACAGGCAAGAGTGACATCCCCCAGACCCCCCCCCCCCACCCCCACCCCAACTTGACTACTGTTAAACATTCTCTAACAGCAGTCAAGTTGTCAATTGTTTGTGTCAAACAAATTGTGAATTTGTTGTAACATTAAAACAGGAGATCATGACTTACTCTGTGCTCAAAGTGATGTTCGGAGCGCCAGTGGTTTCCTCTGTGGGTGAACGAGGAAGATGGTGAACAATTCCAGGATATGATTTTTTCATTGGTTGTTGCGTTAAATCTTACCCGGATACAATAGTGCAATTTTCTGATTGGCTATTGTGTAGCCTATTTCTTTTTTTGATTGGCGGATAAGTGGCAGGCTCGATTAAGAACTCCAGGGGAGACGTGCTTGATTCCTGCCGGGTTCCATAGTGAGAGCGGCGCGACCAGATATCGTTTGGGCGCTGCGGCATATTAAAATATATTATAAATAGTTTTTCTGCGTGAGAAATACAATGTGTGGCGGGAGTGCGTGACAAAAAGACCGAAATGAGTGACTGTCACGCTCAATGCGTGACACTTGAGAGCCCTGATGACATGACGGGGAAGAACGTTGAAAATGGGCAGTGTAGCCATGTGTTTTTTAACATTTTAATAAATCAGTTGAGATGCCTACTTAACTGTTCATAAACAGCCTGCAAAATGGAAAACTGCGGCATGTGATTTTTGGATGTATTTGGATGTATTTGTGACATTAGCAGATTTGCATAATCTTTATTGAATTTAGGTGGTAAAACAATTCAGTGGCCATTATTAATGAAAGAAGTGAACATATACAGTATATCCAAAGTTCTGTCATGAAACTCTAGATGGCGCAGTCTGATAGTTCAAACTCAGTCTGACATAATGAAATCATTGTCAGATGGCGCAGCTGATTCTTTTTGTGTCAGCAGCCAATGAGCTCGCTGTTCAACATTCAAATACTTGGCTAGTGTTTGCTGTAGCAGTTGCAACTCGCTTCAGAAACCCTTCACCTTCCCCAGCTCCACCTGTAGATCTGCTACGGAGTGATTCATGTATGCTATATGGGGGTTATTTCATAAATGCTATATGTGCAGCAGCAGTATTTCTTACATGCTCACAGCAGCATGTTGTGGATGTATTGGCAGTAGCAAGTCTCGTACATATATATTATTTATTTTACAATGTTTAAATATTTTTGTGATTTTTGTAACTATAATTGTTACATACAGTATAAACCAGGGTTCCTCAATAGGCGGCCCGAGGGCCACATCCGGCCCACGAGAGAAAAATGTTTGGCCCGCTCTAAATTCAAATAATGTGGCATGAAAATTCAAATGCAGCATCAGAAAGCGGCATTAACTTACATCGTGTCTACACCAGACGTGAGCGGCGCGACGCAACAAAATATAATAGAATTTATTATAATCAGTGATGCTGTCTACACTGGATGCGGTGCAGCGCTGCGCAACAAATGCCCGACAGAAAACTGCTGCCACGTTCTATTTATGACGTACTGATACACAGTTCAAATGATTTGCAATGCTTTGTCGCATCCAAGGTAGATACTATGTGACAGCAAAAACATGGCAAGTGTGAAGTAAAGAAAAATGGACACAGAAAATAGATGATTCAAATGTGATTGGACTGAACAGTTTTGAGTGAGTGAGTGAGTGAGTGAGTGAGTGAGTGAGTGAGTGAGTGAGTGAGTGAGTGAGTGAGTGAGTGAGTGAGTGAGTGAGTTAAATCTGTGAACTCACTGCGAACCAACTTTCATAACAAAGATGGTAATCTTTGTTATGAAAGTTGGTTCGCAGTGAGTTCACAGATTTAACGTAAGTTTGCTTTAATTTATTTTCAAGATCTGAGGTAAAATATCTATTGTTGCTTTCACTATGGCTATAAACCTCACACAAAATAATATTCAAACTCACATTAGACACTTTTAACATTCCGTGTCGCTTATTGTCACGTGTCGCTGTCACGGGTGGTTAGGACAAAAATTACATTGAAAAAAATACTTGGTCACACTTTATATTAGGTGGCCTTAACTACTATGTACTTACATCAAAAAATAAGTACAATGTACTTATTGTGTTCATATTGTATTGCAAAACACTTCTGCTGATATTGATGTGTGATACGGGTAAGGTTACGGACAGGTTTGGTGGTTTGGGTAGGTTTAAGGGTGTGTTAAGGTGTAAGGGATGGGTCAACAGTGTAATTATAAATGTAATTACAGAAATTAATTACAGATGTAATTACATATAGGTATTATTAACAATATAAGTACAATGTAAACACATGTATGTACACAATAAGTGCATTGTACTGGATGATTAATTTAAATGTAAGTACATAGTAGTTAAGGCCACCTAATATAAAGTGGGACCCAATACTTTTTATCGCATCACGTCTGTTTGGGAAACACGGTGTTACAGTTTGGACCCCCCCCCCCCCCCCCCCCCCCCCCTTAAAAATCTAAGTGTAAAAATGTTAATGCTGACAGATCTAATAATTGAATCTGCAATTAGGGAAAGTGGAGACTGAGAAGAGGTCCAGTCTGGAGATGAGCAGGAACAATTGATTTGAATGGCAGACATGGAGATCCAGATTTTTTTTGTTTGTTCATTTGTTTTTAATATTCAACAGGCAAAGTTCTTCTTTATCTAAATGCAACAAACTAATTGAGGAACCCTGGTATAAACTATGTAATGTCAGCGATGTCATCTTAATTTGACTTTTATATTGGAGATGCAAGCTTTGTACAAGAATAATAGTAAACGTACTTAAAAGAAATGTGTTAGCAATCAAATGTGCCAAATAAAGAATCAGAAGAATTAGACTTGTGCCACCTCATGGGTAAATCTACAATTCATACCACAATTCTAGAATGGCAAATACTGAATGCCATAATTTGAGCAAATACTAGAGCATCCATTTCAAAGTGGCGGTAAACAAATTGGATCTTGTTTGTCACCAGAAGAAGAAAAAAGATGAGTTTACCCCTACAGGTAAACATTTCATTTTCTATGCTAATGCTAATGTCAACAAAGCAGACCAGTCTGAATGGAAATGGTCTTGATGCTGGCACAGAGAAAAAGAAATGGGAAACCCAGCATAAATTGGAAGCCCTTGGTGCTTAATTGCCTGGAGGAAAAGGGAAAGCAGAGGGAAATTACAGTGTTCCGTTATTGCGGCCCATACGGACAGACGTGTAGCTGTCAGGAAGCAGTGAGGTGTGTGTGACGCTACACTGACGGACTGCCTCTCTGACAGCCTAATCTCCATCAACCTGTCTGCCTGCTGTCACACCTCCACTGGAGCTCTCTCTCTTTCTCTCACACTCTTCTATCCCACCTTTCTGACTGCTGCTCTGCCTGTTTCCCACAATTCCCACTGCATCACGCTTTTCGTTTTCTTGCTTATGGCCTTTTTTAGTGTACTTTTTTAGTGCCTACCTAATAATAAGTTTGAGTTTTCGAAAAACTGCTGATGTACACTTTCTTTCAGTCTCGAGCCCAAATAAACAAATAACACTTGGGATATGTTGGAATAGGATATTTTAGTCCCGATTCCCCTATCAAGACAAAGCATTCGGTCTACCACTGAAATTAAATATTGATTTGCATAGTACAAACAATTCTGTTTTGTGTATACCCATTGTACTCCATGCTTTACTGACAGATAAACATGATTTGTGTAGAATATGAACTAGTTTAAGAGGAAATATTCATAACTTGATCAACGATTCTCATTGTGATGATAAAAACCTGTTTATGCAAAATACATTTGCACACTGCATGATGGGCTACTTTATGCCATTTAGGATAAGTTTCAATTTATCGCTTTTTCAATTTATTTTCTCCATTAAAGCAGTGGCTTCAACGAGGGGGAAATGAAATGCTTTAATTCATATCTAGGGGCTCTAATTTGTCTAAGTACATAAAATCTTAGGAAAAGCTAGCCAAAGACAGGGTACCGTTTAATGAGAAAATTGTTGTTTTGCATTTTGGTCCTCGGCGTTATAGACGTGATAACTCTGAGTATTAATGTTTTTTAGGAAGCACATTAAACCACCTGTCTTTTTCTCAAGCTTCTAGTAGATGTGTGAAAAGCGCTGACTTTTCCAAAACATTTCATTTGTCCCCTGGCGACAAAGAGGTAGTTCAAAATTGCTGATGTTTTATGGTTCAAATTATGGCTTTCAGGTTGGACAAAGGGTTTATATCAGCATAACCTGCAAAATTACAAACAAACTCTCATTTTACAGTCATATCTTGTCATGCTTTAGTGTATGTGGATAAGGTGCATGCATGCGGCCTTATCGCTCTTCTTCTGTGATAAATAGACTGCATTCTGGAACAATAAATAACCCCCCTGGAGGGCAAGAATAGCAAGCCAACATGACAATCATATCATAATTATGCATCCTGCTGTACATGTTAACAGCTTTTTACTTAAGCATATCCTAAATGCTCATCATCTTGCAGTTCAGGAGAAATTCATACAGTGTTTTTATTTTTTATTTGAAAGAAATTTAGGAGATTTTAGGAGTTTCTTTTTTTTTTTAATTCAAAGGTGCTAAAATTGATCTCGCCTATTGCTTTGCTGAATCTCGCCTGATATTTATATTAATCTTGCTAAAGCCAGCAAATTAAATAAACTTCAAGCTACAACCAATCATGTGTTTAATGACCCGTCACAGTCTGAGCCAAATGCTATATCACATGGTAAGACATTCATTGGTTAATATTCATTGTATTGCCAGGCGGCTACACTTCACTTGTAAGAGAGTTAAGCTGGAGTTACAAAATTACTTTGGACCAGGCTATGAATATAAGCAACAGGATGTGATGTCAGGGTATGATGCCAACTCTGAACATTTTGCATGTCTCCTTAATTAAACTCACCTGAGTCAGGTCATCAGCTCACTGGTACAGACTTTAAGATCTGAAATGGGTGTGTCAGACAAAGGAGACATGCAAAATGTGAAGTGTTGTTGGGGCTCCAGGAATGTGGTTAGGAGCCACTAGTCTTCTCCACGTTCATGGAGTACTGCAAGCCATGCAGGTTGTTTGTATGCAGCAAATTTGTTGTATTGTATTGTCTTAGGTCAGAGTTGATCAAACTTCAACTGTTGTACACAAGATTTCCTTAATCACTTTTTGATGTTCATATGCATATGAATTTTGAGTCATTTTTGCTTTCAGTGTGCAGTGTGCACAGACAGATTAGTTGTCATTTAACACCAGGGTTGTATCAAGTTAATTTAATTCCTGCAATTTTAATTGAGATACAGTAGACAGGATGCAGAATTGCAATTTGAAGGCAAGAAAGTATAATAAAAATACATTTATGTAATACATTTGGTATACACTTTTTCAGAAAAGTGCAGTTTGTTAACACAACTTTGAATGTCCACTTGACAAAACCATTAAACCCGTTAACGCAGTAACGACATTTATTTTTGTTACCAAAAAAATTACAAAATCTAATTCTACAATACTTAAAAATGAATGAATGCTGTTCTTTTGAACTTTCTATTTACAGAAAAATCCTGAAAGATATATCAAAGTTTTCACAAAAATATAATGCAGCACAGTTTTCAGTGGATAAAACAAACCCGATTCCAAAAAAGTCGGGACACTGTACAAATTGTGAATAAAAACAGAATGCAATGATGTGGAAGTTTCAAATTTCAATATTTTATTCAGAATACAACATAGATGGCATATCAAGTGTTTAAACTGAGAAAATGTATCATTTTAAGGGAAAAATAAGTTGATTTTAAATTTCATGGCATCAACACATGATGACAAGGCCATGTTTACCACTGTGTGGCATCCCCTCTTCTTTTTATAACAGTCTGCAAACGTCTGGGGACTGAGGAGACAAGTTGCTCAAGTTTAGGAATAGGAATGTTGTCCCATTCTTGTCTAATACAGGCTTCTAGTTGCTCAACTGTCTTAGGTCTTCTTTGTCGCATCTTCCTCTTTATGATGCGCCAAATGTTTTCTATGGGTGAAAGATCTGGACTGCAGACTGGCCATTTCAGTACCCGGATCCTTCTTCTACGCAGCCATGATGTTGTAATTGATGCAGTATGTGGTCTGGTATTGTCATGTTGGAAAATGCAAGGTCTTCCCTGAAAGAGACGACGTCTGGATGGGAGCATATGTTGTTCTAGAACTTGGATATACCTTTCAGCATTGATGGTGCCTTTCCAGATGTGTAAGCTGCCCATGCCACACGCACTCATGCAACCCCATACCATCAGAGATGCAGGCTTCTGAACTGAGCGCTGATAACAACTTGGGTTGTCCTTGTCCTCTTTAGTCCGGATGACATGGCGTCCCAGTTTTCCAAAAAGAACTTCAAATTTTGATTCGTCTGACTGCAGAACAGTTTTCCACTTTGCCACAGACCATTTTAAATGAGCCTTGGCCCAGAGAAAACGCCTGCGCTTCTGGATCATGTTTAGATATGGCTTCTTTTTTGACCTATAGAGTTTTAGCTGGCAACGGCGAATGGCACGGTGGATTGTGTTCACCGACAGTGTTTTCTGGAAGTATTCCTGAGCCCATGTTGTAATTTCCATTACAGTAGCATTCCTGTATGTGATGCAGTGCCGTCTAAGGGCCCGAAGATCACAGGCATCCAGTATGGTTTTCCGGCCTTGACCTTTACGCACAGAGATTGTTCCAGATTCTCTGAATCTTTGGATGATATTATGCACTGTAGATGATGATAACTTCAAACTCTTTGCAATTTTTCTCTGAGAAACTTCTTTCTGATATTGCTCCACTATTTTTCGCCGCAGCATTGGGGGAATTGGTGATCCTCTTCCCATCTTGACTTCTGAGAGACCCTGCCACTCTGAAAGGCTCTTTTTATACCTAATCATGTTGCCAATTAACCTAATAAGTTGCAAATTGGTCCTCCAGCTGTTCCTTATATGTACATTTAATTTTTCCGGCCTCTTATTGCTACCTGTCCAAACTTTTTTGGAATGTGTAGCTCTCATGAAATCCAAAATGAGCCAATATTTGGCATGACATTTCAAAATGTCTCACTTTCAACATTTGATATGTTATCTATATTCTATTGTGAATAAAATATAAGTTTATGAGATTTGTAAATTATTGCATTCCTTTTTTATTCACAATTTGTACAGTGTCCCAACTTTTTTGGAATCGGGTTTGTAATAAAAAGTGTTTATTGAACACCAAATCAGCTTATTTTACTGTGTTTACTGTATCTTTTCTTTAACAAATAAATGCAGCCTTGGTGAGTATAAGAGGCTTCTTTCAAAAACATTTAACAAAATCTTACCAACCCCAAACATTTGAATGGCATATGTTTAATTCCAGTACTTTAAATGCCTCCTCCTGACACTCCCATTCAAATTCTGATTAAACTTCGTGTGGAAGGCCAGTTCTATGATTCTGAATTTGTACAACTCTGGTTAGAGTTATTATTCTGACGGACAACAAAGAGCTTTAGCTTCTTTCAACAAATGTTTGGTTTAAAAACTTTAAAATCTACCAAATCACTTTCTGAAATCGCTCATGTGAATACTACAGTTGACTTTCTAAAACATACGTCTGAGTGAGTGAGATGATGTTTATGAGGTATATGGACTCTGCAGTAACTGCCTTGTCCCACTTACCATTTGAACAGTTCCATCTAAATGCCAGCATGAGTACCATTTCCTCGAGCCCTGAGAGGGCCTGGGCCATTTTACACTTCATGAACAATGGGAGCTCTCATCATACACATGTTGAGTCGATTCGACCAGGCTGCTGCATCACAGAGGTCATGTTTCCCATCAGGACGCTCCCTGTGCTCGATGTCGCCATGACCCCAGGATTGAAAGGGATTGCGGAGAGGTCATGAAGCAAGAGCAGTGTGCGATAATAATCATATTTCGTAGAGGAGCGGCAGGGTCACTGAGCTGCTGTCTAATCAGGGAGATTTTTGGAGTGGATTCTCTGGTCAAAACTCCCAGTGTGCTCCGCTTTCTCAAAATCCTTTGAGTGTTGAACTCTTAACCCTATCCAGAATGAGCCGGAGTGCTTTGCAGGTGATATGGAAGAGCCAGAGTGAGTAAATGCGATCCAGATGGGCTGCAGGATCTTCAGAGGATGTGAAATCTCATTGGTGTTTTCGCTTTTGGCTCGATTGCTCGGTTGAAACCCGAGTTTGATTCCAACGCCCTCCCTCTGCCCCCGCAGGTCTCATTTCACATTATTATTTGGCGTAGTATGTTTGCATCACCAATATATAACACTGAGAATTAGCATCAGAATTTTTCCTATACTGTATCTAAGTAACAAGAAAAAGTAAGAAAAAGACAGCAAAACAGGAAGCATTGCTTTTTTTTTTTTACAATTGTTATTATTCAGTTTCTTCAGCTGTTTCTGTTCCTTTGGTTGTACTACCAGAATGTAACATCATGACATTTACGTCACTAATGGACAAAGAATGTGAGCTGTGCTGCCTGCGGAAAGTAATTTCAGAAGAGACAAGCAACAGTAAGAAATGCAATATACTACAGGCAAATTAAAGGCCTGCATCAACAAGATAGCTCACTTTCAAAAAATGACGCCAAAATGACTTTCATACAAATTGCAAACCATACTAGACTCCACAAAAACAGTACCCTAGATACCTGTTGTCAAGCATACTTGTGTGTGGCACACTTTTTTTTATTTACTGGTAATTTGTTAGGTATATATAGTGTCAGATGATAGTGTTACAATGTAATCCTGCATTCTCATTTCTAGGTTATTTTGATGTCATGTATCACTTAAAATTAATATTTAAAAACACTTTTTGTTGATTGTCATTTACTGGTATCAGAGATTTTTATTTATTGGTCATTTTTCAGCATATTGGATGATAATGTATATTCAGTTGTGCTTGTTTATTTTACCTTTTTTACATTTAGGTTACTTACTAAATTATAGTAAGTTATTTACATTTACTTTTTTAATGCTGGTTTAGTGTTGATCTAGGTCAGGGTTTGGAGTGCTGATGTCCTGCAGAGTTTAGCTCCAACCCTGAAAAAACCTCACCTGCCTGTAGCCCTAGTAATTCTGAAGATCTTGATTAGCTTGTTCAGGTGTGTTTGATTAGGGTTGGAGCTAAACTTTACAGGACAGCGGCACTCCAGAACCGACGTTGCCTACCCCTGATCTAGGTGGTGGACCACCAAAAGTGACTGGTGAAGCTGGTCCTCCAAGAAAGCAATGCTCAGTTAGTTAAGAGGCATACCATCACTCCATAATGGTAAACTGCATTCAGAGCACATCATAGACTTCACAGCTTTTAATGAAAACACAAAATGATTGGTTTCAGTGATATATAATGCATAAAGTGTGACAACGATCATTTATTATTTGTGAACCTTGGTACATGTTCTTGTTAAGCACTGTATTAGTAGCATAGCAGAACATTGACAAAGCAGGGAAGAGAGTTTGCTGTGACCCTGCGTCTTATCTGCTCTCTGCCGCTGAGATGAGGGTTACGAGTGTGGCTAACAAGTGCACATTTTTGTCTTCTTGTTTAAGTTACATTCTGGAGAAAGGGTTACTGCTTTCTCTTGAGAGGCCATGTGTGTGTGAAAATGAAGAAATCTGGGATGTAAGAAAAAATGTTCCCTTCTTTCTGGCCATAGTTTGGCATCTCTCTGGAACTCTCTTGTCATCTATCTATCTATCTACACTGTAAAAATTGAAAGTTGACTTAACTTAAAAAAATTGAGGAAACCCATTGCCTTAAAATTATTAAGTACATAATAATAAAAAGTGTACTTGACAATTCATTTAACTTATTTTTTTAATTCTCATTTACTTAAAAATTTTAAGGCAACAGTTTTCCTCAATTTTTTTAAGTTAAGTCAACATCACTTTTTACAGTGTATCTATCCATCCATCCATATATTGTTCTTATTGTCTAGGTGTAATAGTTCAGTATTATAATGGTTTGGTTTGTATTTTTTAATTTAATTGTTTTGTGAGAAGTTAATATATATATATTAAAAGAGTTGACAATTTGTATGAACTAGAAATATTTGTCACATGAACTAAATCAAAAGAAAAATATAAAAAACTGTATTTATGAGTAGTCTTTTATTTAAATCCATGTAGGCTATTTAATTAAAATCTTTATGCACAAGCAGAGATTAAACTGAAGGAAAAATAAACTAATTTCTAAAACCCCCAACTGTACTGTAATAAGGAAAAAATAATAATAATTATGTATTGTTTTAATTGTAAAGTACATGTATCTGTACATCTTTAACTGAGAGTAGCTGAAGCATATGGTATAAAAATAAAGGCTTCCCTTAGGACAGTAAACACTGTTAACAAAACAATAGTGCTATTATGGAGACAAAAGTAGTGCTGAAGAATGCTGACACACATCTCTCGCTGATAGATTACCTGAAACTGTATTCAATATATCAAGTGGATTTACAGCAGGAACAGACATGATTTCCTAAAGAATGGAACAAACTTTATTAAGCTGTTTCCTCTGGATAGAGGTTTTATTCAGGGATTTAAGCAATAATTGTTGTTTAGAGAGATAACGAAACAGCTGTAACGGCACATCTCTGTACACTTACAGTGATTTATCTGACGAATAGGCTTAGAGAAGTGCTCCAGAGAGAGAAATGCAATGAGGCCACTGCCGGAAGGACAAATGAGAGCTTTCCTTCAATGTGATTAATCTGCATGCACACTCAACAAATCTCCATCAGCCAAGAAATAGGGCAGTTATAAAAAGTAGAAACTAGCCACACATGACGAAATATGGAAACATTGATCCAATTTTTGTCACTTTGAGGTGAGTCTGTTTATCACAATGTTTATTTCAAACACTTCGTCATGCAACGTAAGGCCATATTTGTGCCGTACTTGGCTTGTGGAAAGTCCCTGCCAACACAAAGGTAACTCTGTAACCTTTCAAATACGAATAAGTAAATCTTCATTAAAAAGGTTTGCAGACTTTTAGGGGAAAAAAATGCTCTCATCAAATTCAAGCACTTTGTTAATTATAACTTGATTATTTACACAATGGAAAGGAAATTAACAGAATTCCCTGCAGGACTGAAAAAAACATATTTAAAGTTTTCCTGTACTTGAAGAAGGATTGAGAGTTAGTCAACATAAGGACGTCAACTTGAAATTAATTTAATATTTATTTTAATGAACTTTTGAAATTGTAATGAAATTATACCAAACTTTTTTTCAAACAGGGTGGAACAGGTTTTACAGGAGACATGACAGAATTCATCAAATCCATTGCTAAAAATTATTTTCATGCTACAAATGATAGAACTTCCTAAAAGTATGATAAACTAGATTTTGTTTGTTAAAGGGATATCTGAAAGATGGCAAAAAAACAAAATAACTTTAAAATAACAATCTCAAGAAAATATTTTGTTTGAAACATTATGATTAGAGAAATGGGGGAAAAGAAAAAGACACTTGGAATAAATCGATAGTTTTTGATGAAGAAAAATTGACTTCACTCATTTTTAAGTGGTGATACTGTTCTCAGAGAAAATTAAGAGAGATATATTTTTAGAGTGCATTATTTTATCCAACATTTTAAATGTGCAACTGAATGCACCATTTAATCTTTGATATCAGACATGAAATGAAAAAAAAATCTTAATCGCAACCTTGTGCAAGGTACTTCACAGTAGAAGAATCCAATTTGCGCAACTAGCTACTTACAAGTAACACTAGTGACAATAACTAGGTTGTTTAGCTCTGTAACTGTTGTCTACAAATAAATGTCACACAAGAACCAGAAAAATGGCTTATATCTGTTTGGTGTAATGACAGATTTACACAGGATCAGTTTACTAGTTTACTAGTTGTGTTATTTATGAAGCAGAGAATGAGAGCAAGATAGAGATAGACGTGGTGAGAAAGACGCCAAGAGACAAGGCACCCTTGCATGGAGTGGAATATCAAATGCAGTGAGGAGAATGATTGCGTATTCTTCTCAGGCTTTTGCTTAGTGAGACTGGCAGCAGAGATTTCTGATTGGTGATCAGAGATATGCCAGAGTCCATGATCGAAGTGTCCAGACCTGACACACAGACGAGTTTGAGACTAACAGATTGCACACAAACACACTCACACAGGAATAATTCACTTAGAAGTTAGAATTCTGTCATTATTTATTCACTCTTATTTTGTTCTAGTGCCATATGCTGTTAATTTTCAGTGCCACACAAAAGGAGAATTTTGAAGAATCTGCTTGCCATATAATGATAATGACCAATTTGATAGCTCTCATTTACAAATGAGAAGTTGAGAAATGATAAAAGAGCTTGAAAAGGGTTTGTAGAAGCAAACAAAAATGTTTGCAAATGCAAATTAAGAAAGGTTTAGAAAAGGGTTTAGTGTAGGTGGTATGTTATTTTAAAACAAGACAAAAGCATTAATCTTTTAGTTCCAATCACCAGACATTTCATTTCCGAACTGCTAAGATACGTATATAACAACTAACGTAATTAAATATCGCCAGATTCACATTCATTTGTTTTGGATGAAACTAAACATGCTTTCAGCCCCACTCGATGGACATTTCGCTTGGAAAGTGTTCTTTCTTTCTTTCTTTCCCTTTGGTGCCAATGGTGGTGCAAAAATCTTTCTTTTTTTTCATCCATTTATACATTTGACAGATTCTTTTATGAAAAATGATTTCATATCAAGATATACTTTGTTTTATCAGTTCATCCATTCCCTGGGAATCAAACCCATGACTTTAGCATTGTTGGCACCATGCTACACTTTTTAAATTACAGAAACAAGCTCTGTCTCATCCCACATACCTTATTCTAAGTTGCATGCAATGTATTTTTCCCTTTAGAGTATTGTTTGTGTTTACAGAACAGGCTGATGTGGTAAAAAAAATGAGCTGGTTCCATTCTCCTCCTTTCCCCTCCCTCCGTTCTTCCGACAGGCTGTGGTATCGCAATAGCGGCAATGAATGCATTTGGCGTGTTTAGGGCGCATCAGTAAAATGGGATTTTATGCAAATGAATCTTGACACGGGGGCGGGGGAGCACAATCGGCATGTAAACTTGGCAAAGGCACGACCAGGCTTATTTCACACTGGGAGACTCAGATTAGCTGTATATTAATAATCCCTCTTTTTGGACAGAAATGAATGTGAAGGGAGATAATGGAGGCGAGGCGGAGGTAGAATATCCCATATTGATATTTGCATCTGAATCTGTTCTTGACATTGAATAGCCAGCAAGCTAAAAGGAAGCCCATAATAACCCAATCTCAGTGTGAGGAAAACAATTGCATGAGCTAATGAAATGATAGCTGTCCCGCCTTTTCTGTGAGACCTAGCGTTAGCCCATTAACTGGCTTGTTTATGTCACTGGGGTTGCTTGGTGACTGAATGAATGTTTGCCAACATGGAGGACTGGCCTGATAAAACTGTTAAAATAAGTCTAGGGAAAATATGTGAAATATAATAGACTGTTAGCCAGTCATTAAGTGAAAAAAATATATATTTTAAAGTTCTCTTTCATCCGCCTCTTTGACTCTTGTGGTTTCTTGTTCTACTGAGTGATGTTTTCATTTTCTTGCTGTAACTGGAGACTCTTCGCCTCTAGCCATCTTTCAAAAAGTGTATCTTCTACATAAAAGTAATGCCAAAGTCTCACAGGGCGAGATTGCTACTGTGATCATTTTTAGATGCAAAATGGTGCCAATTAGCTATTCCGACTTGCATTTTTATGACAACAGAGAAACATGAAAAGAGTCATTTGGGAGATAGGTTTCTTAGGTCTGCTATACTGAATTACCTGGATAAGCGGACATTGTTCCGAATAATTTAGTACTGAATACTGTAATTGACCGATTTGAATTTGAAGTATTCCAAAAGAGAATTTTTACAGATTTCTGTCAACTTGAAAATGTGTAAATTGGGTGAGCTAAAAAGGTCTACTACAGGATAGCACTGGATGTGATTTTTCTTGAATCGAGTTCTGTTCAAATATCTTTCCTTGGCCACATCAGCTGCCTTGCTGTAATGCAGAAGCAGCTCCTCCAGAGTCTTTACACTGCTCAGCTGGTGTAAAACGTTTGATTTTTGCCTTTTTATTGACTGACAAAAGGAGAGAGACGTCAATACATGTTGAGGAAAATATGTAGTACAGACAACAGGGCATGAAGTAGGCTGGATTCAAACCGGCATTGAACACATGACCTGTTTATATTCAATCTTTTATTCATCACTGGTGTCAGTGAGGCTGACATATAGAACCAAACCAGAAGCTTCTCTTTCCTCATACACGCAAGGTACTTGTACGTCAGCACAAGTGTGTTTGTGTGCTTCTAGGAAGGTTAAGCAGTGGCCCTTGAGCACCATGTGTTTGTGTGTGTGTGCGAGCACACGCCTTGAAATTACCTTTAATAGAATGAGAAAGTAATGCATGCCTCTGTTTATCCTGCTTATTGTTCTATAACTACAGTAGCTGTCTGAATAACAAATGCAGGCAGTTGAGCGCAATACAACTGCACATTCATTATAGTGACGCTTACCACACAGAAGCGCAGTCATTTATAGATCCATGTCAGAGGTTCTTAGCCTCTCTTTTGAGCAAATACTCACCCCTCTCTCTCAGTGTGTGTCTTTTTCAATACTTCTTTCATGTTTGTCCATTTCTCAAACTCATCGACATATTCAAGTAAACACACACTTATTAACCTGTCTATTAGCAAAGAGAGCATGCTTCTCCAGCTCTGGCTGCCATGATGATGAGTATGCAGATTACCCATCTGTTGCTAGTCCTCGCTCTCCAGTCTCTCTCTCTGCCTCTGATTAGTAAAGCTCATTGGAAGTCCATCTGTCCTTCAAAGCTACATCTTTCAGAAGTTGAATGGGTTGCTGCACATTTCCCAAAGCATGTGCCCAAATTGAATTGTGATAGACTGCAGAAAGCTTTGCGTTCGTATCATGAGGGAAGAAGGAAGTTACTTGGTTTCCTGTAGCTCTGTCTTAGTCTGAATCAAATAACTTTGGCATTGATTTCACTGACATTTTCTGCAGAGTAAAGTAGTTTTATTGCTCATGTGTAGCTCAGACTTCAGTGGACTTCTCATTTATTTTATAGTGAAGTATTAACTTTGTCTTTCAATTTTTCTTAAAATTTCTTATATTTAGTAAATAGAAACAAATGAGGAAATATTTGACATTCAATATGAATTTATAGCTATAAAGCTATTGAGAATAGCCTAGCCCAAGTAACTCTTTGAGTTCATAAAGATTTCATCATGTAAGACATTGTCTTTTCTGAAACTCTAGAAACATATATGAGTTTACTTTTATACTTCAGTTTTGCAGGAAAGAGGAACATTTTATTATTATTATATAATTTTATTATTATTTTTTATTTTTTTATTATTAGACAAATTCAAGATTATTATATTTTCAATTAAATGCAATAGCAGTTTAGGAATAACAACTGATATATTGAAGATAAATCCTTTGTGAAATCATTCTAGGATTTTAGAATTGCATTATTTATGGCGACCTCAGAAGTCTTGTTGTGCCTTGACTTGAACATCATGTATAGAGAGTTAGCAGCCAACAGGATAAACCAGGCTTTGCGTTTTAAAAAATTTCTAGACATGTCACACACCAAGTCTGCCATCACTGTTTGGAAATTCTCATCGAGAATTTACTGGGATATGCTGCCGTGACCAGTCATATATTTTTCTGAAGCTCAGCCTTGTGTGCCCTCTCAGTGCACTGCCACACTGCTGGACAGATAACAAGTTTATCCTTCTTTATAGTCAAACTTCACAGAGGGCACAGTCAAGCACACAGACAACTAAACCTCTTAGTGTCCTCTCAACCAACCGAGCCTGACACTGGCACTGCTGCTGATGCAGTCAAGCATGTGGCCGTGCAGCGAATCACTGGCACAGACCTTTCAGATAGATAGGCACATGTTATGACATCTAGTGCCCATGGCTGCTCTCAGGGAGGCCTCACAAAATCTCTGACATTTTGAGACTCGGTTTGAGCAGAACCAGTGAAGAATGCTAGAACGTAATTAGTGCAGGAACATGCTTCATTACTGTCATTTCATTTGATCTAGGATAATTGATATGACATTTTAGAATTGCTGGCTATGGATAAGCAATGTTGAGAAAGAGAAAGGAATTGGCAAAATGAATGAAAAACTCTCCTTTAATTCTACTACTGCAGATGATTTTCTAAAATGTTGTATATACTGTATACACACACACAAATATATATATGAGTGTGTGTGTGTGTGTGTGTGTGTGTGTGTGTGTGTGTGTGTGTGTGTGTGTGTGTGTGTGTGTGTGTGTGTGTGTTCTTGTAAGACCCACAGAGTGAGGACCAGATGTCCCCACAAGGATAGTAAAACCTAACATTTTTGACTTTGTGAGGACATTTGGCCGGTCCTCACAAGGCAAATAAATTATTAAAAATACTGAATGAAGTTTATCTCAAAATGTAAAAATGCAAAAAGGTTTCTGTAAGGGGTAGGTTTAGGTGTAGGGTTGGTGTAGGACAATAGCACATACAGTAAGTACAGTATAAAAACCATTACGCCTATGAATATACATATATACACACACGTACACACATACATACATATATACACACACACACACACACACACACACACACACACACACACACACATATATATATATATATATATATATATATATATATATATATATATATATATATATGTATATGTATATGTATATATGTATATGTATATAAAACATTATATTACATATATGTACATAAAAAAGCAATGAAAAGCACCTATTCATTGCCATTAATGTGAAATGACTGAACCTACACATAGGAGCCTGATAACAATGCTAATTTTAGAAGAAAATTTCAAATGGCACTATGCCACTACTATGGCATATGAATTCATTTAAAAAATAAAAATGTAATTAAACAAAAATGTTATTTATTTATTTATTTATTTTTCCATTAGTAGAGGTTAAAGGAATGTTCCGATTCTATTTAGTTAAACTCTATTGGCATTTTGTCTGTTACCATATAAGATATCTTCTTCCAGATCTGGATTTTTTTTTTCTCTTAGATTAGAGCAAAACTTAAATTTAACTAAATTAACCTGAATGATTATATTTTTGTTTTCTATAGAGTTGTTTTAATTTAATTTAATTTAATTTTATTTTATAATTTATAAATTAACACATCAACGCTGTTATTGAACCAAATTAAATCAACATTGAACTGACTAAAGCTGAATAACGACACTGTTGTCTTGTTACAGCTGCATTACAGCAGAATTTGGATTTGTCTCATATTTGATGAAGTTTGCATCATTGATTTGGTCATTTTCATATTTAATGCAATCTGTATTGTATAAAGTACTATAGAAATAAAGGTGACCTGGCGAAAGCATTTAATGAATTAACACGAACACAAATTATTCCGTAAAAATATACTGTATATATTTGAGCTACATTAAATGTCTTTTTTATTTTTGTGAAGTGGGACCACTTTTCTAGGTGGATGAACTTCTGGTTGTGTGTTTCCAGTGTAATTACTTTGAGTGGAACGTGACCCTTGTAAACATTCCCGATCTATCCTGTGTAAATGTTTTTTCTGTGGTTATCGACATTGTGCCACAAATGTTGTCGATAGAGCTTAACTTGTATTGAACCCGGTACATTCCTTTAAGTAAACGCACCCTACAACTCATACACCATATTTATTAATGCTGTAAATGTTCATTTCTTGGCCATTCAGAGTTCAGTGCCTGGAAACTCTTGTTTAAATGGAGCCGTGATAAACGAGTGCCCAGAAACTGTCACTACAAAGTTACACAGTCTCCTTCACCACAGGGTCAAACCCTTCAATTACTACTCGATAACAGTGCAAGTAAACCTGCAATTCTGAGAGTGTGGGAAGGCTGAGCAGTGTGATGAGGTTACAAGAGTGCAACTGGCCAGATTAAGATGTGGCTGGGTCAGCGCAAGGGTTGCGTTCACCTTCTTACCCTTTTGCTGGCCTCAACTATGCAGCGAGATCTATTATTCAGCCAATAATCCAAGCCCTCATAGAGAAAGCAAGCAAGGGAAGGCAAGAAGCTAAGTTTATCAAAATAAGCATTCAAAGTCATGTGAGAACAGCAGAGGAATTACAGCCCATGGATCTGACACTGTTGCCTTCAAAAGCACTTGATATTTTCATCTGACCAGATCTCAGTGGCAAGAATTTCCAAGAACTTTTTTTTTCCTCAGAAATTTTACATGCCTTTGGTGAAATGATTCCTTTAATCCACAGAAAGTGCGGGAGGTTAATTTGCAATGCTTTTGTGTATTGTAATCAACATCCTCCGTTTTCATAAACCCCTTCGGGGTGTAAAGATCTCCAGGAGATTGTGAAGAAATGCTTAGACAGACAGTGCTTTGTAGATAAAGAGAAACATCATTCCAGTCAGTAATGTGAGCATGTGTAATTTAAACAGTTACATTTAGAGGGACAGGGACCACTTTCAGCATGCCTTGCTAATGACTTTCTATAGCCTCTGAATCTCCAGTGCCTTCGGTCTTAGATTGTGAACCTGACCATCAATTAGTAAGACAGCCAAATTTCTGGGAGACTTAGGCTAGTGGAAATGGTGTGTCATATATCTACCTTTATATTTGTATATTTATTTAACTTATTGTTTTTGGTGTGAGTGGAAAACTGCTCCTGGAAAGATAAAAAAAAAAACTGATGCAGCTGGAATCCTGACTGAGAAGGTCGGTTTTGGAATAGCCATCATCAGTGAATTTTTATTGTAGGTAATGGCCAGGCCATTTGTAAAGATTTTTTTACCTCAGTAGAATTGCATTTCACTGCCACTTGCACAAAGCAGTAAAAATACAACACAACAAACTCAGTCCTCACTGTTTTTTAAACTGACAGCCCTTTTGACAAGTGTCTTCGGAGGAAGTTTTACACTTCCATTTTTTTCCCCCACAGTTTACTCTCACTCTCGTTTTGTACCCTGTAGCAGCAGCTGTTCAACTGCAGCGCATTTCAGAGGACGTTTGACTCCTGTGCCTCACGGCAACTGTGACTCATACCAGAACCATCACTGTTTGTTGCTTAGCTCAAAACCATAAATCACGTCCTTGCGACTCGCATACAAAATCAGTACAGTCACACTTTAGCTCACCTGCAACTTTAGCTCACATGCAACTTTTCGTTGATGTGTTTTTGGACTCTTACCTAGCGCCCCAATTGTAGGCTACAGGTTGTTTGGTTTTTATACTGACACCTGTTGGCCTGGATGTTTACTATTTCATGATGCTTCACACCACAGCTGCTTGTTTTGCTTTTATCTTTTTCTTCATCCACATTGATACAAAAGACATTCATACCTTTAGTCCTAACAGATTTTTGTGTGCTAGCTAATTACTGCTAGCATGACTAGCTAGCGCATTACGTAAACAATCTGCCATGAGCTTTTTCCCTGGAAGTATTTTGCAGTGTAGTAGCTGTGTTATTTTTTTAGTTTTTTTTTAAAGTTGTAAATACCCTTTCACACCAAGGACGATAACTATAAAGATAATGAAAAAGATATAGTTCTAAAAATCATTCTATATTATTGGAATCACTTTCAGAACAATTTTTTTCCCCAGCTAACTAACAACGATACAAACATTGACACCCAGTCAGAATCCATCCTGCTATAACAAGCTCGAGAAGTTAAAGCAACAGAGGAGTGTGTGCTTAGAATAAACAGGCAATATAATTTGCTAATATCTTTATCTTTATATTTATCTTAATAGTTTTTGTGTGAACGGAGCTTAACTGTCTATTGCATGACACAGTGGACTATATGGCACATTAACTCAGTGGCACCCATAAGTATAAAACAGCTTTTTCAAGAAGACTGATACAGCTTGAGTCTTCATCTCATGTGATTTCATTTTAATCATATTCCTGATTGCTATTCAGCTCCTAAGTTTTATTAATTTCTTTATGTGTAAAACTTTTTTAATTAGCCAAAAATGACTGAGTGCACCTTTAAGATGACCAGCCATTCTTTAGCATGCTCTACATTACAGCCACAGGGAACTCTGGGCTTATTGTAGCAGCCCAGACTTGGCACGGCACTGCTGATAAGGCACATTTTCATTAAATTCAGAATCGATTCAGTTATTATTAAACCTCTTTTCATTTATTCTCTTCCATTTCTCAATACTGGCAGCGCACATCCCATCCCAGCAGAGATCAATGCGTTTTGGGTAGAGTGTATGGTCTCAGAAGGCCAGCACAGGTTAACGGCTTGAAATTCAGCAAGTAAATGCTGGCATTTAAAGTCACTGTAGTTTGAGTTGCCAGTTGCCTATTCGTGGTAAGTGTCTGGGTTGTAATAAGGTGATGGTTTCTGTTCAGAAGTCTAAACGACTTGCAGAGAATGTCAGAGATGCTCAGAAATGCACATGGAGATCTCCAAGTAGGGGTTTAGAATGAATAATTGACGTCTGTGCTGTTAAATGCCTTGAGATGTTTCGCTTATTAAATATGATGTGTTGTGGGCTATCACAAGAGTCTTGTATTTGGGTTTTATTAAAAATACATGCACTTTTGCAGAGTGGGCACAATTTGTGTAAGGTGCACGCCTGAAACTTTATCCATTATTGAGCACGAACTCGGCATTTTAGAGATCCTCTGATCCACAGAGAAGAGAAGCTTTTCATCTCCCAATGAAGTCAGATCTGTTTTCTTGGCTTTTTAAAAACAATACCTCTTTCTTTCGGTCTCGCTTTTCAGGCGTTCACAGTTGGCTTACTTTTCCCTCGCTGTCCCCTCTGTTTGATTCATGTATGTTTTAGACTTTTGCTTTCCATAAACAATCTCCCACAAGCCGTGACACATAATTCAGAGTGATGAAGAGGGACATAGGTTGCCACAGGGAATGAGTCTGTTGTCATTATTAATTACACATTGGTGAGAATAGTTGGTTTCACAGCTCATAATTATTAACCAGGGACACTATGGGGTGTAATTATGCCATAAACATGAGGTCTTATCAACATTACTCTCTCACGGTGCTTTATATTCCCCTGCCAGGCATTGTATTAATGTTCTGTCACAGCTGGCTTATTTGTGTAGCTTACCTACATGTTTGCGTAACGTTTAGGGAATGTTGCAGCAGAACCACAGGGGTGTGCGTGTTTACATTAGTGTGACTGTGTACACATTATATTTTCATGACGTAAACATCATTGCAGGAAATACTGTCATACTCAGACCGTTCATGTCCAGTGGCATGAAGATTAGTTAGCGGCCAGCTTGCACAGGACAGTGGGAAATAGTTGAAAATTTTAGAATTTTGAATAACAACCTTTAACTCAAAAATAAAAATAGTGTTGATTTTTTTTTTTTTTTTTTTTAGAATTATGATTTTAACCATGAAAATATTTTGTTATTATTAAATAAAATGTTTTTGTTTTTGTTTGTTTTGTTTTGTTTTGTTTTGTTTTGTTTTGTTTTGTTTTGTTTTGTTTTTGAAAGAATGCAAAGGTGCATTAAATGTATTTATACAAAAGATTTATATTTTGCCGTTCTTAGGAATTTTCTATTCATTAAAGAATCCTGAAAAAAATGTATTTCAATTTCCACAAAAAAAATAAATAAATAAAATTAAGAGGCAAATTTGTTTTCAACATAATAAGAAATGTGTCCTGAGCCCTAAATCTGCATGTTAGAATTATTTATAAAGACTGCTAAAACTTTGAAAACTTTTGACAGCTTTGCTAAAATTACATAATAGAATCAACAGAAAACAGTTACTATAAATTGTAATAATTTAACTGAACCAAAAATTCTAACTGTTCTAATAGCACCCAATTAAAATAACATAAAAACTGTAACATACAAATGTATCCAAATGAACACAACATAACATAATTTGAACTTGTAAGAATTGAATAGGTGAAACTTTAGCAGTCCTTTAAGAAATGATGGCATATTTAAAGTAATTTATTTGTGCCATGACTCTAGGTATGTACTTTTTCTCTTTTCTCTAGCAGTTATCATTGGCATTTACAGGTGCATCTCAATAAATTAGAATGTCATGGAAAAGTTCATTTATTTCAGTAATTCAACTCAAATTGTGAAACTCGTGTATTAAATAAATTCAATGCACACAGACTGAAGTAGTTTAAGGGTGAATCCCAATTCTCTGTCTTACCCCTTCCCCGTACCCCTTCCCCTTAGTTTTGCACGTTTACGTGAGAGTAAGGGCTATCCCAATTCTCCTTTTGATCGAGGGGTAGGGCTAAGGGGAAGTGGTAGATACCCCTTAAAACCAAGCATTTTGTTTGCAAGCACTTCCCCTTAGCCCTACCCCTCGATCAAAACGAGAATTGGGATAGCCCTTACTCTCACGTGAACGTGCAAAACTAAGGGGAAGGGGTAAGAATGATTTTGGCTCACATTTAACAAAAACCCACCAATTCACTATCTCAACAAATTAGAATATGGTGACATGCCAATCAGCTAATCAACTCAAAACACCTGCAAATGTTTCCTGAGCCTTCAAAATGGTCTCTCAGTTTGGTTCACTAGGCTACACAATCATGGGGAAGACTGCTGATCTGACAGTTGTCCAGAAGACAATCATTGACACCCTTCACAAGGAGGGTAAGCCACAAACATTCATTGCCAAAGAAGCTGGCTGTTCACAGAGTGCTGTATCCAAGCATGTTAACAGAAAGTTGAGTGGAAGGAAAAAGTGTGGAAGAAAAAGTTGCACAACCAATCGAGAGAACCGCAGCCTTATGAGGATTGTCAAGCAAAATCAATTCAAGAATTTGGGTGAACTTCACAACGAATGGACTGAGGCTGGGGTCAAGCCACCAAGAGCCACCACACACAGACGTGTCAAGGAATTTGGCTACAGTTGCACCAAAAGTTGGTTAAATAACCATGGTGTTGGTGTGTTTGACTGGCCAGCAAACTCACCAGACCTGAACCCCATAGAGAATCTATGGGGTATTGTCAAGAGGAAAATGAGAAACAAGAGACCAAAAAATGCAGATGAGCTGAAGGCCACTGTCAAAGAAACCTGGGCTTCCATACCACCTCAGCAGTGCCACAAACTGATTACCTCCATGCCACGCCGAATTGAGCCCCTTCCAAGTATTGAGTACATATACAGTAAATGAACATACTTTCCAGAAGGCCAACAATTCACTAAATTTTTTTTAATTTTTTTTATTGGTCTTATGAAGTATTCTAATTTGTTGAGATGAATTGGTGGGTTTGTGTTAAATGTGAGCCAAAACCATCACATTTAAAAGAACCAAAGACTTAAACTACGTCAGTCTGTGTGCATTGAATTTATTTAATACACGAATTTCACAATTTGGGTTGAATTACTGAAATAAAGTAACTTTTCCACGACATTCTAATTTATTGAAATGCACCTGTAATCTGTAAAACTGACATATAAGTTTTTGGCATTTGGCATTCTTGGCATTTTGGACATTGTTGAAGAGGTTTTTCCCTCTCTCCTCACTTCCACTGACATATGGTCTGTTGCCATTGCATTACGCTAGTTTTCATGCATCTGGAATACTGGATCTATTTGATCCATGACTTCCGATTTCTCTTGTGCCCGCTCGCTTTATTAAACCGCCACACCTGTTCCAGAGAGGTTCGGTGTGTGATTCGATTTCCCATGGGCCGTTTTATAAATAGCTTTTCTTTCAGAACGCTGTACCTGATAGTGTGAGGAGCTAAAGAAGCTCTCAGTGACTCACTCCTGCTTTGTTTCAGTCCATGCCTTCCCATGCTTCTGGGCCGACTGATGGGTTGATACAAGTGTCAGAAGTGAGATCTGCCTGTCTGCTTCATGATTCAGTGCAGCATGGGCCCTCCGCTCAGCCTCGTCCCCTGAGACACTGCGGACTGAGAGATGGTAAATAAAAGAGGAGGCGTCGCATCGGAGATAACGTAGGTTTTACTGCTAATATCCGTCTCAGGGAGGGCGGCTGGAACGGTTAATAAAACAGAGAAATGAAACTGTCACGGTATCTTTGTGCTCTTGTTGGGGCTGATGCTGTTTCTCTTCTAGTTTTGATACTCATTTGTTATTCGTGATCCAAAGGACATTTTTTTCTGTGTGCAGTAGCTCCATATGCATTGAGGATAATATGAACAATTTATGCAGGATATAATACAGAGATGGATGGATAGTAATAATTACAATGAAATATTATTATAAATATTATTGTTGATATTGTTGATAAATATTATTATTATTGTTGTTGTTGTTGTTGTTGTTGTTGTTGTTTTTATTATTTTTGGATGGATGGAGGAATGGGTGGATAGTAATGATGATGATGATTACACTTTATTTTACTATGTCATTATTTTACTATGTCAAATAAGTACTACCATAAGTAATATTATGAGTAATATTAATTAAATACATGTACCTACTGTAGGGTTAAGGTTAGGGTTATGGTTTGGTTTAGGGATAGTTAATTATACCTAATCATACATAATTTACTGTAATTATACAGAAGTTACTGTTATTACCATACTAAATACATGTAACATAGCCATGCCACCCTAAAATAAAGTGTTTATTATTATTGTTGTTGTTGTTGTTGTTGTTGTTGTTGTTGTTGTTATCCATCCACCCTTCCAATCCCTCCATCCATCCAAAAAAATAATAATAACAGCAATAATAATATGCATTTTTGCATAGTTGCATTGCATTTTTGTTTATAGTTAAATGTGAAAAGCCTTTTGAATGCTAATAAAAATAATAATAAAAGCCTGAAGTCACATACAGAGCAACTAAAAGCAAAAACAGTTATGCAAACATAAATATACAAATATCAGTAATAATAATTGTTGTTGTTATTCATTTATTTTTGCATAGTTCTTTTTTTTTAATATAAGTATCTGTTTTCTTAATTACCTTTACAACACTACACACTGTAACTGATTTAATGATTTAATTATTTCAGTGGGCAAAATACATCATGAAATGCATTACATTGATAATTGAAAATAAATATACCCTGAACATCAGCAAAATAACAATGTTTGAAATACGCATACGTTCCCTAAATCCACTAAGTAGTCTATTCTTTTTAAAATATATAAAAGTCACTCTTGTATCATAAATGGCAAAGATTTCCAAGCAAAAAAGATATGGACACAATGGTGGACAGGGCATTGGTAATCCACCAGGGGGCAGAAAACATAAGTGTTTCAGGAAAACTGATTGATGATGTTGATTGATAACAGTGTAGAGGCTTTAGATTGCACTACAGTTTTAGCTATAGGACTTATGTCACTTGATTATATACTGTACCTGTTAACGCTTTGCCCTCAGCACTTGTGATTTCGGTTTTGTTACTGTATACATCACTTTAATTTAGTGCCTGCATACTGCTACTCTGAATCCTCATGACAGAAAATTATGTAGAAAGCTCCTATTTTCTGGCCCTGTGTGGAGGGAAGATGGATGAATGTGGCCTCACGCGTCACACGCTGCTGTGCATCAGCGTTCCGGAGCGCCGTCAGAAACCCGCAGCCCGCTCTCCTTCACTCTGCTCTCTCTCTATTAGCCTGATGGATTGACCATTTGTCCTGAACACTGGCCCAAAAACGCACACGCAACTTGCAAGCCAAGCATCCATTTACAGCTTCAAAGTCTATTTAAGGTGGTGAGACTCTTCAGTTATTCAGAGCCACACCGGGTTGCATATGGGGTTAAATAGACATTCTGTTACACCGATGGCTTAATGTCACAAGTCCTACATGGAGGAGAGGAACAGTATGGCGTATTACTTTGTCAAGTAGTTCTTTAGCATGATAAGTGACACTTAGGCAGGTGTGACAATAATAGAGCCTAGCGAGTCTTCAACAGAGTGTCATTTGAGAGACCATTTATTTTATTATCATGGAGGTGATGGTGTATTGATGCAATAACATAAGAACATTTGTCTTTCCCATTGCTCCATTTTGCTACTTTTGACCTCATAGAGTGTTTTCCTGTGTGGTTTAACCAAGTCACATGGTAAACACAGATTTTAGGCGTCTTGCCTCTTCCAATAGTATAAGGCAGATACAGTATATAACCTGATGGACATTCACGTTAAATTGGTTCCCTCAAATATATAAAAATTTGCATTTTCTTATCTCGTTTCACTTACCATTGTTCATTCTTTGCTGTATGTGCGCTTTGATTAGTTCCTTTATTCCTGCTCTTTAGTGTTACTATCTTTATATTGTTTGCCTCTCTTCTCTTATATTTGATCTCATTTCTTATGGCTTATAATTTCATTTGAACTTTGTTCTAGAAGAATATTAAATGTAGTAGAGTTAATACAAAGTACAGTGACGTACATCAAATCTAAGCTTCATTGATGTTTTGTTCATTTTGATGTTAAGCACATTGTATTGTAGTTTTAATCAGATTCTTTGCTTTACATTTAATTATTTTAGATTTGATCCTGCTATAATCTTACTGGGAGTGTTATGGGCCCACAGGCATTGTTAAACTTTATTTTTGAGTGGTTTTCAGTGATTCATTTGTTACATTTAAGTTTTGACCTAATTTTGTGAACATGTTGTGTGACGTAGTATTTATTGATAAACCTGCAGTGTACAAACTGTGAATTTGTGTGAATTTTATGCACAAAATCAAGTTTGGGTTTAGAGCTTTACATTTCTGCTGACGAAATGCAAATGGCTTTGTATCTGTGTAAGAAATATGTGACCCTGGACCACAAAACCAGTCATAAATAGCATGGGTATATTTGTAGCAATAGCCAACAATACATTGAATGGGTCAAAATTATCGATTTTTCTTTTATGCCAAAAATCATTAGGATATTAAATAAAGATCATGTTCCATGAAGATATTTTGTAAATTTCCTACTGTAAATACATTAAATTTAAATTTTTGATTAGTAATATGCATTGCTAAGAAGTTCATTTGGACTGCTTTAAAGACGATTTTCTCAATATTTAGATTTTTTTGCACCCTCAGATTAAAACAATACATCAATAGAAAGCTTATTTATTCAGCTTTCACATGATGTATTGATCTCAATTTCCAAAAATTGACCCTTATGACTGGTTTTGTGGTCCAGGGTCATTTTTTTTGTCATGAAATGCTCCATTTTGCGCCACAATTTATTCAGTCCACAAAATTAGTCAGATTACACTTGGTCACAACTTCAAAAAGTACCTCTGTTGCTAATGTAAGTTGAAATAGATCGCGACTCTTAAATTGTGGCTTGTCTTTTTGCCACTGTATTTCAGTGAAGCGCTACCTTATTTAGTGAGGTTCATAGTTATATTGTCCTTGAAATACCTGTACATGCTTTAATTTGGTTCCTCTACTTGATTTTATACTTATAACTGCTTGTTTTCTCAGCCATTTCAGCACATCATGCAAATTTAACTCCACTTAATTGTGTCTTGTATTAAGAATGATATAATTGAATATTCATATGTTACTCAGATTTGTTGGATCATAACAAAAGCGGCAGCTGTTGAGTGTAGTCTCTTGACAACCTCGTTACTTCATTATGTTTTTCTGGGACACCAAATCCCTGCATTTCTCGCAAAGATACAGTCTTACACAGATCCTGTTTGATCATGCGGTTTGATTGGCGGCATACTGTGCTTTGTTTGTTTGGTCTTTCCTATTTTCTGCCTAGTTAATTCACAGCTCGGAAAACAGCGCTGTAAAGATTGTTGATGGAACCAGTAAAAGCAGAATCAGGACAGAGACAGTATTTTATGCACACAGCCACTCAGCTGTCGGTGGTGATGAGTTGAGGATTATATTAAATCCTCAAGATTATGAGGAAAGAGTGAGCAACATCTACTTCAACAGTCTCACTGGTTGGTCCCGTTATAAAAAAAAAAAGGGGAGAGAGAGAGAGAGAGCGAGAAATAACTAAGGATGTTCCATCAACTATAAATACCACAATATCTCACTGCTCTATAATAAGCTGAGGACATATCCCAGACTGCCGAGTGTTTCCATGGTCTCTGCTGCTGTTGCTGGGCAGGTGTTTTCAGCTGGAGATATTGCGCTCAAGCAAGCACCTTCCTTTATGGAAAGGGATGTAGCCCCCGCAGCACACAGTCAATAAAGCGTCGAAGATGAGTTTGTGTTTTCCATATGGCCCGGGTCACTCCTGTAGCGAGCTGCTCTCAGAGGGTAATTATGCCTCTAAGATAACAGTATATATTCTATTTCATACACTCAGATGTTGATACAGTTCTCCTGAGATGAGCTCTGGGATGTCCTCTAAAAGTCTTAAGGATGTCCTTAAAGAAATCCATGTTTCTATCTCTCCATCCGTCTAAATAATTTAATTAAACAAATTTAGTTGACTAACTGTCAGCAAAATTAGTTTATTTAAATGTAGCTAAAATAAATTGATTGCAACCACTTATCTTAAAAAAATGTAGTAAATTCAATTAATCATTTTTTTCATCTATCTATCTATCTATCTATCTATCTATCTATCTATCTATCTATCTATCTATCTATCTATCTTTATTAATCATTATATCTATTCATTTATTATTATCTCTATCTGTTGTTATATTTATTTATTCATTTATTCATTACGTTTTCTTAGTAAGACCCTCTGTTTCACATTTACTAAAAATCTTATTATCCTACTGGGAAAAAATTGAATAACCCATGACATATTTTGTGCCAGTGTTGTTGCATCCCAATTATTTTAGGGTTGAAGATCAAGTCAAAATATCTAATAACAGCCTTAGCTAGCAAACATAATTGCACCTCACCACATTATTCACAGTTTGCTGTTCTTGTTTGGGTCAATAATAATATTTAAGATAACTCATTAAAATGTAATGGTGATTAATGGGAATGTGCGATTTGGTTGATGTTGCTATGAAAAATGAATATGTAAAAAATAAAATGAATGTTTTATTACTTTGCTTCATGCACTAATATTTTAGTGATCCATTTGTGCATTTCTCTCTGTCTGTCTGGATATTTGTAGATTCATTCTGACCAAATTATCATCTGTTTTGAGACTAGTCACATTATGTTGTCTAAAGCTGCCGCAAATACAAGAACAGCAAACAGAAAATCCTTCTCTCATCATTTGACCTGTTTTCCAGTAAGAGGCCCTGCGTGTGAATGTTGTAATCAGATCTTAATGCCCCCCTGCTGCTTCAGACTAGTAATACGAGGGTTTCTTCTGTTATACGCTGCATCTAAATGGGCCTGAGCAGCGCTGTGTGCAAAGTAGTGGAACTTCTGCCAGTACTGGTTAGAAAATCAAACATAGTTTTCTTGTTTCCTTTTCATTACTCCTTACAGCCATTAACTGTATCAGAATTTGCTGCATAGTTTCGTTTCAAGTACAGTTCTGCTTAACTTTCTTAGTTCATGTCACATCCAATTGTTTTTCGTTGTGTATAGCTTTCTCTCTGAATGCTCTTTTAAAAGTGAAATATGTCATTTCTGAAATAACAGACATACAAATAATAACATTCCTGATTTTAGAATACTCCCTCCATCTACCACTTTTTAGATGTACAGATTATCCTGCCACAAATTCACACCATTGGTTAAGCCAGTGTTGCTGTGTCAAGCAGATTATAATAAATAAATTAGTATTTAAATTAGTATTTTAAAATGTATTTTATTCCTGTGATGCAAAGCTAAATTTTTAGCAGCTGTTACTTCAATCTTCAGTGTCACAAGATCATTTAGAAATCATTCTAATATGCTTGATATATTTTTTTTTTCTGAAACCATGATTAATTTCAATTCATTTTTTTTTTTTTTTTTTTTTTGAGGATATTTTGATGAATAGAAAGAATAGAAAGTTTAAAAGAATAGCATTTAATGTGTCCTGGCTGAATAGAAGTGTTCATTTCTTACCACAAACTTTTTGTCTATTTATTACTTATCATTTATCACAAAACAGAAGTGTGGAGTATTATATTTAATCTGGTTGGCCATATATGTAATTTTGCATGCTTAAAGCATTTGATAAGTGGAAAAATCAGCTGTTGAACTTTCAAATATCAAGTCTTAATTGATACAGGAATAAACACACTAATCAGGTTTTCCATATTAAACTGTGTCCTCTCCGTGATGATGATCTTCCTTAGCCTTTCCCAGGGTTCTAAGTTGTTCACCCCTCTGATTGGCCGACCGCTCGTACCAAAATCAAACTGGCAATCAGTGTAGACAAAAACAAACATTTCACGTAACCTGAGCCTGCGCCGCAGGGCCAGTCTGCGTTCCATCCAATCAGTGTCCAAGATGATTGGCACGCCGCTCAATCTCAGAGAGGCCTCCTTCATCCCCTGCAAGTCCCTGCTCAACAAATCACACTGGGACGGGATCCGGTGACTTTGCCGTATATCACAGCCCGTGTGAGGGCGCGCTCAATCAGCGTCATTATCCTCCCCTGCTCGGAGGAGGGCGGCCATTTTAACTGCACTGATTATGCTAATCTGGTGACAGGGGACCACCCTCGGTTGATGTAGTGGCTTATTAATATTTACTGACAGCGTCCCAGCACGGGGGAGTGTGTGACATAGCACTGGATCTGTTGGGAGTGCCGACACACTGCCTCACTGTGTTTACATCCCTTCCTTTCTGATGTTCTACAAACTGTTCAATTACCGTTACAAAAAGGAAAACACTGGCGCATTTGGATATTTATCATTTAGCCACTAGGCAGATCGCAGGGGGACGACTTTGAGGGTTCTTTTGCTGTACGGACATGTAAGCAGGTTGAAGGGGATAAAGGAATGTATCGGCGTGACAGGTTTCATTTTTGAGCAGGGCTGAAGCGATAGACTGCCGGTGGGGTGTGAGTAAGAAGATTGAAGAGTGAAGAGAGAAATGTATTTATTTGTGTCAGTGCTACACAAGCGTGGTGAGCATTCCTCACTGTTTGTTTGGGGCTGACAAATAGCACAGTCCTCCTGGCACAGACTGATTGACAGTATTGAAGACTGTGTGAGACATCAACAGTGTGTCTACAGAGGAGACAGCTTAAGTCAATCTGTCTTCAACTCTAGAATAACGAAAGGGGCACAGAATTATGTTGTGTGTACCTTAAAGGAACAGTTCGCCTAAAAATGAAAATACTGTCATCATTTACTTACCTTTATATTCTTTCCAAAACCACGCCATGTTATTTATTAACATTTTGGTAACATTATTTAATGAATTAACCAAAATGATCTAACACAGAGAAATATTTGTTACAGTATTTATTAATCTGTTAACGTTAGTTAATAAAAAATACAACTGTTCGTAGTTTGTCAGCTCAGGACCATTCAATAATGCTATCATATGCAACTTTGTTTTCTAATAACGTATTAGTAAATGTTGAATTTAACATTATTGATAAATGCTTCAGAATCATTTTTCGAGTGTTAGTTAAGTGTTAACCAATGGAACCTTACTTTAAAGTGTTACCAAATATTCAGAATCTGTTTTTTATATTTATATTTATATGTTCTATATATAGGCTATATATACACCAGACACAGCTCAATTTGATTTCTTGAGATAGAGAGAATTTGGAATGTTGTGAAGGTGAGGGTTTCAAAACTTAATACTTACTTACACAACACTTGTAGCACATAATTTTTTCCCCTGATATTTAGATCTTATATGATTATATTTCACACTTTCTTTGCTTTTGCTGCTTGTACCTTTAGGAATTCTGTGTAAATTACCAACCAAAATGAGCCAAAATTACCTTTTACGATTGACTAACCTCTTCACAAATGAAATGACTAACAGCTCTTGTTTACAAGTTGAAATGTAGTTCACTTCCCTATCTTAAAAAAAAAAAAAAAAAAAAGCCTCTTTGCAAAGCCAGCATCACATTGTGACAAGTTCACAAAATGGTTCACTCTGAAATGTGCCACACAAACTGTAGGGTCAGGCTTCAGTTAACTGGGACCTTGGTAAAAGACTTCAGTCCAGTCAGAAGGGATCCTTTGGGAATGGCTATGAATGGTCTCTTTAAATCATTCTGAGTTATTTTGTTTTCTTCCTTTTCTCTGCTCATATTTGCCCTTCTGTCAGAGTAATGTCACACAAAGAAGAAAGGCAACTCTCATCACACATAAAGAAGTGATGTCTGCATTTAATTAACACGGCAGGACCCAGACAGTGGGTAGAAAGAAAACAATTAACATTTCCAACATGTCTCTCTCTCTATTTCATATATAATCTCATTTGAATCTGAATTCAATACAGAAGGAAAGTAAATATAGCCTGACATCTCTCTGCAGTCTCTCAGGATCGTTAACGCATTAAATGCTGAACATTTGTAAAACGATGCCTGGCAAAACTGTCAATATTTGCGACGAGTTTAAAAAAAGAAAAAATCATGGATTTAAAGTTAATGGTAGGTCATCTAATCTGAATAAGCACATTTGGTCACAGCTATCTGCATTGTGGATTCAGGTCATTCTGCATAAGAGAAGGATTTTACACGCATTCAGAACTTGATTGGCTTCAGTATGAGCGTCCGTCCTGTATTCAAGCACAGCCACTGAGTTGAGACTTGCAGATAAGGCTTGTCCCTCTCCGTACGGCAAGCTCGCTGGCCGCATTGTCAGTCTGAAGAGTTGAATTCAACTCATTCACATCTTCCTTATTTAAGCAGGTCAGCCAGTGTCAAGTCAATTCCGCCATGATAATAAATTCTCGCGGACTAGACGGAGAGTCTGATTCAATTTCTGCACAATGAAATCTTAACCTACAAACCCCAGTAGGTTCCTCGAAGAGAAGAAGTTCGTGCTCAATTCTCCTTTGCCTCTATTTATGAGAGTTTCACAAGAGGTTGACCCTTTCCTTTGCCGCTCGAATCTATTTTGGCGACTTTCAGAGCTGGTTTGAAACATAATTTGATAGCGGTTTTGGGAAAACTCTCGTCCCCAGGTGATTTTTTGGGTTTGGTTTGCTCCGAAGGATTTGATTTGAACGGATCCCAAATGTTCTAACTACATCTAGTCTCTGTTAAACCACTAACTTCCATGTGTAGCGCATAGTGTCTCGGTTATCAGTATCTTACACCTTGGTCATTTCTATTTCCTCTGAGAAAGATGTAAGCAGGCAGAGGGGACAGAAAGAGATCTCTCAGTAGTCATTTACTCTGACATTTCAGGTGCAAGGGAATGCACAGAAAGAGATGGGAAGGGGGGGGGGGGGGGGGGCAATGTAGCCATCCTCTCTCTAGCACTTAATTTAGCACTGTGGTAGAATCCAGTCTTATCTCAGGGGAGAAAGAGCCGTGCAAATGCCCAATACCATCCAGCAGTTCCTTCAGACAAGGTGGACAGGTCCAGGCTGTGGAAGGAGAGGTTAAAGAGGAACCACTTAAATTGGGAGGCCTGCAGTGAAGGATGACAACTTTTCAAACCACATATATTTCTATCTACAGTGAGTCAATGTTGTTGTCAGTTTAAGAAGGTCAAAGAACTGATTCAGTGGTTCACTAAAAGTGAGTTTCACTAAATATAGTTAAATAGTATTACTCAGTGCCTAATTGCCCCCCACCCCCCACCCCGCAAATAAAGAATGTACTGTATACTTTGGGCTTGTCCCATATTACCCCCTGCTGATAGTTGTCAAAACTACATCATTCTACACTCTTAAAAATAAAGGTGCTAAAAAGGTTCTTCACAGCGATGCCATAGAAGAACCATTTTTGTTCCACAAAGAACCATTCAGTCAAAGATTCTTTAAAGAACCATCTCTTTCTTACCTTTTTATAATCTGAAAAACCTTGTTTCGCCACAAAGAACTTTTGTGAAACAGAAAGGTTCTTCAGATATTAAAATTTCTCCATATAACCATTTAGACAAAAAAGGTTCTTCAATGGCATCATGAAGCACCTTTTGTTTTTAAGAGTGGAGGGTCAAAAGCACCTTTCTTTATTTAGAGATGTTCAAAATTAGCCTTGTTTTGTCAGCTTACCTTCAGCTATTTTATTATATTTGTTTTATTTTAAATTTTTTGTGTGTGTGTGAGGTCCCCACAATCTTCATGATAATCACTGAGAAGGGTGTGGATTTGTCTTGTGGTACATTAGCTAAACAGTATCAGGTTCAGACAGTCTTACAGTACTTGTGATTCAGTTGGACCGATTCATTCTAAAGATGTGATGATCTTTGTAGCAGTGAGGAAGAATAGCGCTCCATAGTGGACTGGTAAATGACTGATGTGTAGCCGCTCAGCCTTGGGGCTCTGCACTGCTGCCTGCTTAATTAGTGCTAACTCATTTTTCTACACAGGCGTTTTGTTCGGAATGACAAACACACCACAGAATTACAGTAAAGCAGAGAGTTATGTCTGCACCTCAGGCTTCCATTGATTTCAGACTGTTTTTATTGGTTTGGGGTCCTGCGTGAACAAATATTATTAGGTGGACCCATGCGCTTTGCATTGCGGCTTTTAGTTATCATTACAGGAGTTTGTTGCTGCTGCGTCTCAGTCATTTTTTATTTTTGTTTTTTTGGCAGGTATTGATATTTTGGGGCATTACTTATTTATTTTGGCACAGGCTGCACATTTGTGGCTGGCTCTCTCCATTTGCACATCTAATTGCTTTGGCACCTCGTCTTTGCAACTCCCGCGCTCTTCCGTTTTCCGTTTCACAGAGCTACGCTCTACCATCACAACACACTTGTTGTGTTCCACAGCTTGAAATAGATGTGCTTAATGCCAAAAAGTTTGGATCTTCTCTATTGGTGGTCTGATTTGTCAATAGTGTCTTTTTGTTTCTCTTTTCATTATCTCAGCTCGTAAATTGGTGAAAAAAGCTGGTGTTCTCTATTTTTGCTCCAATGACTGTTGATTCATATCAGTTTAATTAGATTATTTGGCTGACAGACAGCTAGGTTTAATCAGAGAACCGACTCTCGTGTGAGTGTGAAGTAATTAATTGCTTTAATTACATTTAGTTCCAGTTCTGGCTGCGAGGGAAGTTGTCAAAGATAACCTCACATGCTATCAGAACTGAAACTAGGAGATCTCAGCATGAGATAAAACAGGCAGGTGAGAGTATGTCAGAATGACCAGAAAGAGAATATATTTGTTACTGTTAATTGTTAAAAAAAAAAAAAAAAAAATCTATCTATCTAGGTACTGAATAACTGAATAATCTATTCAACTAAAATAACACTGGATAGTCTTCATTCTATAAATAGACAATAATGACAGATGGCAGCAGGTTTATTTAGGCTGCTGTCTCTTTAAGACCTCATGTACGGCTCTAATACTGTTACACAGGGCTCTACACTTAATATTCTTTTTAGGAGTGCTTGTCCTCCTAATTTAAAAAAAAAAAAAAAAAAGAAAGAAAATTAGGAGCACCTTCTGATCAATAAAAGAAAATAGCCTTCCTAATATGGGGTGATATTTGACTCCTTAAAGTGATTTACAGGGGCATTTTATTTTTGCCTTTGTAATGGCATTTTTCTAATTGTATTATGCCATCTTATGTCAAATTCAAAAAATTATATTTATAAGCTTTTTAAAATTTCTAATTAAAACAATATAAGTAGAGTAAGGCAAATAAGTTACCAAGCGTATGAAATTAGTATTAATAAAAAAAACTCATTTGTACTACAGAGGTGGCAGTGGCACAGACAGACCATGGTATATATATATATATATATATATATATATATATATATATATATATATATAGTAATGCTGTAATTTTATTACAAATTAAATAACTTTTCTTTTTTAATTTATATTTATTATTTTTATTCTATATTAATCTATATTTATTTAATTATATTTATTATTTAACATTTACGTAAATTTACTCCAAACAGCATTCATTTAAAATAACAGTGTAACAAAATTATTTTTATCTATTTTTTGCACTTGCTGAATAAAGTTGTCAAAATAAATTAATAAATTTAAAATAAAATTTAATCAAGATCCTGATGAATAAATAAATAATCCTGAACTTTTGAATTTTTTAACGATCATATAAAATATAAAATAAAAATAATCTACCTCTGCCATTTATTGGCTGGTTTGTTTTTTAGGGGCACATTTGTATACTTGTCTATCTGTTACGTATGTGTGTGCAAAATTTACAATACCAATATAACCGTGTTTATGTTCATGAATTATGCATTTTCTTTGACACACTGTGACACATTTTCTTTGACTGAAATTTCTGGGGGTGAATTTTGCTTTAGGAGAAATCAAATGCATGGAAATGTGTTCCAGGAGTGCGAGTCTACTTAAGAAACATCCTCCCTCACCAGTGTTTTATGAATGTGAGATATAGGCGCTTTGATTACAGGTGGTAAAGTACTCAACTCAAAGCGTACAGTGTAATAAAATCTTCAAATCATTGCTACACTATATTGAGTGTCATTTTGTTCATTAGCTCGTGACATCAAATATGTAATATTGTTTGAACAGTACGATAAGTGGAAAAAAAAACGTAATGAGAAGGCTTGTTTTTTTTTTTTTTTTCAAAGTAGTCTTGGGGAGTAATTATATTCTGGTTGCTACGGGCAGCAGCTCACATACCCTCAGACTTGTCTCCATCCAGATGACTAGCTCCAGCCCCACTGTGCTGTAATTAATCATTACGCCAGATGCCAGTGCTTCCCCCATGAGCTCCGTCAGTGTGTGTTTCTTTGTGCATTCGCAAGTGTGTATGTGTGTCCAGTTTGCTCTTGACTCTTGCATGCCAATGTGCGAAAATCATAAAAAGAACTCAAGTTGGTCATTCTCGGGTAAACAGAAAGACCTCTGGCTCAAGGAGTTCGTGTGCTTTCTCGCACATTCATGCTCCAGCTCCTGCATGCATTCGTTTTCTCATTCATATGCGGCCCGCTGCCCTCACCTCTACCTGAGCCACAAATTCACAGACCACTTTTAACGAGGAAACCTGGACCTCCCACTGTCCTCTCCGTATGATTGCCTCTGTGGGTAGAAGAACATGGTGATTTCATCTGGTACTGAGCAGTTTTAAAGGAACAAATCACCCCAATAACTCAACCTCATGTCGTTCCAAACTCACATGAACATATTTCTTTAATGCACACAACACAATAGGACTTATTCAGCATGCTCAAGCTGCTTATAGTACAGTACAATAAAAGTGGATGTGTGGTCACTATAGGGAAGACAAATGTGGAATGCCTTATTCAGAAAGACATGAATAATAACTTCAAAATGAATAAAAATTTTACCAAATAATAGAAAAGGTACAAGTAAAAATAAACATATTTAAAACTGTAGTGCAATGGCGAGTCTCTGAAGCCAATATCAATGAAATGTTAACTTATTAAAGAATTATATTTTATTATTTATATTTTTGATTATTACTCATAAATCTTTATTTAGATTAATAATTAATCTTTAATGTTTGTGAGTGTATATTAAATTGAATAATGTTAGTAAAGATAGACTAATATTAATGAAAATGTCATTTATTTTTAGTTTGATCATATGTTAATAATATATGATGATAAATAATTAATAATACATAATTCATTCTTTTTTAGCCTTTTTGAACTTTTATGTGTGTGTTGTCTTGGTATTCCCTATATTGTCCCCAGTAGTATATGGAAATACCAGTAATTTTTGTCCTTGTGGGGATTTTTTTTTTTTTTTTTTTTTTTTTTGGTCCCCATTACGAAAACAGCTTAAAAATCATAAATAATTATCTTATTTGACAATCTAAAATAGCAGAAAATTTTGTGTGAGGGGTAAGTGGACAGAAAATACAGTTTGTACAGTATAAAAACCATTATGTCTATGGAATGTCACCATAAAACATAAAATCCAATTTGTGTATGTGTGTTTAAACGTATATAAAGATTGTAAAAAATAATAATAATAATTTTACCAATTATTTTATGAATTATCCAAGCCATATTTTCTATATGGACAATAAAAATGGAATAAAGTTACTTCATTTAGTTTTGACCCACGTCTTATTCTATGAAAATTCACAGATTATTTTATTGCAGAAGATACAGATTAATATACAGTTATTGCCATTTCTGCACACCACTGGTGATAACCATTCACTTTCATTGAGTGGAAAAGATGAGTTTGGACATTCTGCTTGAGTTCATGTTCCTCACATGTATTTAAATTCATCTAATGCATGCTAAAAATAACACAGACAATGCATACAAATAAATGATGCAACAAGTGGGTGCAGTTCATTCTTAGTGGGTTGCTCCCTGAAATTGAAATGCAATGCAAGAACAGTCCATATATATATATATATATATATATATATATATATATATATATATATATATATATATATATATATATATAAGGGAAGACAGATCAAAGCTTTGTCTGTCTTGTGTCCTTTTCTTTTCCTCACTTTTTTTGTAGGTGCTGGATGTTCCAGGCTGGCTAGCCTGATTGAAGTGATTGGGAGGGGGCTTATAGAAGTCTCCCTGTACCCTCTCATCTCTCCTGCTTGCAAAGACAGTTTTTTTGTGCCGCCTGTGGTTTGGTGTGATTTCTGTGGCAGGAACATGTGAGGCACTCTTGTTGTACCTGCGGTTCGTGTGCTGAATTCCTGATTGCTACCTCTCTCTCATCTTTCTCTGTCTCTTTTTCTCTGTTTTCCAGGTGTCCTCCAAGTGTCAATCTCGCTAAAAAAGGTGGAGCTGAGCGTTGGAGAGTCCAAGTTTTTCACATGCACAGGTCAGTTTTTTCGCAGCACCACCTCATCACGTCTCTCGCGCTGATGTATATGAGATAGATGCATGAATGCACACAATTTACGTAGTGCTGACTCGAGTAGTCATCCATTTAGGTTGAACAGCTTAAATAACTTCTCCCATTGTAAGCAGTATTGAATTCTAAGACTAAGGCTTTCTTCATGACCAGGGCAAAATGTAGGATTCCATGTGTATAGTATGTTTGATTATTTTGTCTTGGATTTTCAAACGGGAGTCTAGGGACCTTCAGCGGGCTGTAATGGGTTGTTTTGAGGGAATTTTACCAAATGTATTTTTAAGAGCTGTCAACATCACCATGCTAACCTCTGCTATCACTTATGTTGTGTTTATCACTGTTATTAAATTTGATATTATTGTAGTCTCATTCTGCTTTCTGCAGACTCGTCAGAAATTAAATAACTGGTCAGAATAATCACATTATTTGATTATATTGACAGTTTGTAATAGTGTCGTGCCAATTTTCTTTTTCAGTGAAGGTATGAGACAAAAGGCTTTTGAAGATTTATTTTTTTGCAAGAAAATGGTCTACAGTCATGCAGTCATTCATTCTGGGTGCAGAGTGCGTCAAAGAAAAAACTCAGTATTTATATCCAAATCAAATCAGGATGCTTCTATCTCAACCAATCATAATGCATATTCAACATATGTGTCAATTTAAGGTATCCAACTATGTCCCCTAGATGCATTTCTAAGTATTTCATGCAAATCATCATCTTAGAAGCTAGGATGTAGGGTCTCTAAAATATCATTTCCTGTCTCACACTTATCTTGCACCTTCGACACCCAAACTCCTTTTAGTACATCAAAACAACTCAAGCATACCGATAAGGCATTTAGAGAGTTTAAAGAACACTCTTTAGTAGAGTAAAGCAAATAATACCTTTTAATATTAAAAATTTCCCTCAGAAATATTAAAAAACCAAAACATATACACACACTACCATTCAAAAGTTTGGGGGCAGTAAGGTGATGGATGGATGGATGGATGGATGGATGGATGGATGGATGGATGGATGGATGGATGGATGGATAGCTTTTTTTTTATTTATGCCAAAAATCATTAGGATATTAGGTAGAATTACTACCGTAAATATATCAAAACTTAATTTTTGATTTGTAATGTGTATTCCTACGAACTTCATTTGAACAACTTTAAAGGCAATTTTCTCAATATTTAGATTTTTTTGCACCCTCAGATTCCAGATTTTCAAATAGTTGTATCTCAGCCAAATATTTTCTGATCCTAACAAACCATATGGAAAGCTTTTAGATGATGTGTAAATCTCAATTTAAAAAAATTGACCCTTATGACTGGTTTTGTGGTCCAGGGTCATATATTTCACAATATTTCTGTTTTTATTGTATTTTTAATAATAAATGCAGCTTCATTGAGCTTCTTTCACCCCAAACCTTTTAATGGTAGTGTACACACACAATTAATATTTTTCTAACACCGTATAAATGCTTCTTATACACATGAAAAAAACAAAAACAAATTATATAAAAATAAAAAAAAATTATATATATATATATATATATATATATATATATATATATATATGTGTGTGTGTGTGTGTGCGTGTGTGTGTGTGTGTGTGTGTGTGTGTGTGTGTGTGTGTGTGTGTGTGTGTGTGTGATCTAAATATGGGGGGTCGTTGACATTAAAAAGTTTGAATTCCCCTGCTGTAAAACACCAGCTTTGTCTGTAGTCTAAACACCTAAAATTCCCTTGCTCAAAGTTCCTTATCATTCGAAACCAGTGAAGTGTTGTCTGTAAACCGCAGCTCCTAAGCCTGTCTTTCGCTGCACACTGCAGGCAAGTTTGTGCTTGGACAGTGTACTGGAGGAAATGTGTATGGATATCCATGTGCACAGGGGTAGATTATGTCGGGCAGATTTTGTGGTGAAGCTGGGTGTTGTTTTTCTTTTCCACATGGCTGAGCTGCTGTAGTCAGGTTGCGAGGCTCTGCTGCATGAGCTCCAGGCTCTACCTGACAGCATGCTTTAAACAGGGTGATGCATGCTGACCCCTGCTGGACGCCCTCCAGATTGCGGGTGATTAGCACACCTTGTATGTATTTGGTGATATGGAAGGTGCACACATGCTTCGCAGCCCTTCAGGTCAATTAGCCGAGGCAAACCAGCATGCTCACCTTTAAAAATAGCTTTGGGATATGCAGGGGACTGTAAGAGAAACTGTATTGGTTTGATGTATATATAAAGTTCTATTTTAGGCTTCAGTAGGACAGATTAATTTGGGTGCTACATGTTTTGGAAGATATTTGCTCCAGAATAGTGAATACAGCGCATAATGGTGGATAACTGTAAAAGACTTGTCCTACACTTTAATCCAGCCTTTTATATATAATGCCAGCCTATTTTGAGCAAAGTGCTATGTTCAGTGCATACTGAACTACAAAATATAACCGGTTCACAGTACATAGTCACATCTTTGCTAGTAAGTGGTCATTATTTCAGATTATGTTATCTATAGTTACAGTGCTGCATGGCTTATCAAAATAAAACCGATATCGAGAAATGGCTTAAAGCATTAGTCAAACTGTGCAAACTGTGATTTAGTTAAATATATACCTTGCCATTTCAGAGTAAATGCAGCATTTGTGTGCACACGAGTGCAGCAGTGTTTTTTTTTTATTTTATTTTTTTACTTGATTTTTTTAAATGTTATTTTACAGTACTAATACGGTATTACTGCAAACATCTCTTACTTTCTTAATTTTTGTATTATTGTAATAATCATAGTTACAATCATATTATTTTAGTTACATTAAATGAGTCAAAAACTTTGGAAATTTGGCCTTTGAAAATGCAAACATGATTTTTTTTTTTTTTTTTTTTTTTTTTTTTTAAGATTAAAAGAGGTTAAAAGAGTTGGGTCTTGTAAAGAGTACCTAAGTGTGAACACTCAAATTGTTTCAAGTTTTTCCCAAATCGTTCAACCCTGAAAAGATAGTTTGTGTTTGTGTGTGTGTGTGTGTGTGTGTGTGTGTGTGTGTGTGTGTGTGTGTGTGTGTGTGTGTGTGTGTGTGTGTGTGTGTGTGTGTGTGTGTGTGTGTGTGTGTGTGTGTGTGTGTGTGTGTGTGTGTGTGTGTGTGTGTGTTAAAAAAGCATTAAAAGTAATTTTCAGCTTTTTTTTCCAGTTACCAACAAAATCATCCTTATCAGTCTAGATGGTTAATTCTTTCCAAAAATGCAATGTCATTTTTATTTTCTAAGCAGATTGGCTTCTGAACAAAATTATCTAATCATTCTAGAATGATTAATTCTTTCCAAAAGTGCAAAAAGGTTTTTTTTTTTTAATTCATTCATTCATTCATTCATTCATTCAGATGTGATAAAACCACCCCAGTCATTTTTGAATATTTTTTTTAATGAAAGTGTAAAAAGTCCTCTTTTTTTTTCAGATGCACTCCCTAACAAAATATCCCCAATTATTCTATAACTATTCATTCTTTCCAAACATAGCTTTTAAAGTCATCTGGTGACAATTGTTGCAGAAAAACAAAATATAACAAAGTTTTTTTTTTTTTTTTTACAATTTCATGCAGCACTAACTGTGACTGACATTACTCTTATTACTGGGACGAGCAGGTTAAGCGTCTCGCTCAGGGGCACAGTGTTGATAGCTCATGGATCCCTCTCCCCTTGCAAAGCTTGAACTATGTCATACCACTTCCCCAAACCTAACTAAACTGAACTTCATTCACAAATGAAGACAAATTAATGTGAAACAGGAGATCCCGTGAAGTTTGTTTTTGTGAGCAGTGAAGTGCACTAAGCTTTGTCCCTGAGCCCTTCAACTCCTAACATCTCATTCAGCGACTCCTCCATGGTCCAGCGTCTGCCGAGCGGACTGAGATTATGCCATCTCGTCCTCTCCTTGAACCCCTCACGTCCCTCGGATCAGGCTCTGCTCCTTCACTGATAACCCCCTGCCCGCTCTCAGCGGTTCTCCCTTGGCAGAGCTGCGTCATGGGGCCGGTTGCATCCTCAGGCCTGCCCGTCTGCCCGGAGTCGCAGTCTCACGCTCTCCCGTAGTGCAGCCGAAGGCCCCTGTTGTGCAGCTGATTGATGCTTTGAGCGGAGAAGTGCTGCACCATGCTGATGCTTTTTATGACCTTCCAGCAGAGCAGGATTTACGGCGCCAAGCACCTTGGTACCAAGTGTGGGTTCGTCCAGCCGCTCTCTGCAGGGCAAAGCACATGACGGGTTTTGTTTATCGCAGTGTGTGTGTCTTTGTGAGACAAAGAGAGAGTGTATGCCGCTACCAGAGGCTTAAGAGATATCCTTAAAGGGGAAGTTCTGCACCACTAGCAGCACCAAATGAAATGGCAGTGAAACGTGGCCATAAAAGCATTTGTTTCCCTTTAGATTAGGAGATACTTTAAAAAAAAAAAAAAATAGTGTGTTATAATAACACTGTTGTCAAGTTGTTCTCTAAATTTTTTTCTGTGTGTGTGTGTTTAGTGATTGGGGAGCCTGTGAGTCTGGACTGGTATAACCCGCAGGGGGAGCGGATGGTCCCGTCTCAGCGGGTGGCCCTGCACAATGAAGGTGTTCGTTCCAGACTCACCCTCTACAATGCCAAAATAGAAGATGCTGGCATCTACCGGTGCCAGGCCAACGACGCACAGGGACATACACAGGAGGCCACTGTGGTGCTGGAAATCTACCGTGAGTATCAAATGCAAACAAATAAATCTGCTCATACACACCTTTTGTTGTCATCATGGTCCTTATAACTTAATTTATGTAAATGCATATGAAAAGAGATCAGAAATTAACAGGGGCCTTGGGATAAAATATCAAAAATATTTTAATTGTCCCATAATGAACTTTTACAAAATGGCTTTTAATGAATTCATCTGTTTTTAGTAGTACAATACTTTATATATATTTAAATCACAGAATTGCATTAAGCGTTTTCAACAGAACCTTTCCTTGTTTAAACTTCTTTTAAAAATAAGAAATAACTATGATTAAGTAAAGTGCAAAAATAATAAAACTATTTGAATGCAATAAAATCAAGATCAAGAACTGTGTTGCATCATCTTAATTATCTATGAACAAGCAGGAGAAAGCCATTTTTGAGTATTTGCGTATTGTAACATCTCCAAGACGCTTCAAGAAATCTACCTACAAAGCTACAGTACTGTGAATCGATTTAGGCACTTGTGTGTGCAAATGTTATAAAGATAATTTCACAAATAGATTTTATTTAGCAATTAACTTCTATTAACTAAATTAATTATGCTGAAAATTCAGCTTTATCATCACAGGAATAAATTCCATTTTAAAATATATTTATTTTAAATTGTAATAATACTTCACAATAGCACTCTTTTTACTCATAAGAGACTTTTTACAAAACTATTTAAAATGTTACTGAGCCCAAACATTTTGAACAATTATTTTGAATTCAGGTACTGCACATTGTAAGTTACATCTTCTGTTGCTGAGCAAAGTGCACCCTGGTCAATTTGAAGCAATGCATTTTTCTTTCTTTCTTTTTAGTTATGCATTTTCAAACCTGTGCTGACAAGTTTAGCAGAGTGAGGAGACATAATGGGATCAGAAAATGACTTGAGCCAGAACTCAACTTCAGTAAACCAGAACACAACAAATCTTTTCACATTGTTGTTACATGTTACAGTGTTTACTATAAATTGCAGAACCAGTTAGAGAATTTTAAGAATGTAGATCCTAAATCAGCTGTGATTCAACACTGTGGGGCTCTTCAGCATGAAAAGCAAGCAGCTTTTGTCTCTGCTGCTCATGGCACTCGGTACACAGAATCCACCCAGGGGATACCAGGCTTCCTGGCACGCCTGCGGTCTCTGAGCGGTGGGGATGCTGTCCCTTTCAACATCCCATCACTGTCAAAGCCCAGACTCACATCTGTGCCGAGAGACCAGTCAGAGATACCTAGATAATTGTCTTCTTTGCTCTATTTTACAAATAAACCGAGAAAATAACAAGCTGGCTTTTCATGTGTGGAAGTAAAGTTCTGACAGTGATGCTGGCTTTTCAGTTCACCTGTTTTCTTAAGATGGTATGTTTTGAAATGTCCTGAAATAGCTTGTCATCTAAGGTACACTCATGTATTTCCTATAAAGTTTGTTTGTCTCCAGTAACATACATCATTCCAATTTCAGACATGGCTGAAATCAATACAAAGATATCAGGAAAATAAAATTGCACCTGAAGAAAAAAAAAATGATGCAGTAACCCTCCATCTGTCCTCATTTGTTCTCTTTGGAGATTATATTTGAGGCAAACTTTTACCTTGCATTATCATACATTTACATTGAGATTTATTCAGCATATCACAAGGAAGCATGTCTCAGCTATAAAAGCAATTCAAGACTACTGTATATTGATGCAAATTACAATGGAACAACATCTTGGCACAACTATGTGGGAATCCATTACATAGCTAAGGACATTATGTGTGTTAGCACAAAAACCCCTCCACCATTGAAAATGGTGCCATTTAAATAGCTGTTTTGATTTTCCCTGTGAATAGAGGACATCCAAAAGCTTTCAAAGAGAGCTTCACAATGCAGGGGAAATGGACGTGTTCCATCCGAAGATGTTTGACAAATCTGTTGATGTAAAGCTAAATGTAATTCCCCAACAACGAGACAGCTGCCGCCACACGACAGAGAGGGAACCCGCATTATTGAGAAGAAAAAAGGTGACTGGGACGGGGGAGTTTTGTGGTGTGGTCAAATGAATGTGCCTTAAAGGAATAGTTCACAACTTTCTTTCCTAGCTCTGTGGAACAAAACATTTTACATTTTTGGAACAAATTGAGAAATTTTAAGGAAAGTGGTGGTTGTGGTTATGCAAATGTAATGAATTGGGAACAAAAAACATGCAAAGTGCTATAAAAGTATCATAATTTACTCCATATGTGTGCACTCTATTCCAAGACATTTGAAGTCATATTATAGTTACTGTAAATGAGACTGAAATTCAATGAATGCTAATGTCCAGTGATTTTCCAGTGAGCTCTTAACCTGAGAACTGCTCTGACTAGATTCACTGCAAAAATTGTTTTCTAGTACAAAATGACATAATATATTAATTATTTTTCTAAAAATATCTACTTTACATGTACAGAAATAATATTATATTAATAAAATAATATAATATTAAATATTTGTTTTAAGTGTATTTTTCTTACCCCTTTGACAGATACATTTGTTTAAGCTTAAACTTACTTAATTTTGAAAACAAGATTTAATATCTATATATAATAATGATATAATAATGTTTGTACTGGGGGAAAAAAGACAAAAATACTGAATAATCACTTGCATCTATTAAAATTCATGAGCCCTATTTATAAATCAATCATTTGGACTGATTTTGTGAACAAAACTGACTTCAAAACTGCAGAATATAATGCACACATGATCTATGGACGTATATTTTTATGATGCTGTGTCTTTAAAGTTTTAAGGCTTCAATTCCTGTACACTGTAATTGCATGGAAAAGAGCAACCTTCCCAGTTTCTTCTTATATGTTGCACACAAGGGGATAAAAAAGAAGAAGTTTAAAACATAAGAGTGAGAAAATAATGACAGAATTGTAATCTTTGAGTGAAACAATCCTTTTGGAAACACACCTTAATTGATTCCTTTGTTAAACTCTTGATTTAATGGGGAAGAGGTGACTAAAAGTAAAAAAGAATGAGTGTGAAAACGAGAGATGCCAAGTACAGACAAATTGAAGAAGAAAGGAAAAGGTGCAAGGGTGAGGAAATTTCTCTCTTTAAAGGGCCCGGCTTCAAAGGCTTAAAGCACAGGGGTAAAACAAGGCTACATCAAATGTTCACCAGATTGTCTTTCTTCTTTTTTTTTTTTAAATGTATGAGAATTATATTTTAATACTCTCTGCGTTTAATTAGTAGATATTGCAAAGTTTCAGGAGATATTTCCCAATCTTCCTTCTCTGTGGCTGACTTTGTTCCAAGCTTGGCATTTGCCTATGTTCCATTAGAAGTTGTATTTAGAGCAGTGGGAGCCGTGTAAACAGACATGACTCACAGATCAATACGCAGAGCCGCTGTGCTGATGAGGGTGTGCTGCATCTTTCAGCCCTCTGAAGACACATTTTCTTATACTGCGGTGTAGCAGATGTTTACAGCAGCTTCCCACACAAACAAAATGTGGTTTTGGTGTGTCAGAATGTGGCTGTGAATTGTGAATAATCAGAGACGATGTGGAAGCACACCTGATTTATGACAAGCAGACGTAGATGTTGACATCTCCCTTGTTTTTCGTTGATTTTCCTTTGGTTTCCACACTGGGGGGTCTGAACTAGTTCTCCAAAGCCTTCGTGTTTTTTGTTTTTCTTTTATCAATTTATCTTTTCAAATCCGCTTGGATTTCACGTGTTACAAATTAAATCCATGCAAATCCATACAGCCCCATCCAGAACAATTAGCAGCATGCAACTTAATCAGACATGTTTGTTTTGTTTTATTTTTGGGTATTTTATGGTATGTAATGGTGTTACATAATTTACTTAAAAAATAAATGTAATAAATCTATTATAGTTACTGAGGAAAAAAAAATTAGCTATGCAAAGATTTAATTTCTTGTTATTATTTTAAGTCTGTATTTATAACCTCAGATGATCTGAAAGTTAAAAGTACTAAAGACTGATTTTGTGGTGACTCTGCTTTAAAATTAAATTATTATAATGTTAATTCAAGTGATGAAGGATTTTGAAAGTATGACAGTAATGTTGTGTTACAGAAAATGGTGAATACTACTGTAAAAGCACACTGAGTCCGAAATTTTAACGTGCGTTTTTCCGTTTTTTCGTATTCCTCATCCTTTCCTATCAAAATGCATGCTGCGGATGCGAAACGCAGAAAATCAATCCTGATTCGAATTTTTTTATGACGGACGAAAGTTTCAGAGGCAGTGTGTAAACGTGATTGACACAACGTGAGGTCATATTTATTTTTTAACATGCGAAAATTTCGGACTCAGTGTGCAATGACCTTACGACTATAAGGATAACCCTGTCTGGTTTAAATGTATGTTAATGATTAGCAATTAAAAACATTCACTAGAAATTTAGAAAAGTAATCAAATGTAATCAGTTACATTACTTTAATAAAGTAATTGAAATAGTTACACTACTTATTACATTTTAAATAGGGTAACTTGTAATCTGTAACCTACTATATTTTCAAAGTAACCTTCCCAACACTGGTCACAAGGAAGATTTGAAGTCACCCTCACCTGAAATCTCTTACATAAACATGAGTATGTTCACAGAAAAAAAAAATAAAAAATGGACAATTCACGCTCAGAAATTTGTAGTAAATTTTACAAACAATTACAAAAAATGGCAAGTAACACAATGAATTTAAAAAAAATTGAAATAGTGTTTTCTTGTAAAACATTCTCCAGTAATCTGTTATTTACAACTTCGAAGAGATAGTATCTAGTAATATTTTAGCTTTTTTAAGACTCTTATGTTTTTATGCGATTTCAAAAACTGTACTATTGTGAAATAATGCAGACTTGGGGCTCAAGAAACGTTTATTATTATTATTATCAGTGTTGAAAACGGTTGTGCTGCTTTTGTGGAAACTGTGATGCATTTTTTCAGGATTTTTTGATGAAAAGAAAGTTCTAAAGAACAGCATTTATATGAAATCTTTTGTTGCATTATAAGTGTATTTACTGTAACTTGATCGATTTAATACATCCTTGCTAAATAGAAGTATTCATGTATTTTAAAAAATGCTTTAACACTTTATTTTGACAGTCCACTTTAGACATTTTACTAACAGTTAAGTAACTTTGCAACTACATGTCAACTAGCAGTCATTGCAGTATTAGCAGACTCTCTGCTTAATATCTTCTAACACTTTATTTTGATGGGTCCACAACATACAACATACTGACTATCAGAATCTCTGTATATAGTATATATCAACTTTTTCAACTAACCCTAAACCTAACCTAACAGTCTACTCTGAGAGTTAGTAGACATGTAGTTGTGAATTAATGAGAATTAGTTGACATGTAGTTATATAAAATAATGTGTAACCAAAATGTCTTACTGATCCCAAACTTTTGAATGCTAATGTGTAAATTAATAGCATTTCACAACATTTTTCTCCTCCCTGATCCACAGAGAAGCTGACATTCAGAGATGTGAGGTCTCCTCAGGAGTTTCGACAGGGTGACGTGGCTGAAGTGGTCTGTGATGTCACCAGCTCCCCCGTTCCTGTGGTCTCCTGGTTTTACAACAATGTGGAGATCATTGAAGACACTGAGAGTAAGTATCAACTATATTATAAAGCACACCTTTGCTGCTAAATAGATGAGATAAATACGTATTGTTACTTTAATTGTTGAAAAGTGCAGAGCTCAAGCTGCTCTGGAGCTGATCTGAGAAATAGAAAAAGATTGTCCAAAAGAAGGAAAAAAAAGGAATGAATGAATGCTTAAAGTATTATTATTGCAAAGGATTGAAGACCTTGATCACTGCAAGAATTTTAAAATATTATTCCCTTTCCCAGCTTAGTGGTGACAAGTGTTAACAACCAAGCTGGTAAAAAAAAAAAAAAAAATCTGTTTTATGTAAATGTGATTTCAACCAGCAATAAATATAGCTCCTTTGAAGGCAAAATTAGCCTGTCATTAACACGCCGTCAAATATTTTGTTCTCCAGAGTTTCAGCTCCTTCAAAACAACAATTTGCAAGTCCAGAGAGTAACTAAAGCAGATGAAGGAGTGTATCGCTGCGAGGCCAGAGTCGAGGCCAGGGGAGAGATCGACTTCCGGGACATCATCTTGGTAGTTAACGGTGAGTTTGAGAATGGATCCAGTAGTCTTTCCTGAGATCTGTCAGGTTAAATAATACATTATATTCATGATTTCCACTTTTGGTGAACTGTTCCTTTAAACATAAAGTCGTTCCAGCTCTATCTTTCAGACAAAAGCCACGTGCATTCCGTTATCTGAATGACATTAGCCCTGTGCCGTCTGATGGGAAGGAAACGGCACAGTGACATCACCCCGTCTGCGTGTCCTTGTCTAATGCAATGATAGCGAACATGAACGGGTGTCTGTTTAGTTTACTTCTGATATTTTCCTTGCTGATCCAATCATGGTGCTCAATGAGGCATGACCGATAATCCAGCCGACATGACAACACATATCAGAGACCGACATAAAATAAATGCCACTCTGCGGGGCTGTTCTGAAGCCCCTGGTCAGATAAGTGTTAGATAGGGAGTACAAAATTAATATGTCTTTGTCCTCCAGGAGACGTTTTGATCTTTTCAAAGTTAGCTTTTGCTGGATGCGTGTTGTCGGTTGAAAAGTCTGGACACTTTGAGATGACTTTGAAATGCCTAGGCCATACATACTAAACAGCGTCTCTGTAATATCTGTAATGTTGTGGCATTAATGTGTGATTTAGGCTGCAGAGAGCTTAGCTTTCCCTGGCCCCTGCGTGATATGTGTGTATATGAATATAGATATGAAGAGAAATGAAACTGAGATTATTTCTTATGCAGGAGTTTTATTTAGTTTACATAAATGAGCAGCACTGGAAATTGTTGCATAGCTTAGATTCATTCTCAATTGTTGCATAGAAGTATCAATGTTGTTGCCAGTATTTCTTTTTAAAGTAGAAGTAAAAATATAAATAAATGAGGACATTCTTGTAAAATTCATTTGAATGGCATACAGTAGCATTCAATAGTTTTGGGGAGGAAAGTATATCGAAAGAAGTTTATTATACTGTTCAAGGCTGCATTTATTAGATAAAATTAGGAAAAAAGAAAATATTTTACAATCTAATTTATTCCTGTGATTGCAGGGCTTAATTTCAGCAGCCATTACTCCAGTCTTCAGTGTCACATGATTGTTCAGAAATCAGTCTAATATTCTGATTTGCTGCTCATTTGCTATATTATTATTTTTATCAATGTTGTGTTTCTTAATATTTTTGTGGAAACTGTGAAAGAACAAAGAACTGCATTTATTTGAAATATATGCCATATAGATTACATAAATAAATGTCAATTTCTTTACTGTCACTTTTTAAGCAATCTACACTTTTAAAAATAAAGGTGCTTCACGATGCCATAGAAGAACCTTTTTTGTTTAAATGGTTCCATAGAGAACCTTTAACGTCTGAAGAACCTTTCTGTTTCACAAAAGGTTCTTTGTGGCAAAAAAAGGTTCTTCAGATTAGAAAAAGGTAAGAAAGAGATGGTTCTTTGTGGAACCAAAAATGGTTCTTCTATGGTATCGCTTTATTTTTAAGAGTGTATTGCTTCCTTACTGAATAAAATTATTAATACTTTTAATTAAAAAATCTGGCTGACCCCAAAAGTCCAGTAATTTAATAATTATCAGACATGTTTGAAGTTATATTAATGTTCCTGAGTTGTTGAGATCCCATTTGAAACACTAAATGAAAGTGAGATTGCTGTTTATTCCCATGAAAAAATTTTGAGAAGCGCGAAACGTAAACAGCAGTTGCTTTCTATTTAATCTCATCGCTGCCTCAGAGGAACAATTAAGATATTAAAGAGATCTCAGTGGTTTTTACTCTGGTAGATTTTTGTACATCAAAATAACTGCTTTATTGTAATTTTTATTTGTAGCTGAATTATTAGCCTTTGAATGTGTGTAATTGTTGATGCTAAAGGTCAATTCAGTCTGTGTTAGATGGTTTTCTGGCCTGATTTGATGTCTTAATGCCCAATTGTGTCTCACATTAGCAGAGCTGTTTCAGTTGGGCATGCGTATCTGGGAGTAGGTTAAATTAGATTACTGCCTTTGGAAAATAGGCATCGATTGGCAAGAAAGTCAATGATAATCTTGTTGGAACCATTTCGGTGCATGACAGCCCAGTGCTGTGCAGTGTGTGTGTGTGTGTGTGTGTTTCCTCCATGACTCTTACCACAATTCCACAGTGTGTGTGCACCGCATGTAAAAGGTAAAGGGATAGTTCATTGAGAAGTTAAAAATCTGTAATTATTTAATTACGCTGGTGTTTTTCCAAACCCATGACTGACTTTCTACTGAGAAAAAGAAGAAGAATCCTGCAGACTGTGTTGGTTGTTTTTTCATGCAACGAAAGCACACTTTAACCTTACAAAAGGACTGCAAAAAAGTATTTAAAAAGTTGATCCTATTTTTCACACTTAAAACGTTGGTCATATTTATCCCAAGCCTTATGAAGTGATAAAATAGAATTGTGTGTGAAAAAGACCAAATAGAAGTTAGTATTCACTGATGAGCTTCATCTTCATCTAAGTTAAACTCAAGAACCGTATCAGTCTGAATTGTTTTTGTGCATTCTTTGAAAATAATTTAAAAGAGTCATTTAACTGCAAATCATTCTTGATTCACGACTGAGTCAATCTTGACTTGCTCTCTTTGGCACATTCAGAAATGAATGAGCAATGTTCAATTTTAACTTCAATTTATTTCTCAAACAAAGCTATCGTTTGATTTCAGAAGACTTATATAGTTGCCAGATATGGTTGCCAAGTCATATGGGTCGGTTTTATGCTACTCTTCAACTGATTTTATGAATTTCTCCTTTTTGTTTTACAGAAGAAAAAAGTCATGCGGGTTTGGAACGGCATGATGATAAGTTAACTATCCCTTTAAGTACAATTGTAAGATCAAATTCAGAGGAAAGATAAAAACCGACAAGTCTGCAGTGCCCTGGGTGTGATCTTTGAGCTGCCCACTCACACAGACACCCTCATTACCAGCAGTTCAATTGTAGGACTGCCTCCAAGGTTAGAACTATTTAACCCTAGAGAGCGGACAAAACTTGCTGAGCTGCTCTGGTGTGAGATTGAACCCCAGCCGTAATGATGATGATCTCCATCAGGACCTCTGCGGCTGTCATTTCATCAACAAAAAAACACTTATTTGTGCTTTAAAGCGCCCTTGCAGGAGTAATGCACGCCATTGATGCTCTGAAGACAAATGGCAAATGGCAAAACAATGGTGGCATTAATTTGAACTTGGCTGTCAGCAGTTTGGGTTTACCTAATGAATGACCCATAATGTGCAGGGGGAAAAGCAAATAGTGTGTGCGTTTATGATTTCTAATAGAGGACGAGAGGGATGTGTTAATATACTGCCAAGTCAGGCTGAAAGTGACCATGAATAAAACATCCATTTAATCTAATCTTTTTACCCCGGCGCACACTCCATTAAATTGTGTTATGTCTTTAAACCAGTCACAACTCAAAATGATGCCTTTTTTCCAGACAGAATGGCTCCATCCATTCCCTAAACCAGAAAATTTCAAAAGGGAACAAAAATGCTGTATTTAAAAATCGGTGTAGGAAGTTTGCAGAAGAACATTGCTGCCTATTATTGAAACTATTTGAACGTCATTCCCTCTCAGGTGAATTACCTCATTCTGAAGGGCATGGCAGAATCATTTCTGAATGAGTCGAAATTGGGTTAGGTTCAGTCTGAAATTACTTCATCACCTTCCAGTTCTCTGCAGAGATGGAAATATAAAAATTCTCACTCAAATCATTGCACATTCCCATAATAGACCGTGCCAGTGAAAATCGCTATCTGCCTGACCTTGGAGTTCACATATAGAGCTTTAATAGACACACGCATATACTTTCAGCTGTAAACAGTCACTTTACAAAGATAAGTCGATCTTTTTTCATGAATATGAACTCTGAAAAAACAAATTATTTAGTGGAAGTTTGTTTGAGGGCATCCAGGGTGACCTCTTGTTTGACCCCGAGGTCTTTCTCCATTGACCTTTCACTATATAATTAAGTGGACTGCTCAGGATTTATTGATTTAGACACAGAGGCTGGCTGAAGTATTTATTCATTCTTTTTCTGGCTTGTGAGGAGGCATTTTGAGTGCGATCACGTTGTTGATGATCTGTATGCACTGGAGATGAAGGTGAGTGAATAAAGAGTTAGTTCTATCTACTGCTGTGCCTGTGTGTGTTGGAATATAAATGAAAACTCACTACATTACAATATAATACAGCATTTGTGTTGTCATATACTCCAAAACTGGCAATTTTTCAGCGTGACCAGAAATTTGAATCTTGGATCTCATGAAAACAGCATTTGAGCAATAATTTAGCTCAATGGGTGCCACATGCTGTCAACCAGCATTTCCCAGGAAGTGAGAACATGTTGATGGCTTGTGAATGAATATGTCATTTGAATAAGTATTTGTTGAGACTAGAACATTTGAGAAATAACATGAAAACTTCAGAGAGATTTCACACTGAAAAATTAGAAATGACAAGTTTGTGTATTAGCATAATTCAGAGGTGACAGAAACACCATGCAATATATTTTTTTTTTCTTCAACAGTTCCGCCAGTCGTCTCTGTGCCGCAGCAGTCCTTTAATGCCACTGCGGACTATGGAGAATCTGTGACCTTCACCTGCCGGGCCTACGGCTCACCTGAACCTGATGTTACCTGGCACAGGTATGACAAACTTATCACATCACCGCAAAATAAGAGTGTACGGATGGATTATTTTCAATTGTACAGCAATAAAATAAATAATATATAGACATCTAAAGGCAATTTTTATGTATTTAATCTTTCATTTACTACAATAATGAATTACTTTTTTGTATTTAAATATGATTATATAAATTAACCAGAAAATCATATTATTATTTTTATTATTAAATAATATTAAAACAAAAATTGTTGGTTGTAATCCCCTAAAACATTTTGAAAACTTTATGTAATTATTTATCCACACCTTCTGATTTCCATGAAAAAAAAATTACAAGAACAGATTTTTCCAAGGGTGGGGCTTGGAAATCAAGAGTTTTGATAAGTCATGCAAAAAAACTGAGGAGCAGGAACTGGGGAACAGGAACGAGGTAACACAGCCAAGAAAGAGCTGTGATGACTGGGAATGGACGCATTTATTCCATCCTTAATGTGTGGGCTTTGAGTGACAGCAGCCCAATGCGTTGATTACAGGCTCTCAATCATTGTAATTACCTCCGGCTCAGATGAGAATGAGCGAGATGAAAGCGATCCCTGCCGAGCATTCTCACACGTTGACCTTTAATGAATGAGCCTAACCAAACCACTCACTGATACACTGGGACATGACAAAAGCATCACCAATTACATTATGTCTGCTAAAACCTGATAGTTTCATTTAATTTTGCATGTGCTGGTGCCAATAAAAGGACTGTGGAGGAAGTAAAGGGTACTCTGGTAAAAAAATAAAATAAAATAATAATAATAATAATAATAATGCTATAAATAAATGTATGCGTGTAAAGAGTTAAAGATCTAAATATACTTAATGCTCTCAGGCATGCACTCTTTGAATGGGGAAACATCAAATTCTCCAAAACTGTTCACCAAGCTTACGATTAAATTTCTCAGCCAGTGCACATGCGCAGTCCTAAGCGCACGTCTCAGAACGCTGTCTGTTTCTATAGCAACCAGGGCGCTTCTAACAGCAACTGCAGTGACGCGCTCCTTTTACCGATTAGCGATTGGTTCTTTTGCTCAAAAGGCGGGGGTTCATTCGATAGAGCGGCCATATTGAGTGTTGCATTTTTCCCCATTCAGAACTATACAAGTGACGCGTCTTGGGTATTCTATAGTCTTTGTGCCTAACCAACCAAGTTTTTTAACGGTGAGCAACGTTGCAGGCATTCACTAAAAAAAGTAAATAAATAAAAATCTCCTGTCAAAAGTCAAAATGGCCTATTGACATGAAAGGATTTACTTTAAATAAATCTTTTTTTATTATTATTTATCTGGAAAATCATATATCACACTATATGGAAAATTTGTTACAGTACATGAATATTTTAAATAAACTAAAAAATGTGTTTAAAAAGTGCCTCTAACACTAGCGTTCCCTGTTCTTTTTCTATTCTATCTACTTGTTTCTTTTTATTTATTATAAAAAATGACCCTCTAACACTAGCATTATCTATTCTTTTTATATTCTGTCTACTTGCTTTCTTTTTACTTATTGTATAAACCAAACCTTGCTATGTGTACTGCATTAGGCTAACTGACACTTGTCACAGCACTTGCATATTATTGCTCTTTTGTTTGTTATGATTGCTTCTATTGTCCTCATTTCTAAATCGCTTTTTGGATAAAAGTGTCTGCTAAATGAATTAATATAATGAAAATGTAATGTAATAAAAAGGTTCAATTAACCAGTCACACGTACATTTTACTCTTATTAATTTTAACGTTACAGTGCTAAAAAAAAAGCAGCACATTTACCAAATTAAAAGCTTGCTGGTTTTAGGTTTGAAAACGCTAAAAATTCATATAATATAAAATATAATAAAATAAAATAATGTAAAATCCAAATAAAGGGAAAAAAAGAAAATGTATTTTAAGTGTACCATATAAAATAATTGTATTTTTTATTTAATGCTCACATATTATCACACTCTGTTTATTATTTTGTTTATTTTGTTCATTTTGCAGTGTGAGCACCAAACCAAATCTCCAGGTGCCCTCATGAGAACCAGACTGAAACATGGATGCGCACCCCTGATAATAGAGTTAATTCCAATAAAGGGCAACCTGGAGACTGGAAAGTTGCTACAATCACAAGCCTGCTTTATTAGCATTGTGCCCTTGAGCCCTGCACTTGCTTGCACCAGTTAGACTTGTGTACAATTAGTGTCACTACAATTAGTGTGTTGTAATGTCCTCTGGCTGAGAAACATCTGCTCAATTTCAACAATTTTGTTGTAAGCAGTGACTGGAATGAAGCATCCTTCTGTTTGTGTCTCTCTGTTGACTCGGTCTGTATAGCCAGAGAGACCCAAGATTTGATTCCCTTCTCCCCATTTCCTGTAGCCACACAGGTCTCTCTGCTTTAAATAGATTTCATTTCCGTTCATTCCTTTCATTATGGCAGTCTGAAGCTGTGCTGTAATCTTCTCCAAAAAATATTGCACTGTTCTGTCTCCACCCCGACGGCATACCTATACGGTATATGTATATTGAATGTAACAGAATATTTTGAAATGTCGTATCTCCATGTATGATGAATAACCCATCACCTGGCGTGTCTTTGCTTCCTATGTCTGCATTATGTATAATACTTTTGATTGGCTGGTCAGGGAGATTTTCTTCTTGCGATATGAATAATACCACAGTGTTGGGAATTTAGGCTTTGTTCAACTGACGTGTTGTATATGTGTGCTTTGTCAGGAAGGGAGTGCAGCTCCAGGAATCGGAGCGGTATGTAATGAGAGCTCGAGGTACGACGCTCACAGTTCGAAACATTCAGCAGGACGACGGGGGCTCCTACACCTGCAAAGCCTCTAACAAGGCAGGAGAAGTTGAGCACGAACTGGTTCTCAAGGTTTTTGGTGAGAACACCTTTTTTTATTGGGTTACATAACTCTTCATCCACTAAATAGGATGTTACCTGTCAAACTAAGCGCGCTTGTTGTCCTGTCAAATTATTGTTCAAATTTTGAAAGACCTAAAACCTTAACATAATTTGAAAATTAATCGTCTCAAGCAACAGACTAGTATATAATGAGAGGAAAAGGCCAGAATTTGTCAAGATTAGGTTTTAATGTTTCTTCTTTTTTCCCTTTTATTTACTTATTAATTAGTTAATAAATGTATTAATTTATTTATTTTTTAGTCATCTCTGTGGCACATCTCCCAGAAGTTGTTGTTGTGATGTAACGTGACCAACATGTACTATGGCATGAATAAATCATGCTAAATAGAACCGCATTGTTTACTATTTCACTGCATATTTTGCACTGGTGCTATTGTGTTTGTTGTTCCTTTTGAGTTTTGTGTCATGTGGAGATAGTTGTAGTTGTGGGTCATTGAGTATGTTTACATACTCTATATGAAAAATCAGCTCATTAGCTCATGTGTTTACATTCTGAAATTGCTGAGGGGTTATATTTTTTGTGTTAAAATATACACATACATTAAGAGCTGCAAATGAAAACATTTACATGCAGAGTGAACGTGGGGTGATAGGCACAGTTCTAAAAGAAAAAAATATATAATAACTAAAACAAAATTGTAATATACACTACCGTTCATATGCTTGGCACCTGTAAGATCTATTTATTTATTTTTTATTTTACTGTTTATAAAAGAAGTCTCTTATGCTCACCAAGGCCACATTTATTTGATCAAAATATTGTAAAAACAGTAATTGTTTTCTATTTTGATGTTTAAAATGTAATTTATTCCCGTTATGGTCAAACTAAATTTTCAGCAGCCATTAATCCAGTCTCTGAAATCACATGATTCTTTAAAAAACACATTCTAATATGCTTGTTTGGTGCTCAAGAAAGTTTATTTTTATTATATTGAAAATCATTGTTACTTTTTTAAATGTTTTTTGAAAGTTTTTATCAATTTAATGTGTCATAGTATTAGTTTCTAAAATAAATGAAATAAAATACTGACCCCCTGAACTGGAATGGTAGCGTACATTTAAAATAAATTAAATGTATATTATTGTAGAATTTACATTTAATAAATAGATGTATATTTCTATACATCTATATAAACATTTTATATTAATATCTCTTGATCTTATGGCTTACATGCCAGTGATGCCCCATCTGCGTGTCTTTCTGAACGCTACTTTAGGATATAGTTGAATGAAGTAGTTCATATAATTGTCAGCATCCGTGGCTCCTGAAAGCAAAATTAAGACTTTTTTCTTGCTCTAGTTTTATCTAAAAACTTTCTATCTTCCTTATGGCTAGCGCAACAGCAGGAACTCTGATGTTTTTGAAAGGTGATTGACAGGTACATCCCTGTGCTTCACTTTTCCAGTCCAGCCTTGCGACATGCTTTTCTTCCATAAACAGATGGCCTAAATTGCATGGGAATGGGTGACATATTCTTTATGGGAAGGAATTTCGATTTCGATTTTCATGAAGCTGCCAACATTTTCACCGATTATTCAGATAGCACCTTGTCTGCTCATGTAAATGTATGGAGATTTATTCTGTAGTCATCAGAATCCTTTCCATGTGCAAGCAAAGGGTATTCTTCAAAGCAACTCATTTAAATGAGCCTCCGTTATTGGATGAGAGTTTTGTTTTGCAAAGCGTGGTGGGAATCCGAGTTGTAACTTTCCTTTATGACCCCTGACAGCTAACAGAGCGAGGGAAGCTAGGGTTTCCACTCAGCTTGGCACACTTCTTCTGCGTTTCCTGCATGCTCATAAAACTAGTTTTTGGCTTTAATGAATGGCATCCCAAGGTTCTAGAGCTGAATATTGCCTCATCACGCTTTATCTCAGCACCGTTTTGCTGTCTACTGATATGTTTGTAGGTTTTTCACAGCAGTATTTTAGTAATCTTCTTAAATGCTGATTACCGTTCAAAGTGTGAAATAAAACTCTTTGAAATTACATCTGCTGTCTATTGACAAATATGTTTAAAAAAGTTGTTAAAAATTGGATTTTGGGCATCTGTTTGCATGGATATGAATATGTAGTTCCTGAAGAACATCTAAATGCAAATCAGTCTTTATCGTTAGGATTATACTCATTTCTTAGATTAATTGTTAGTTGATTTAATCCCTAAAGTCAACATAGCAAGAGAAAGAGATTATGCTGATAAGATTTTTTCTTATTGTTCTGCTGTTCTCTTTTATTTATCTGCTATTATTGTGCGCCCTGCGGGAAAGCATTTTTTGATGTATATTTATCAGGTTAAACGCTGCGATGGTGTCACCTCTTTGCTTGAAGGCTGCCGCTGTTGTACATCAGTTACCCTTCTAATGAGCGTTGCTACACAAGACAAGCCTTATCATAGATTTATGATGAGAATCTTAAGTATTCCTATGCCACACAACCCCTGCAGTTTACTAATGTTTATTTACCAGTGGGAGCCTGTTAGATTCAGATAGCAACAGATGTGTTGTGCTTGTCAATGTGCTGTGTCTTTTTCTCAACCTCAGACAGCAAAATGCTGACCTTTCTCCAATATTCTGTTGTTTTCTCTTCCAGCTGGGTGCCCATGAAGGATTTTTGATTGTCAGACCAGAATGATGTTGTTGACGCAAAGTTCAGTCTGATATTTACTGAATCGTTACCCAAGTGCAATATGTACTCTGGAAGAGAAATCTTTATTGAGTAGTAGATTATGTTTCAGAGTGTCCAGAGGAAAAAAAATCTTTTTTGTATGTAGGCATATTCTATAGATGATATTCTACATCTTTATTTTGAAATGAAAAGATACTTACATCGCAGCTATTGGATTTCTGCTGTGTGCAAAGGCAAGCTTGAGTGTTTTTTTCCAGTTCTTTATGTTTCTCTTTTGTCTTTCTCACATTCCTCTGTTGTCCCTCTCTTGCAGTCCAGCCCCACATTACTAAGCTAAGGAACGTGACAGCTGTGGAAGGCAGCGCTGCTATGATCTCCTGCAAGGCTGAAGGTGAACCTTTGCCTGAAATCTCCTGGAGGAGAGCAAGTGATGGGCACAGCTTTTCAGATGGAGATAAGGTACAATATTATTCTTACTGTGAATAATGTTTTTTATTTTTATTTATTTTTTTATCTGTGCAAAAATGTTGGCACTGTAAGATGTTTTTAATGTTTTTTTTTAAGCTAAAGTTAAAAAAAATTTATTTATTAATTATTTTTTTATTTTATGTTTTATGCCCACAAAAGCTGCATTTATTTGATAATGTTGTGGAATATTATATTAAATTATATAATTTTAGTATATTTTAATGTGATGGCAAAGCTGAATTTTCAGCAGATCCTTCAAAAATCATTCTAATATTCTGATTTCTTAATGTTATAAATCATAATAACTATGATGCACTGTTTTCAGGATTATTTGAAAGTTCAAAAGGATAGCATTTACTTAAAATAGATTTTTTTTGTAATATTTTCAATGTCTTTACTGACTTTTAATCGATTCAATGCAACCATGCGAAATAGGTGTTGTTGTTTGTTTGTTCTTTGTTTTGTTTTTGTTTTGATTTGTTTTGTTTTCATTTTACTGGCACTAAACGTTTGAATGGTAGTCTGTTGTTTCATGTAATGAACGTTAATGTGATGTTGTAATAAGTTTGGGACAGCAACAAGACATTTCTTTTTTCTTTTTTTTTGTGTTACGAACATCTACTGTACTTTTTTATATTGTACCATAAACTACTTTCAAGAACACTTATACACTGAAAAAAAAAAAAAAAAAAAAAATCACACTGAATTAAACTTGAAATTTAGAAGTAGATAGACTAAAATAGTACTTTCCTGTCAAATGTATTCCAATAATCTTTGTTAGATTTACAACTTCAAAAAAAATATTTTCCACAATGTATTGTATTTGCAGGTTATTTCAACCACCATTTCCTTCCTAAACAGTGCAGCATTTTACCAGCACATTAACTGCCAGATATGTGTGACGCTCGCTCTTTGCTCACGCCCACTGTAATAGTCATGGACATTAGAGGATATAATAGACTAGTACTCAGAGACACAGCCCCAAGGCACGCTCAGTCTGTGTACTGGTTGAAGGCTGAAGAAGGCTTTCTGTGCTCCAATAATGCTCTGCATTTCCTACTGGCATGCTCCGTGTCTGTGCTGAATGCGAATGCAGCCTGCAGAATGGCAAATGCGATTGCAGTGGCCAGGCGGGAAAGATGACGGGAACAGAAACTGTCAAAGATCATTAGAATTCTGTGAAAGGTGGGTTGTTGGCGTCAACAATAGAGGCAAACGGAGCCTGACTCCAGGGAGGAACTGTGAAAAGACTCCCCATCACAGTTAATCTAGCGAGAGCTGCTCGGATAGCGATTAGAATAGCCTGCATGGCTGGGAAATGAAAGAGGATTCATACAAAGAGGTGTAGGAGAGCAGCGACGCTTGCCGCCACTCAATATGAACAAAATGAGTTTGATTTAAGCTGCTCTTTCAGAGGTGTGGAGATGTGGAGGTAAGGTAGGGGAGTTAGTCTGCTACAATTACACAGGGGCCGGGACCGACCCTGTGCTCTGAATTCAAAAGTTGCAAACAATTGATCTGGGAGCCTCTTCCCTCCCCTCCGTTTTACTCTGAACGGTTAAAGTAAGAGTTCAAAATGGACACCATTCACTGAATTGAATGGTAGAGCTGTGCGGAGAGAGAGTTGACATTTGGCGATTTAGCACAGTCTATGGGGCCAATTAACAGCCTAGAGCAATATGACTCACTTGATGCCTACATGCAAAAAAATGGCTAAATCCGGTTTAACTTGGTTTTTGTATGTTTTTTATATGGCTGAAATATTGTTATTATTTAAAATAACTGTTTTCTACTCTAAAGTATTTTAAAGCAGAATTTTCAGCAGCCATTACTACAGTCTTCAGTGTCACATGATCCATCAGAAATCATTCTAATATGCTGATTTTGTGCTCAAGATACATTTCTTATTATTATGTTATTACAATGTTTAAAATGTCTTATTATAATGTTATTACAATGTCTTATTACAATGTTTAAACCAGTTGTGCGGCTTAACATTTTTGTGGATTCTGTCATGAATAGGAAGTTCAAAAGAACAGCATTTATTTGAATAAATTTTTGTATCAATATAAATGTCACTTTTGAATATTTTAATGCATCCTTGCTGCATAAAAGTATTCATCTCTTAAAAACATCTGACCCCAAACTTTTGAATTCTACAGTATGTTATATAAATACCTAAATTTATCTTTTTCATTGACTGGGCCACCAAAAAAAAAGCCCTGTCTATCCTTGATCCGGTGGTGGATCTTTTTTTTATTTATTTTTTTTGTTGTTGTTGTTGTTCCTGCTTTAACACTAGAACCGCCAGAGGTCGCTGTATACCTAAAAGCGCCAGCGGGTAAATTTTACCTGCACACATGGCAACTGTTTTTATATGGCTAAAGAACATATTATTTCACTGTATTATGTCACTGTCTTCACAAAGAAGTGTGTAGAGTCATGAAATGATTATGTCTAGTCGTCATCTATATTTTTACCCTGTTGTTTTATGTTTAAGACTTTTTAATGCAGCCTACACTAATCCATAATGGTCAGTAAGCTTAAAAAAAAAAAAAAGCCTGCACTGACAACGAAAATTAGAAGGTAGTAAATATTTGGGTGGTGTAATATTATAATGCAATGTCATTAATCAATATATTAGAATAACCCATGTTATTTAAATTACTAAAATAGCCAATAGACAATAATGAGCAATAATAATTCTCCACACTGCATTGGATGATGCTATGAGAAATTCAAATGCACAGCTTCACCTAGGCCCAATTATTAATTTGTTTAGTTATATCATTTATAATTTGAATAAGAGAACAACAACAATAAACTTCGGGTAATCAAAAAAAAAAAAAAAAAAATTATTCATTGCATCATAGATCGGATTTTTTTTTTTTCCAGGAAACGGCCAGGCTAGAATAAATAGCAGCATTGTGCGTAGCGAACTATAAATGATATGGCAAGACAAAAATTAAATAATAAAACCAAAGTTTGACCAATTATGAGTAATGTTAGGCTAAAACATCTAAACATGATGTCTGGATCACTGTCAGATGCTGAGCCGACCCAGGACGCATAACTTACCATCAGACTCTCCATCACTCATGGCATTTAGTGTTTCTAATACCTACCTTCCATAAATAGCCTTCTTTTAGTCATTTTGACTTTATTTCTGAAACTGATAACAGCTAAATCAGTGAGTGGAAGGCGTTGCCTAGAAATGTACAATGTTAAAGCATAAGCGGCAAGAAAATGACAGCATGAAAATACATGCATTATATAGTGGGTAAATTTGACCCGCGCGGCGCTTATAGGTATAAATGCTCCGTTTTTTGATCTGGTTTTATCTAAATGATTTTTTAACAACATTGGGTTGTAAATTACATAATTTTAGTAAAAGTCAATGACTGGGAGACTTGAATGTTTTGTTGAAAATCTGTTATGTACATTTGAAAAACAGCCACGGGTAAAATTTACCCCGTGGCGGTTCTAGTGTTAAGCCAGCAAGAAACAGCTACCATGTTCCAAAAAACATCTTTCCTGTCTTATAGTTCGCTTAAAAATTATTTTATTTGATCCATGGAACGCTAAAGATCATACTGGGACACTCTTTTCAATGTAATAAAAGTGAATGTGAAGAGAGGTTGTCAGATGACAAAAAGCACTATAAAATTATCGCAAATGTAGTCCATAAGATTGATCTTCTGATAGATTACTGTGACAAATGGACCCAGATTTAATGTATTCACTGGAACATAAAGCCATTTCTCCATGGTGTTTTCATGATGAAATTGTGAGTTTGGCAAGTTTGTGAAAGAAGTAGTGTCTGGCTCCTGAAGTAATCGTTCATTTGCATAAGGTCTTTTGAATGAATTGGTCTGAATGATTTGTTCGCAAATCAAACTCGCCCAGTCTTTAAGTTCAGCCCGTAACTCATTGATCTGGTGTCAGTGAATACTAACTTAAATTTCTCTGTTTCTTACACAGAGCTGTTTCATGGCTTCAAAAGAAATATGATGCACAAATCATATGGGTTGCTTTTATGATACTTTTATGATGCTTTTCCATCTTTTTTGAAGCTTGAAAGCCTTTCATTGTAATTGCATAGAAAGTCAGTGTTCTGAATTTCTTCTTTTGTGTTGCACAGAAGAATGAATGTCATACAGGTTTGGAACGACAGAATTTTCATTTTTGGGGGGTGAATTATCCCTTTAAGCTGGTGTGACCTGTTTCTTTCAGCAGGGAGCAGCAGGGAAATGGCTCTGACTGCTGTGATGCATGTGTCAGCGTGAGCGTTGAGATTAGTGACTGACTGAGGGCAATTTTGGTCAGCTCGGATGATGAGCGGGGTGTTGAGACAGGAAGATAGGCCTCAAAACTGTCATCATGCACTGCCTCTCGTTAACCACACTACTGCTCACTCTCACTAATCAAAACTGACACCGCCACACATCCCTCTACTGCTTATTATGCAGTGAATGCTTCAGAGGGCAGTGGAAAAAACTGAAGAGTTGATTTACATCAGAGCAGTGTTGTGGTCTGCGAAACAGGTTTGTGTGATGTCTCCTCGACTTGTTTGCTTTTAAGATGGTTAAACAGTCTGAGATCCACGTTTGTAAGGGTCTCGGACTGTTTGTAGTTCTTTAGGGACCAACAGTGTACTCCGTGATGATAATCTATTTTGGGATTATGCTGTTCTATGGCTTTCATAGACTCTCATGGATTTACATTTGTTTTGCCAGTGATTCAAAAAAGCTGAAGTAAAATAGAAGGTTTTTTAGTGTTTTACATACATAGAGTTTCCACACAAAGGGACATTTCTGGTCATTTTAGAAGAGCATTAGCATGATTAGCAATATTGTGAAATATTACTTTTTAAAAATAACATTTTTAAATATATAGAAAGTAGAAAACAGTTATTTATTCCTGTAATGGCAGAGCTGATTTCTCAACATCCATTACTCCAGTCTTTAGTGTCACATGATCTTCAGAAATCGTTCTGATATACCAAATTGGTGCTCAGGAAACATTATCAGTAGTTGCGCTGCTTAATATCTTTGTGAAAATCACAATGCATTATTTTCAGGATTGATGAATACAATGCATTTATTTGAAACGTAAATCTTTAAATGTCCTCACTGTCACTTTGATCAATGCATCCTTGCTGAATAAAATCATTTGTTTCTTTCTCACTTTCAAAAAAAAAAAAAAAAAACATTCAAACCCCAAACTTTTGAACAGTAACTATCTTGGATTGATTTTCTATGCACTAGCTTGGGATTGCAATTTCATGCTGCTTTAGAATTTGTCAACTAGAAGGTATCTTTGAAGGCGCTATAATTACGCTTCCTACCTTTTGGAACATTCTTGGTAGCATACTTATCATGCCTTGAAATCCTGTGTGGATAGGCTGCTTGCTTTGGCACAGAGCCTATATGCACAATATCACCTACAGTTATGCTAATAGACTATACTACATCTACTATTCTTTGGCAGCATTGGTGCCTTGTATCACAATACTGTTGTTGCTATTTTATACAAGCATATAAGCTATATAACACCTCTTATGTAACACCGGTTTTCTCATAACATCCCCTTAATTGTGTCCTATAGCTTTATGTTCTTTATTTAGAAGGAGTAATGGGATCAGGACATGATGCAGTACTAACACGAATATGCATCCCTGTGGAAGAACTGCATTTGAGGTTAACCTGTTAAGAAATACCACTGTTGAACATTTGTACTCCCAAAGCCACAAGTCGGACAACAGTGTGTGGGAAGTTAGAAATGGTTCTGTACTCATTTACCGTGAGAAATGTGAGGGAAAAGCAGATGAAACACTTGATGTGTGTTAAAAGCCTCTCTGCACCCTTCCTTCCCATGAATCCTCTAAAAACTCTGTCCTCGTGAGTCATGCCTTAATCCCCACATCTTGCTATTACACGATTTTATACTTAATCCTACAACCTTGACTCTCTGATTATCGGGTTTATCTGTTTTTCAAATACGTGAAGCATGTGATGTTTTTTAGAGTCCTGACGGCCGTGTGGAGGTGCGAGGCCGTTATGGCGAATCCATGCTGACTATTGTTGGAGTCAAGCTATCTGACTGGGGACGCTTTGACTGTGAGGCTCTCAGCAGGATCGGTGGACATCAGAAGAGCATGTTCCTGGATATTGAGTGTGAGTGGTTTGAATTGGTCACATTTTGCAGTAAACTGAATTGGGATTTGAATTTAAGTGTCAGGAAAGGGAAAATTCAAGAATTGCATTTCATTAAAAAAATTATCATTAAATTGAACTAATTAAGCATATGTGACCCTGGACCACAAAACCAGTCATAAGTAGCACGAGTATATTTGTAGCAATAGCCATAAATTGTATGGGTCAAAATTATTGATTTTTCTTTTATGCCAAAAATCGTTAGGATATTAAGTAAATGTTCAATGAAAATATTTTGTAAATTTCCTACCGTAAATATATCAAAACTTAATTTTTGATTAGTAATATGTATTGCTAAGAATTTCATTTGGACAACCTTATAGATGATTTTCTCAATATTTTGATTTACACCCTCAGATTCCAGATATTCAAATAGATGTATCTCGGCCAAATACTGTCCTATCCTAACAAACCATACATCAATGGAAAGCCTATTTATCCAGCTTTCAGATGAAAAATTGACCCTTATGACTGGTTTTGTGGTCCAGGGTCCCATATTTATTCACTAAAAGTTGATTGGTTATTTATTTAGAATGGAACTATTTTTCTAAACAACGTTCAATACTGTCAAGATTTTATTACAGTTTTGCTAAGATTTTAACACACTACCATGATATGTCCACCACATTCTTTTCAGATAATTTTATAATTGTAAATATGACGTTCTTCATTTTGTAGAAATTGTACCTTGACAAAGGTTGTCAAAACACTAAACATGGTAGTGAGTGTAAATTGTACCCTTCTTTATAATATTGTTATATTAAATATATATACTGTATGTGAGTATACAGTATATACAACATAAATTCCGGAAATGTTGGGACATTTTTTAAATTTGAATAAAACTAAAATACTTTCAAATCACATAAGCCTGAAAAAGCAAGACATTTTGAAAAGATTCAGCTGGGAGAATGTCTAGCAACTAATTAAGTTAATTGACATCAGGTCTGTAACATGATTAGCTATAAAATGGATGTCTTAGAGAGGCAGAGTCTCTCAGAAGTAAAGATGGGCAGAGGCTCTCCAATCTGTGAAAGAGTCCATAAAAAGATTGCGGAATGCTTTAAAAACAACGTTATTATCCTCAATGTCAAATTGCAAAGGCTTTGCAAATCTCATCATCTACAGTGCATAACATCATCAAAAGATTCAGAGAAACTGGAGAAATCTCTGTGCGTAAGGGACAAGGCCGAAGATCTTTGTTGGATGCTCATGGTCTTCGGGCCCTCAAATGACACTGCATCACTCATCGGCATGATTCTGTCATTGACATTAATAAATGGGCCCAGGAATACTTCCAGAAACCACTGCTGATAAACACAATCCGCCATGCCATGTGCAGATGCCAACTAAAGCTCTATCATGCAAAAATGATGCCATATGTGAACACAGTCCAGAAGCGCCGTTGTGTTCTGTCAGCCAAGGCTCATTTAAAATGGACTGTTTCAAAATGGAAAAGTGTTCTATGGTCAGACGAGTCCAAATTTGACATTCTTGTTGGAAATCAAGGACGCTGTGTCCTCCGGGCTAAAGAGGAGGGAGACCTTCCAGCGTTATCAGCGTTCAGTTCAAAAGCCAGCATCTCTGATGGTATGCATAAGTGCATACATTATAGGCAGCTTGCATGTTTTGGAAGGCACTATGAATGCTGAAAAGTATATAAAGGTTTTAAAGCAACATATGCTCCCCTCCAGACGACATCTATTTCAGGAAAGGCCTTGTGTATTTCAGCAGGACAATGCAAAACTACATACTGCAGCTATTACAACAGTGTGGCTTCGTAGAAGAAGAGTCCAGGTGCTGAACTGGCCTGCCTACAGTCCATATCTTTCACCTATAGAGAACATTTGGCGCATCATTAAACAAAAAATACGTCAAAGACGACCACAAACTCTTCAGTAGCTGGAAACCTATATCAGGCAAGAATGGGACCAAATTCCAACACCAAACTCCAGAAACTCATAACCTCGATGCTCCAGACGTCTTCAGACTGTTTTGAAAAGAAGAGGAGATGGTACACCATGGTAAACATGCTCCCGTCCCAACTATTATGAGACCCGTAGCAGGCATCAAATTTGAAATGAGCTCATTTTGTGCTTAAAATTTTAAAATTTCTCAGTTTAAACATTTATGTCATCTATGTTCTACTGTGAATAAAATATCGGCTCATGTAATTTGAAATTCTTTTAGTTTTCGTTTTATTCAAATTTAAAAAGCGTCCCAACAATTCTGGAATTCAGATTGTATATATAGAATATAGTGAAATACACCTGTTAGGCACTTTCTTTGGTTACTCCTTTATGTAACCATAGCTTTCAGCCATAAGCAGATGTCATCAGGTGGTTTCCAACCTTCTTTGAGTGTTTCGACCCTTACCACAACACTCTCCATTTGGAGGGTCGGCAGTGGTGGCCAAGTCACTGCCCATCTGCTCATGGCTTCCAGCTTTCTTCCTCTCTCTTGCTCCATATCCAGCATAAAGCTCGCTCAGCCTCCTCTCCCACTGCTGAATATATATATATATATATATATATATATATATATATATATATATATATATATATAATAAATTCTGGTAAATATGCTTTTTTTTTATCACAATTTTCCATCACAGAAATCATAGGACCCTATATATATATATATATATAATTTAATTTAAATTAATTTAATATTTTATTATTGTCTATATATTTGATGTTTTTAAATTTTATAAAATATATATATTTGTATTTTTTATTTAACATATTTTTTGGTGAGCTATTCTCAAAATTATATGTAACAAAAAAAAATACAATTTTGTTTAATTTTAATTCTTCTTCCCAAAATTCAAATTCAAATTACAGTTCTGTGTCCTGTATCCTTAGAATCAGTAGCAGCAGCAGGGCAGATATATATCTCATTATGTGGTGCAGTGGAACGGACCATCTAGCAGGGTTGCTAATATACCCATTCATTCAGTCTCAATCCGTCACCGATGTGACACTGTGGGCTGCATCAATCTCTTTAATGGAAAAAATGGGTGTGATTGTGAGTGTGCTGTTTCTGTGTGTCTATGTACTGTATGTGTGTGTCTGCCACTGTGTGGGTGGGGTGGGGGGTGGGGTGTATGACTGAGAAATCACATATAATGCAGCATTTCCCAATACCACAGTACTCTCTATCCCACACCCTCTGCCTCATTGCATCTCTCTAACATACTGCCAAATAAAATCTTCCACCACCCACTGCATTGTGGGGAAAGAGGGGGTTTGAGTTTTTGCAGGGTGTTTTGAAAAATTAGAGGCAACGGTGAGAAGAGGCCATGCTTCAGTTTGATTAGGAGCCCATTTTACCCGTGTGAAAGAGAACTCCATGATATAGTGTTTGGTTAACGTGTATGTGGAAGCTCCTACCTGCCTGGTACATGCTAGAATTTCATTTAGACTTCGGGCAGCTAATCTTGAATGAGTTTTTGATGGATGACTGTTAGAAGAGCTCGGCATGCCATTACTGAGCACTCCTTTACCGTTCTTTCACAGATGCACCAAAGTTCCAGACCAACCACACTATATTTTTCTCGTGGGAAGGGAACCCGGTCAACATTAGCTGTGATGTTATGTCTAACCCTCTGGCCACAATGCTGTGGAGACGAGAAAAGTTGACCATCCCTAGTGAGGGTGCTGGAAACATGCGTGTACACAGTGCCCCTGGCAGATCACTCCTCGAGGTACAGTAATCCACCCACAGTTTTTAACATTTTTCTCATTCATATTGGATTTTTTTGTGTTTGCTCATCTAGATAAGAGAGCCAGGAGAGTTAGACATTAATTATATCCAGGCCTTAGCCCACTGGTGGCATCTTAGGAGTCATTTTAAAATAAAATGTATTTATTACATTGCTCTTTGTTACATTTTAATTATTAAAATTATTTATTTATAATTGGAAATATATTTTTCTAAAAAAAATTCAATAATGTCTTTACAGCAATGAATTTAATTTATTAATTGTATTACAGTGTGGCTAAAACATCAGCACACCACCATAAGATGTTAACCACATTGTTTTCAGTAAAAATATTAATATATTTATATAAATTTTAATTACAGTATTACTTATTATATTTAAAAAAAATATGTATTTAATTTACTTTAGTTTATTTATTTTTTTCATATCTGTATAAAATCTGTATAAAAGATACTGAAAAGATACCATTTAAATAAGATACAATTAAATATTTAAAATAAGTAAATGTTATTGTATAAAAAAATATAAATGAATAAAACTATCTACAGTATTATAAAACCAATTTGTACAGTATGTACAGATTACAGACGGCTGATCATGATAATTCTAATCTTTTTTTTTTTGACCCCTTGGCGGTCAAAGATTGGCAACGGTCCTAGATTAATGATGTTTCACTTTAACAGCACTTTTAAACATCACACTCTTACTTGAGCTGGACAAATTGTGCATCAGTAAAACTGATGTAAAACCTGATGACACACTGTAAAAAATCAAAAGTTGAGAAAACAAAAGTTTAAGGCAACCAGCTTCAGCAGACTTTTGAGTTTTCTCAACTTGTTGTTTTCAGTTTATACTATAAAAAGTTGAGAAAACTAAAAATTTCTACAAAAACAAGTTGAGAAAACTAAAAAAAAATCTGCTAAAGCTGGTTGCCTTAAAGGAACACTCCACTTTTTTTGGAAATAGGCTCATTCTCCAACTCCCCCAGGGTTAATAAGTTGAGTTTTACCGTTTTTGAATCCATTCAGCCGATCTCCGGGTCTGGCCATAGCACTTTTAGCATAGCTTAGCATAGATCATTGAATCCGATTAAGACCAGTAGCATCGCGTTCAAAAATGACCAAAGAGTTTTGATAGTTTTCCTATTTAAAACTTTACTCTTCTGTAGTTATATCGTGTACTAAGACCGGCAGAAAATGAAAATTTGCGATTTTCTAGGCCGATATGATTAGGAACTATACTCCCAGTCCGGCGTAATAATCAAGGAACTTTGCTGCGGCAGCAGGCGCAGTGATATTACGCAGAGCCTGAAAGTAGTCCCCAGCTATATTATAACTAGTTACCTAGCTGGGGACTACTTTCAGGCGCTGCGTAATATCCTTTGAACTTTCAAGTTTTTTCAACTTTTGATTCTTTACACTTGTTGTTGTTTTTTTTTACTTTTGTACAATAAACAGTTTTGGTGCTGTGTTGGGTTGGGTTGGCACTAGATTCTAATGCAAAATCTGTGAAAATCGTTTGCTAAAATATACAGGTATAGTGAGCTAGTCAGATGTGGAAATCAATTATTGTCAGCAGAGCAGGGTTTTTATCGATAACTAAAGCTAAAAATAAAACTGAAACCATAAAAAAACAGTTACTTGATATGAACATTAACTGAAATAAAATCTATATATATATAAAAAAAAACTTGAGCTTATTCAATTTCAGACAGTTTTCTTTAAAGTATTCCCTTTCATTTAAAGTACTGCTAGTACTCATCTTGTGTACAGAATCCCCCCCCCCCCCCCCAAAAAAAGGATGAAACCAAAACAACAGATGCTTCCATGTGCTAAAACAGCATCAAAACTGTGTAACGTTATGGAATAAAATGTTGACCAATGAAGAGGTAATAATGGCTGTCAGGCTTTGGCGTGTTGATCGACTAAATCTACGTTTTGATTATCATTCTGAATCCAATTCATATTCTTTTTTTCAGCTTTTTGTTCAAAATGTTGTTTATTTTTTATTAATGAAACTTACCCAACATTCAAGTGTTTTTAAAAAAAGAATGCATGAAACTAGAATAAAATGTTTTTGTTAACAAGCGGATACCCTGTTCTTTCTTTTGATGTTTTGTATGTTCAGATATTCATATAACAAAATATATACAAATTAATTCCTAAATAGGGATATAGTAGCATACTTAACCCTTGTGCATCAATAAAAAAAAGTTACACATAGGTCCATAGTGGACAGAATTGTCCATGTCAACAAACGATCAATAAAAAGTTGAAGCTTGGGAGCACAGACTTAAGTTTGGTCTCATTTTAAAGAAGACCTATGGCAGATTATTGTTGAAGTAAAAAAAAAAAAGTTTAAAAAGTGAAACCAAAAAAAAAAAGATTTAAGTTTATGAAAATGATTTATGAACAATATTTTATATTAAATATATATTTTATGAAACATGTTGAACTCTAAACCTGCTAGAAAATCAAAGCCATGAATCTAAACAAGTTGAGTTCCAAATTTGAGGTTGATATCTCAAAAAATTAACTTTCAGTAAAATTTTGTTTGAGCGCAGTACCAAATTTTCTCCATTAGATGCCAGCAAAACTCCGCTGGTGCACACAGTGGTTGGATTTGTCATTTGCAGTAGAGTTTTTCTCTCAAATATTACAAGAACACACACGCACACACACACACAATTTTTTATGCCACACATACAAACCACACTCTGACATCCATACCAACACACCTACACAATTATAGCTGCATTATTTATCCAATTGACTCTATAATATACAGAAGCAGAAAACAGGAATAAAGCGAGTATTTGTTTTATAGACCAAACCTGGAAAAATGGCACCATCTGGTAAAAAATAGTAAAAAATTTAATTTTGAAACCTTGCCAACAGAATAAAAGCTTATTAATAAAAAAATTGCATCATTTTACAGTTAAACGGCACTGCAATTAAAAAATAGCTGTTTTAAAAGGTCCTGAGAGGAACTATTTTTGTACCTAGTGCAAAATAGATATATTAAAGGTAATGGGGGTGAAATAGTAAAATTCCAATAAAAATACACACCCAAATTTTATGCAGCTGCCAATAACACAGGCAAAATGATTAAAAAAAAACTAAACTAAAAAGGACAAAAATGTCCAAAAGATAGCACAAGGGTTAAAGTGTACTAAAAATGCTACTACAAGTGTTTAATTAGTAAACTATCAGTATACCTATAAGTTCACTTTTAGTATAGTTGCAGTACAAGCAAAAAACATTGATGTAAACTAGTTGTGTACTCAACATTAACTACTGTTATACTTAAAGTATACATTTATATACTAGAAAGTGGGCCAATTTAGTCCCAAGGAGTATTGAAATAGTACACTTACAAGTATACTACTAGTACACTTATATTTGTATACTTACTGCATAAAGTATACTTAAAACTATACTTGAACTTTACTTAAGTATACTTAATAAAATAAACTTGAAGTATACTACTTTTTGGTAAAGGGGTACAAGCAGATTTGGCCTTTTGTTTTGTAAACTCATCTGAACTAGACAAGACTCAGCAACACATGGTTTCTCTGGAAACAGATGTGTTCTCGGCAGTTATGTTTACTAACCAAGATTAGTGTCATATGAACACATGAACAACATAACAAAAAAAGAACACAACCTTGGTCCTCAGGTTACCCCGATGTCAGACAGAGATTTTGGCCGTTACAACTGTACAGCTAGAAACAACATTGGGATGCGTTTTCAGGAGTTCATCCTAGCACAGGCAGGTGAGTGTTTACCACAGGTTCAACTAATCCATATGATTAATGCATCTGTCAGTAGCTGTGTGACAAAGGTGCCCCTATTACGCCTTTTCGAATATTACCTTTCATGCAGTGTGTCATGTAGCTGTATGTGAACATAAACTATCTGCAAAGTTGTGAAGCCGACAGTGCACGATAAATAAAGTCATTGTCTATCAAAAAAAAAGAGTCGACTCACAATCGGCTAAACGAGTCGTCGGGAACTCGAATCTTATTCTGTTATGGCTGTACGTTACAAAGTAACATATTTGCAAAATGTCCGCCCACGTTCTCACAAACAACTTGCTATCACATCTTATAATTACTACAAACTTGTTAACACTTGACACTTACCACTGAGAAACGTCCTGCTCCAGTCGTGCTTGCGAATCAGTCTCTTGTCAATCAGCCACTTCAACCATTTCATCATCAGACTCCGGCTCAAATTGGTAAGGTACAATCAATACCATCTTTTCTAAGTATTAAAAAGTCTCCAGGGCTGTCATTCCGTCAGTCCGTTATGGCATTGGCCGTTTTACATGATAGACCAATCACAGCAGTGAGGGCTCACGGAAAGGAGGGGTTTAGAGAGACTGATTCTTTGAACTGCTTCGCACAAGTCGTTTACGAACCATTTACTGTAGAAATGAGGTAAAATAAAAAGTGTTTTTTGACCTTGCATGCATGTAAACCTGTTTTAGGAGACTCATAAAACAATATTAGCAACCTTAAAAATGGCATAATAGGGGCATTTTAAAGGTGTTTGTTAACATACTTTATTTTATTCCAGTTTAACATATAGAGACAATAATATGGGTCATTCATAAAAACTCTGGGAGATTTCTAATGTGACTATGATCCTTTCATGCCTTAAAGGTGAAGTGTGCAAAAGTTATCCGTTAGTATTCCTATATCTCGATGGCAGTTGTTCGACCTGTAGAAGATGGCAGCTAGTGACAAACACTTTTAAGAGCTCAAATAATCAATCACTGGAAAAACACCTTGAATAATAAAATAAAATAAAATAATTATGACTTGAATGTTGCTTGCAAAAAAAAGGTAGTGTTATTTACATGCTGAGCATCCAAACTGTGACCTTGGGGTCTAAAATGTCAATTTCTAGCAATTTCATGAGTTTGGGACGGGACTATCTGTTTGCCTGAATATTGGCAAATGGGGTATAAGGAACTTTCAGGAAACCGTCATTATTTCAGGTCCACTTGGTGTCGCAGAAATTACACACTACACCTTTAAGGCTCGAATGGACATTAGGTACATTACCAGTCCCAACTAGTCTTGCTCTTGTCAAAGTCTGTCCACATACAATCTATGAGGCTGTGAGGAGCCTCACAGAGCTCCTCGGCAGATAATAATGACTTTTGTATCAGGCTGAACACCACGGCAGAGCTGGAAGTAAACACGCTTAGATTTCAGACAGCTGGCAATAATGTGTTTTGAGTTACTCGAGCTTTGAAGAGCTTATTTATGGCAGTAGACTTCAAATATAAAGCAGATCATTCTGATGGATTGTTGTCCACTGTATTGTTTGCGTCTTGAAGTGTACGACACGATAAAAACACATGCAAATGTGTGTATGTGCTTGTCTTATTGTATACTCTTTTATATCTCGTACTAGCAGACAGGCAAAGGTGGAAGTGGATTCTGTGGCACAACTTCTCTTTTCTGTCCATCTTAGTGTCTTCTTCCATATGTCCTAATCTGTCTTTCTCACTGGCACTTCCTCTCCATGATCCTCTATTACACACACAAATGTGTTTCTCTCTATCTTCCTGCTGCCTCTCCTTGTTTCATTTGCTATTTCTCTCTAAACCGGAGGTCTCGGCTCTCCCACTCTCAGATGCTTGTTATTCAGAGCAGTTTGTGTATTCTGGCTTGGCAAGGCAAAAAAAACCCCATGAAAAACAGCTAAGAATGATGAAACTATTCCGTGCCACCTATTGTAAAGGACAAGCATGAGAGGTTCAGGCAGGGTACAACATGTTTTTGTATCAGATTGGCAACATAATGATTTGCGTTACCTGATGACTATGAGCTTATTTTGGTGCTTCTGTTATGATTAAGCCAGCACTGAATCCACTTCTGAAGAAACGCAATTCAAACAGATGTCATTCTTACAACTGTATGTATCCCACGCACGTAGTGCTTTAGTTTATCAGATTTTGGCTAGTTTGATAAAAGTTTTCATCTCCCAGTAATAGTGTATTGCTCTACGTTTTACACATTTTATCCTGTTTAAAACCATTATGTGGATGGATTTAAGCTTGTTTCACACCATCAGCTGAAAATGTGGGGAAAAAAAGATTACGTATTGAGTTAACTTTGAGCTCTCCACGTTTTGTGGTGTTTCAAGCTGTTTTCAAGCCTTTTGAGGTGGACCAATTAAATTTAAGTCAAAATACTTCTGTATTGACAGTTCTGATTTCTGAATTAAACTGAATTTAGCTCTTAGCAATAGTGTTTGCTTGATTTTTTTAATATGGAGCAAATTATTTTAAATTCTGACTATTATATTTTAACATATTGGTTTACAAATTTAAAAGCCATAAGAGGCACTGTGTTACCTTGATTTTACCATGAATTTTAAGCTTTAAGAATACCTTTTAATTATATTTAAACCACTGTAGCGTATTCTGTTTTGGCCTAATTCTCTTCTGTGATTTCATTTGATTTTTTTATTCTCTTTACTTTCAACCTTCATTGACATTTATTTTTTATAAGATGATAAGACAGGAGTACAGTGCAGTCATTTCTAGCTGACTGTGTTTGCAGACTGAAAAGCCTCATGCTGAGAGCTTGGGTTGTAAGTCCCTGAAAGCAGCTCTATAACTGTGTTTTCAACCCCACTGAAAGACACACAACCAGATCCTTTGATACTCTCAGAAACTGTGGCCTCGGCACATAAATGGAGTCGTTTGTTAGTCTCTCTTCCCCTGACCCATAATTTCTCTGTCACAGATGTTCCCTCAAACCCTTACTCTGTTCGACTGAGCTCTGTGGTGCAGCGCGTGGCCACGGTTACCTTCACGAAGCCAGACTCTCATGGCGGTGTACCCATCAGTCACTACCTGGTCAAATACAAAGACATCAGCTCACAGGACTGGAAGGATGTGAAATCACAGGGGACGCAGAGTAAGTACAAAGGTTCTCCACTGCTGGGTTTTGTCAATGCCTGCAACCACCAAACTAATTATAGATGAAGCAGTAGTTTCCACTTACTGCTGATTAGCTCTCTCTTTTCTTGAAAGAGAGAAATAAATACTTGCATCCCACAAGGATGCAATAAACTGATCAAAACTGACAGTACAAAAGATTTCTATTTAAAATAAATGCTGTTCTTTTGAACTTTCTGAAATCCTGTAAAAGCATTTGACTCCTTTTTGTTTTTAACATTGATTATAATAAGAAATGACACTGGAGGCTGGCATAATGCCTGCTGAAAATTCAACTTTACCATCAGAATAAATTATATTTGAAATATATTAAAATAGACAATAGTCATTTTAAGTTGTGGTAATATTTCACAATTTTTTACTGTTTTTATAAATGAAGCCTTGTTGAGTATAAGAGACTCAAAAACATCAAAAACCCACTGCAAACTTTTGAATGGTAGTCTTGTTTGAGGAGTAAATGAATGAATGACTCAAAATTAATGTTGCTGATGTGTTCAAAGTAGTTGATTGCTAAATATTTATTATTACTGCTCCCTGGGTGCCGCAGCATAAATGGCTGCCCACTGCTCCGGGTGTGTGTGTGTGTGTGCGCGCGTTTTTGTGAAAAGTCAGGACATAGATTTGTATAATGACAAAGGTATGACATAGGTATTACAAGGTGAAGGTGACATCTCAGGACATTGACCCATGTCCCCACTTTTCAAAACGCTTATAAATCACTCAGAATTAAGTTTAAATATTTCACCCAAAAATGAAAGATATGACTTGTTTTCTTCCATAATGCACAAAGATTAATTTTTGAAGAGTATCATTTCCACTGTCTTCCATATAAAGAAATTAAAAGGGCATATGGGCTATCAAACTACAAAATGAAGGAAAACACCATAAATATAAAAATGTAATCCATACAACTTGTGCACTGCATTATAAGTGTTCTGAGGTCACATGGGTATCTATGTGTGACAAGTTTCTCTTCCTGTGTATATCCCACATCAAATATGATGCCTTTGACAGCAGTGCAACTTGTAGTTCATTTCAGATCTTAGGCAGAAACATAGCACAAAAAAATGACTTTCATTTATATGTTTATCAGCTTGGCTTCAGCTTGAATCCTTCATTCTCACTATATTCACACACAAAATCCATTACTTCAAAAAGAATTGGCCAAACATTCAGTTCATAATTCATAATTAAATTGATTTTTCTTTACTTACAACACCAAGACGGGTCAGCAGGAACTTTAAGAACACATTCAATAATCATATTAGAAAAGGCTACATCAAGGACACTGAACTAATATACATATTCCTGAAAAGACCTGTTTGCCAAGAGCATGACTGGAGAGAGCAATCATTTGAAACCATGTACATGATTTAGGAGACCAGTTGGGACTTAGTATGTTTGTTACAATCATTTCCATCTCTCGTCTTTATCATTCTCTCTTTTTTTTTCTTCAGCAATCGTGTTGCTCACTAACCTTGAGCCCAACACGACCTACGAGGTGAGAGTAGCCGCGGTGAACGGAAAAGGTCAAGGGGAGTTCAGCCGCACAGAGAGCTTTCAAACTCTGCCCATACGTGAGTGGCCTCTGCTTTGACCTTTAAATACTGTGGGTTTCGAAAAGCAACCTTTAGCCATTACATTATTGCAATAGTATGTTGCTGCTGACCATTGAGTTCATTTGTAACCAGTTATGAATATGAATGTGGACCATTCATACATTATTTTATCTTTGTTCGATATTCAGGAGAGCCGAGTCCCCCTTCGGTTCAGGGTCAGCGAGGGGTGGGGAAGGCATACAGACTCGGTCTGGTCAAGCAGGATGATGGAGGAATGCCCATTCTGGAGTATATTGTCAAATACAAAACAGTAAGTGAGCTGAGCTAAACTACCATTCAAAAGACGGAGTACGAGAAGAAGTTAATAAGAAATTAATACTATTATTCAGCAAGACTTTCTTTCAAATTAATGCTGTTCTTTTCATCAAATGTGTCACAGTTTCCAGAAAATTATTAAGCAGCAGAACTGTTTTCAACACTGATAATAATAAGAAATGATATTTGAGCAGCAAATATTATATTAGAATATATAGAATGTAGAATATTAGAACGCATTATGTAACACTGAAGACTGGAGTAATAAATAAAAAATACATTTTTATTTATTAAAATATAAAAGTTAATTAAAACTGTAATAATTATGATCACAATTTTACTGTTTGTACTGTATTATTGATTAAAAATGGGATTTTTTTATGTTTAATAACCCCTTTTGAACAAAACTGATTGTGCTTGTTTTTCATTTAATAATTAATTATTAATTTTAGTGAAAAATGTGGAAAAGTATCAGAAATTTGAAGTGAATGTGGGGGCTCAAGCCCCTGCCCTTTTTCAAAATTATTCAAAAGTGCCCCTCTCAGACAAATAGCAATGATATTGTAGTCAATAAAACAAAATGCATTTGAATTATAATTAACATGACAATGTGTACAAAATGGTAACTAATCGCTCAGATGTCTGAAAATTCCTGTTTATGTTATCTGTCAATCTGAGACGTTGCTATGGGTTGCGTGCATGTTGCTTGACTGACTGATATTCCAGTCTGTTCAGAAACCTATAGGCTCTCAAATATGGTTCAAAACCATGCAACACCAAAAGTCGCAATAATGATAATCAGTATTCAGTTCACTTATAATTATTTCATGAAACTATCATAATAAATTAATGAAGCCCAAGTGCCACCAACAGGCCTCATATGTGAAGTGTAGGCTGGCGAAATGGTGACATGAAAGGACTTTATCATGTTACTATTTTTGATAAATATGCAGCATTATGAAAGTGTCTTATGCTCATCAAGCCTGCATTTATTTGATCAAGAATACAGAAAAAAAAACTGTAATATTGTGAAATATTATTACAATTTAAAAGAATTATTATCTATTTTAATATACTTTTAAATATCACTTATTTCTGTGATGTAAAGCTGAATTTTCAGCATCATTACTCCAGTCTTCAGTGTATGATCCTTCAGAAATCATTCTAATATGCTGATTTATTATCAATATTGGAAACAGCTGCTTTATTTATTTATTTATTTATTTAATTTTTTTTTTTTTTGGAACCCATGATGCTTTTTGGGGGTTCATTGATAAATACAAAGTTAAAAAGAACAACATTTATTCAAAATAGAGATGTTTCCTAACAATATCAATCTTTACTATTACTGTTTCTATCAATTTAGCAAATCTTTGCTGAATGAAAACTAATTTCTTTAAAAAAAATTAAAATATATATATATTTTTTTTATAATTTATATTTTCAACGTATATTGTTACAAAAGTTATATTTTAAATAAATGCAGCGCTTTTTTTTTTACTGTTTATTAATCAAAGAATCCTGAAAAAAGTATCACAGGTTTCCAACATTGATAATAAATCAGAATTGCATAAAATGTATTTTAAAGTATGTTAAATATTTGATCAAATAAATGCAGGTTTGATGACCATAAGTGACTTCTTGCAAGAATATAAAATAGTACTGTAATCAAACTCTTGACCTATATATATATATTTTTTTTGTAATATTGCCCCTATTTTATTTTTGAGCCCCTGCCCCTGCCCCTGCCCCTGATGAACTCTCTGCATGTCCCTGCAGCACTATATGTTTAATGGGTTTTGAGTTTCATTTTTTAAATGGAAATGCCATCGCAGCTCTACAATGAACCAGCTGTCAAACTGATCCAAATATATAACAAAGGCATTACAGTATCCTCTAAAACAAAACATACCCAGCGTGACTTTTTTGTTGTGCATGGATGAACTAAGTTTGTTGTGAGAATGTGATTACTGAACATTATCCCTTTACAACCACATTGATATATTCATGACTTTCACTTGTTGGGGAGATTGGTTGTGTTTAGCAGAACAACATTTCACAAATTGAAATGTACTTGGTCATTAACTAGCTGGAGAAAAGCAGCACTAAATGGGATCCTGTGGTTGTTTGTGTTTGTGAATGTGGAGTGAGAGACTGAGCTGGAATGCCGAGGGTGTTATTCCAGTAAAGACGTAGAGACGAGTGGGCGACGGTTTCTGTAATGAGCAGTGAAAAAACATCTCTTTGTTTGAGCCCATGCCCCTTGTTTATGCACCAGCGCACACCGCAGCATGGGTAAAAACATGCTTCTCTAATTCTTTCACAAGATATTTTGCTGTTTGGGGGCTTTTCACTCATTGACTAAACTGTTGTGTGTCAGGTATGACGGCATTGAAGTGTTCAGTGGAAATGCTGTTTGGGAAAAAGAGAGGAATTGTTATGGGAGGGTGGTCAGGTTTTGACAAACCTCTCTCTTGGGACAATCAGTGTCTTAAATTGTGAAATAAAGCAAATTATGGATCTCATTTACTAATAATTGCATGGATTATTTCATATGTGTACACACAGAAGAACTTCTCATAAAAAATGTTCTCCTAATTCACAGCGTGTGCGTACACACATGAATTTGTTCTTAACCTTATTCTAATGTTAATGAATTTGGATTATTAAATTAAATGAACGACCACATTGCTGCGGTTAGTCATTTCCATAAAACATGCCCAGACCATCTCCATATAGAGGCTTTCTGCACAACTTTTCCTTTACAGCCTTTCATCACTCTCAAACATATGATGTTCCCTAAAGACGCTGTGCTCTTGTCTGAGAGACGCTGAGAAACAAGATCCACTGCCAAGTGTCACTCTCTAAACCAGTTCAAACTTAATGAACACCTTTAATACAGGAACAGATTCCATGAGTCAGCTGTACATATGCATATAGCTGCAGTTATTCAATGGAACCTCGCTGCTTGAGCCCCCATCTCTCTCCCACTTCGCTTCCTGTCAGTTCTGATCTGTCCTATCGTAATAAAGGCGAAAATGACAAAAGTGAAAAAAAAAAAAAATTAAGCAATTTGTTTTCTTTCTTTTTTTTTCATTTATTATTTGATTTAATTTTTTAAATATAATATCTACAATTACTCTTACTTCATTCCGAACAACAAAAATGTCCATTGATGTGCATTGTCTCTCGATCTGAGTTGAGTTCTATAAGCTATAATGCACAAATGGCTGTACAGGAAAGGTTGTGTTAGGATGAGGGTAAAAACAAATATATTTATATCTAAAAGTATATGAAAAACTGACACGTTTCGCTTGGAGCAAGGGAATGAGAAATTCTTCAAATAGCAATATCTTTAATGATACAGTCCATCAGGAATCCAACACAGGACATATAGAGTGGGGTGAAGACAAACAATACCAGACATGGGAGACAGGGAAACACAGGGCTTAAGAACACTAGGAAATCAAACGAGGAAGAACTGAAACAGGTGAAGAGTAATAAAACACAGACAGAGACTAATGAACTAATAACGAAGACAGGAACATGAAACAGGAAGGACCAAATATGGGCATGGAGCGCATGGGGAACAAAACACAAGACAAACACTGACAAAAACATCTGTGTGCACATACTGTAAGAACACTTTTATTATTACGCTGGTAATATTATTATCCGGTTGGGCAGTCACATAGAGTCTAACTGCAGAAATTTAAACAACAGCAAAATATCCAGATGAAGACCCTTATGCCATTTGCCAAAGACTTGAATATCATTTTACTCTTTGCAGCTAATATTTGTTAATGGCATCAAATTAGACAAAAGACTTGGAGTAGATCTAACTTGGAGCAAGCGCTGAGACCAAAAGTTTGTAAAAAGTTTGTTTACAGGTCATGAGGTTATCGAGTGTTAGCACACTAGCATGTTTACACGTTCACCAAAGCATTCTCTCTCTCTCTCGCAATCCTTCTGTTTGTTTTTCCCCTTTTGGGCCTCAGCGTCTCCTCATTTGCTTCATCTCTGTCTGTCTTACTGTGTTTGGTGATGCCTCGCTTCCTCCTCAACCTTAATAGGGTCCGCTGGCATCTTTTCCTTCTCTTATTTGTACTCTTTCATTTTTTTTTCTCTTTTTATATATCTCTTTCTCTCTCATTTGCTCTGTCTCTGATCGCCTGTGCATGTGGAGGTGAGAACAGGGGAAATGGAGATGTCACAGCCTGGGGAGACAGCTCGCCTAAGGACTGTCAACATGTGAAAGCCACATTCAACCATTTAGCCTTTAAAGAGCCGAGGCGTTTTGAAAATGTTGAAATATAAAAGCAATGACTTTTTGAAGGCAGCTTGTGTGGGCTTAGTTTCAAAATTTTAGCCGGCAGAACAGCCGGCACACACAAACACACACATTATTTTATATTATGCACACACTCATGCTCAGAAGCTCTGCAGGCAGGGACACAAAGAGAATAATGGATGCGTTAGAGTGTTTCAGCTGTTTAAGTGTGTGGAAAAGTTTGAGGATTAGAGAAAAGAATCTCTTTTTTATCTTGCTCCAAAGAGAAAGAAGCAGATGGCCTCTCAGGCCACTTTCATCTGCAATTCTGTCATTCACTCTCTTTGTGTGACAATTTGACAATTTGGTTGAGAAAAGAGCAAGTATTGGCTTTATACTGTGAGTATAACCATGATTTAATATTTTAGTGATATATGAATATGAGAGAGAGATGTGTGTATATATATATATGTATATATATTACATTATGTTTATACCCAAAGTATAAAGCCAATACTTGCTCTTTTCTCTGCCAAATCCTTTGAAATTGTCACACTGAGAAGAATGTAGCCACTATTCAAAGACCTGCATGTTCGCATGCAATAACAAGTTGTCTTATTTATTTATAAGTACAGTGAGAACAATTGTGTCCTAAAGCAAATGTTAATATCATATACTCATATGATTGTGCAAATTTTATGAAACACTTCACGGCTTTTGCAGGATAAAGAAGAGCAGTGGATGACAAAACTGGTTCCAGGTGTGAATGATTTCGTGTTGCTGCAACCGCTCCAGTGGAATACTCAGTATGAGGTGGAAATCACCGCACGCAACGTCAAAGGCCTGTCTGAACCCACCTTTGTGAAGTTCTCCATGCCTCAGAAACCTGATATCACAGGTACACGCACTTCCACAAAACATGCAGAGTACTCTGTCTCTTTTCCATATGACAAATTGAGTCCGATTACCTACAGCACTTCATCACCCACTCACAATATCTATAGCTGAAATTATATGTCTCCTATTATAATTATATGCCTGCTACAGTTCAGCACACTTACCACCCACCCACGCTTGATAGAGCTTGTGTATCCCACATTCACAATCAAACGTGCAGGATAACCCACTGCAACTGTTTCTCTGTCCTAATCAGAAGCGATTTGTCAGAGGAAGCACTATCTCCCTTAGGGAAAAAATGGACGAGAAAGAAATTGCCACTACAAAACTAAACCAATTATCCTTATATATCTAACTGTCTAGCAGTTACTGCCTCCATGTTAAGGTGATTGGCTGATTGACCATGTGCATTTTGCAGTTGGGTCTCTTTTGATGTCATGCTTTTATGAGAAGGCTTTTAATATTTGGGTTACTTGGTCCCAACAGCTCTGTGGCCACCATGAAATCACAAACATTCAAGAATCAATCAGAAGCACTACGTGGCCAATGGGTGTTTCTGAATGGTCCAAGGATGAAGGGTAATTTGCTGGAGGCATAATAGTGTTGATAGCTGATGAAGGCCAAAAGAAAAATCAACCAGCCAAAAGAAACAGGCAGAACTGATACAATACTACTATTTTCTAATGCAAATATAAGGGTAAAACATTTTAAAGAGGTGTGTTGATTACTTGTCAACTCTTAATACCTCTGTACCTTTGTAGGCGGGATCTCAGGAAGAAGAGAATTTTTCAGCTAAAAGCATGAAATTTTCTTTTGTTGTAAGCTTAAAATAACGCCTATAGGCACCACATGATCTACTGAAAACAGAAGAGCACATTTTCCTACCTGGTAGGAAAATTTATTTGGAAATACATGAAAAAGACCATTTTAAGAGTCAACGTATTGTGATTGTGGTTTAATGGTACTGGTGGCTTAAATATATGCAAATATGCTGGAAAAACTTGTCATGAATGTTTTCTTTTACAGTAAGCTGTGGATTTTTTTTTTTTTTTTTTTTTTTTGTACATTGTTATTTTCTAACTTCCTGCCACTGTTGATCCCTGGATTTTTTTTTTTTCATTTATATTATAGATGTTTGAAATAGAGGGTAAATATGTAATGGTGTCGATGTAAGCATTTCACTTTGAGTGTATGGGGTCCCAGGTTCATATCTGCTCTAATAGCAATGTTTGTTTTAAAGAAGCAAGCAAAGTTGCAGCTGTCTGTGAGTGGATTTATGTTAGGGGATGCAACTGAGAAACACAAAAGTGTAGCTGCAAGCTATTTCATAAAGTGGTGGGGACAATGTCCTTACAATGCCACCATATACTGCTAGAAAAATGTAGATAGATAGACAGACAGACAGACAGACAGACAGACAGACAGACAGAGTCAGTCATTGTATTTCATTTTATCTGTTTAGCATATGATAAACAAAATGTGCCTTGCAGTCTGCTGTTGGGACAAAATGACTGTCCTGAAAAATGCCATGATATTGACAGATGATATTTAAATTTTATCTGGACTTGTCCAATTATATATGAAATATTCCTAGAGGCATTGTCAGTGCATGCATAAGTATACATCTGTGTGTGTGTGTGTGTGTGTGTGTGTGTGTGTGTGTGTGTGTGTGTGTGTGTGTGTGTGTGTGTGTGTGTGTGTGTGTGTGTGTGTGTGTGTGTGTGTGTGTGTGTGTGTTGACAGCACTGCTTCTCAGCAGCTTGGATTTACCTTGTTAATTCGATGTCATTTGTATATTCTCTCCCAACTCCTCCTCATCCTTTCCTTTTTCTCTTCCTCTCCGCCTGCACCCCTTCATCCCCACTGGCCCACGCTCTTATTTATAATTCTATTGTGCTTCGTCTCGTTGTTTCACTCTAAACAATCCTGCTCTCCAATTCCCACCTAATGAATTATGCAACGCATTCTGGGCCACATCGCAAATCGCTGGGCTTTTTGTTTTGCAATGAACTGCCACTAAACTTCCCTTTCTGTGCGTCTATAAACGCCCTGCGATCTTTTCAATTAAACAAACTTTTACAACGGACACTGGTTTGGTCTGCTCACTTGCTCTTCGCTCATATGTCAACATTATTGTCACATTTCACCCCTGTTTATTTCCTGACCTGCACACAAATAATCTGTTTATCTCATTTGCACTCTTGTAATCATCTTTTCTATTAACCCACCACTATGGTGTTGTGAATAAACCGCTTTTCATTCTCTCACGTGACCTTCTGTGTGCGTAACCATCTTGTGCTGGCTCCACACACCTACTGTATGTCTTTCCTTTTCCTTCCCGTTCCCTCTCCCCTCCATCTCATTGCAGATCAGTGTTGCGAGCCCCCTCCAACCGGACGTGGACACCCCCCTGTGCAGCCCATCCATGCGGTGAACATCTTCGGAGCTTCTCTGTCACTGTTGCTGTGCTTGTGTCTGTGTTGACATTGCTCCATCTTCACCTTGCCTGGAATGAGCCCAAAAGACTAAACCAGGGACTTTTTTTTGCCCCCACCAATAGCTCGCCTATGGCTAGCCATGTTAAATGCCCCTTCTGGTGGCGTTATTGTCCATGCTTGTGAGCTGATCTCACTATCCTGGCCACCTTCCATGCCAAAACTGGCCTCTTTGTCCATAAAGGTCTTGCACATTATTTACAACAAAGGAAGAGGAAAAACTCTTGGCTAATTTGTTCTCTACCTGTAACAGTAGCAATCCGACCCCAAGTTTTATGTTTAATGAGCTCCCTTTTGCTGGTGTTTACAAAGAACAGTATAAGCCACCAGCATGAGGGCTTTTCCATCTTCTGTGCATCCACAGGCTCTTTTGTTTTTGTTTATTATAACTATGGGAAATGTCAGCAGTTGCATCGCTTGAGAGAATGCATTTAATGATGTTGCTGATATGCGCACACAGAGATATACAACGCAGCACTCATTAAATGGAGTCAAGTAGGATTTCAAATTGATATGACTTTTAAACACTGGTATCATAAATCAAACAGGCCGACTTTCTGTTACCCGTAATATGAGAAACATAAAACAAGGTTTCTCTCTCCCAGTGAGTCAAAATATAATGCACATTAATTTTCATTCTCTGGCTTTCCTGTAGCTCAAATAGTAGAGCATGGCGCTAGCAACGCCAAGATCATGGGTTCGATTCCCAGGGAAAGCAAGAGCTGATAAAATGTAAACACTGTAACTTGAATGCAATGTAAGTCGCTTTGGATAAAAGCGTCTGCTAAATGCATAAATGTAAATGTAAATGGGTACACCTCTGGCAGAGATGTTGTCGTGCTACTTTATTGTATATTCTTAGTATTGATGAGGAAGAACATGAGTAACTGGAATCGTGCATAGTCTGTGAATATGAACATTTGTGTGAAATGTTGCTGCCATGAAGGAGATGTAGTATATGTATACAGTGAATTAAGCTAACGGTCATTGTTACATGTAATTGTACAGGACTAAAATCAGCTGAGGTCTACACTACCGTTCAAGAGTTTTGGGTCAGTAAGACATTTAATAAGGCTGCATTTATTTGATCAAAAATAGTTTTTTTTTTTTTTTTTAAATGCCATATTGTGAAATATTATTAAAATAAAAAAATGGTTTCTGTTTTTATGCATTTGTCAAATGTAATTTATTCCTGTTTTGACAAAGCTGAAATTTCAGCAGCCATTGCTCCAGCCTTCAGTGTCACATGATTTTTTCAGAAATCATTCTAATATTTTTTGAAGAATGTTTAAAAAAATGCATTCATTTGAAATAGATTTTTGTTGTTGTTGTTGTTGTTGTAACAACATAAATGTCTTTTTGATCACCTTAGCTGAATAACAGTATAAATTTCTTTAAAAAATAAAAATAAAAATTCATACTGACCTTAAACCTTTAAATGGTAGAATGGACATGCTTCACTTTTCTTGACTTTCCAGCTGCAGTATTGCAATCTTGATTTGATGGAGTGGTGTGCTGTAGTCAGTTACGTGAAGTTTATTTATTTTCTGTTTTCAGAAGTATACATTTTAAGATTCATTAAATGTGAAGTGCATAACAATAGATTGTGCTTTTCTCATGCAACATGTTTGAAGAAACTATTTGAATTCATGTCAAAGGTAGCATAGATATCTGTCAGCATTTCTCAAATAAACCAGCTTACTCTGATGCAATAACTACAGCCTCTTGACCATTTATGTAGAACAGACACATAAAGCAAGTTGTATTCAAAGTTTGTTTTTTTACAGAGGGTAAAATGCAAAAGCATTGAATTATCTGAATGCTTATCTTGCACATAATAGCTCGAAATATTGAGTAGTAAAGCAATAAAGGAAAGATAAACATTGAATAAGTCTGTCAATGCTGAAGGGCTATTAAGCAGAATTACTAATGACAAGGTACCTTATTTTTAACTGAAGCAGTGAAAACGGGTATTAGTGATTGATCTTGAAGTTTGTAGAAGATAAGATGTCAACTGGGGGGGGGGGGGGGTTCTCTCCTTTTGGAAAAAAATTTATTGAGCTTCTAGGTGGAAAAAAAAAGTAACAAACATTCCTTGGTGTATTGTGTTTAGTTGCAGTCGGTCAATAAGTTTTAAAGTTCACAGCATGGAATCACAATTAGGATTCCATAATGTTTTGCGGTTGGGAATTGTACATTTTTATCATTGTACATTGTAAAAAAGGTGAGAGGTTTTAATACCCTCATGGCATACCTGACCTAATTAAGACAATCGTAAATCAATGGAAGTCAGGTCAATGGAGACTATTAATCTTGATCATCTCTACGTGCTGCCCTCTCTATTCTCTCATTACACAGCAATAGAACATTGCGTTTCATTTATGGGCATGTCAAAAACTTCAATATTGTTCTCGTTAAAAGAAAAGGTCTGAAAACCAAGTCTATTAAAGCCCTTATTTCCTAATGTGGCTTGACTTCTTATAAAATTAGAATGGCTCTTTGTTGACGGTTCTAGCTGGAAAAGATTCCAGCAAATGAAAATGGACCTGTTGTTTTACTGCTGTCCATTACAGCTGATCACACTGACCATAAATAAGCTTTTTTGGCTTCAAGAAGAGAAATAAGCGAAGTCCATCCAGCTAGCCAGAGTATTAGCCATTTATTCTAAAGCTAGGTGTATGAATTTATAAATCAGAAGGTATCAGACATTTCCTTAACACAAGCAACAATGTGTCTCCAAATACAGAGAAAGAAAAAACATTGCAGAGATTTTTAAAAATGTAAGAATATACAAAATCATATATAGGTTTGAAACTGCATGAGGGTGAGTACATGATGTCATTATTGTATCAAAATTGTTATGTTAAAATAAAATTAAAGAAAGATGTTTATTGAAACATACAAAACAACAATCAGCAGCTAAATTATTTCGGAGCCTCCATTCAAATGTGAAATACATGATGACATTCATTTGGAATTATGTTGTGTTCATACATAACCAACTAATGAAATGGTTACTATAATGTTAATTTCATTGATACGCTACAAGCGTCATAGAGAATTCTATTAAAAGTATGGAAAAGTGACGTCTAATTGGTGCCACTTGACACCCATTTCATTCGTTCTGACCCATCAGTCCAACCTCATGCTGCGCAAAGACATCTTTGCCACTGATAATGGCTATCCTGATGGCAGTCGGTCTATTAATCGTTTAGCGGCTAGAGGGTCCCTTCTGTTCGTCAAGCATAGCGTCTTAATGAGCATCAGAGTCTTTAAACCATCATTATGGAGTCATGCTTGGCTTGTGTCCTCTGTGTAGGTACTGCAGGGGTTGCTGGGCCAGCATAGGGTGAGGAGAGGAGGTGGGGGAGTCTTAAAACTCGAGACCTTTTCCATAATGGCCAAAGCTTTAAATTACCTCAGGACTCCAGAAGGAAGCCTTTCAGCCTGAAGATAAGAAACTGTCTCATTTTATGGAGTGCTCTTTGGGTTTTATGGGTTGATTAGTAAAAAAGGGCCAAACTGTCACTGGCCAGCTCAATGTTTTCACTTAATACAACCCAGAAAGCTATAAAAGTGCCATTTTAGGTGGGCTAGGTGGGTACTGTGGGCGTTTAATAGCTTGTAACAAAAAACTGATGTTTTTTCATGGTACATCTAATACATTTGTCAAAACATTTGCTTGGCTGTTCATGAGGCCATCATTTCCACAGTATTTTGCTATCTTAAGGCAAAGTCACACGGCACTGACTAACGACAACAGACATGTTTGTCGGGTTTGGTCAGATGAGTGTGTTACCCCTGTCGCCATTTGTTGCCATTGGTCGACGCTTGGTTTCGCGGCATGATTTGTTGAGTCTTGGAATGTCTACGAAGGAACGTACTGTACTCTGGTGATTGACGGCATTGATCTGCATCTGTTGGCCTTAAAGCTTCCTTAGAAGATGTTTACTTTGGTTTGACTGATTTGCGTTCTCTAGACTTCTCCCTGTCCCCAAGTGACATTTAAGTTATCATGAAAGTGCATTTCCAACCCTATTTTCTTATTTAAATTATTGCATTTTTGAGTCAAGCTAAGTTTTAAATGAAAGAAAAGCAGGGTGGGAATTTATTTTGTCCATCAGAAGTTGATTAAATCATGAAAAATGATTTCTGTATCAAAGAGTTGAAAACGTTGTGACTGATAATGTCAGCCCAGAGGTGAATGTCATTTCAGAATTGGAGAAAGTTCTTATATTGTGATTAAAGATTACCATGCATTTTTTTACTGGAATAAGCAACAACAAAAATTCACAATAAAACCAAGAACTGGTATTATAGAAGGAAATAAGTTCTATTTTGATTTAATTTTGACTTAAAGTGGCATAGAGACCCCAATACACATTTTTAAATATTTCAACAGGTGTGTGATCAGGAATACATCAGGAATCACATCACACACAGTATATGTATATTTGTGTCTATATGTATGTATGCACACCATTTCAGTTTGATTACACTTTAGAAAATGTAATATAATCAAACTGTAAGGGTAATGACTGTAGAACATTTAATAAGAGGTATTAGTTGTTCCTGTCATAGCACATCAAATGCATTTGCCAAACATTTACAGGGCTATTCACGATGTAAGGGTGTAATTTCCATGGTGTTTTACTGTAATCTGAAACCCCCTCATAACAGATTTACTCTGGTTTGACTGAAGTCTATTTTTAAAACCCCTTCCTGTCTCCAGCTTTCAGCATTTATTGGTGTCGTTAGTGCAGAGGTAAATGTTTGAATGATTAAGTAGCGTAGCTGAAAGGCTGAGAGATATACTGTACTTCAACCTTGACTAGAGTGCATTAACGTAGTCTCACACGCTCTTGCTGCCTATACTTCACGCTGGAAGTTTTTCCATGTAAAAGTGTTCCAAACTAGAAAACCGTGGTTCTGTTTAAGCCCTACTTAGTCATGTATCAGCGTGACACAGCCATTAAGCCCCACACATGATTACAAGCTTCATTACCCTGTCAATCATCTGCTGGAATCCCACCCACAGACCTCCCTTCAGTCCAGACACAATCAATCGAGCTTGAGTTATTGCTTCTCATTGCTGAGTCTCAATCACCGTTCGTACTTAATTAATTGAGTGCGTTGAACTCAGATGCGGATGGATCACGCCCATTTGTGGAACTTCAGGATAAGTGATATTAACGAGATGCTAAATTGAGCTTCTAATGATGTTATAAATCAACAACAAATCAGCTATAGGAGCAGGGATACATTTCTCAGGGAGAGCAAGGCACAAGATGGTGAAAAACAGATGTGTTGGCTGATAAGTCACAGAGGAGGTGCTCATGCATCAAAAGTAAAATCATATCAGGGTCAATAAATCTGAGGTCTTTGAGAGCAGCTTGTTCATGTATGAACTGATATGCTGTTGCATGGAGACATTTGAAAATGGACAAACGATCTTCCTAATCTGAAGTTTTGAGGTCATAATCGAATTTGAAATGCACATTCCTGGTTGAGGTGTCATTTAAGCAATACACTGTTATAGTTTTTGTTAATATTTTCGGTCACACTTTATATTAAGTGGCCTTATGTAGTTACATCAAAAAATAAGTACAATGTACTTACTGTGTTCATATTGTATTGCAAAACACTATTGCTGCTATAGAGGGGGATACGGGTAAGGTTAGGGACAGGTTTGGTGGTATTAAGGTTTAAGTGTGGGTTAAGGTGTAAAGGATAGGTCAACAGTGTAATTTTCAATTTAATTACAGAAATTAATTACAGATGTAATTACACATAGGTATTTTTAAAAATATAAGTACAATGTAAAAACATGTATGTACACAATAAGTGCATTGTACCAAATGATTAATTTAAATGTAAGTACATAGTAGTTAAGGCCACCTAATATAAAGTGGGACCATATTTTCAATTCAATTTCATTTTTATATATTCCATTTTCACTGTAAATTTTGTTAAAGTTTTAGTCAAATTGTCACATTTTATATATGTTGATATTTTTATTTATTAGTTTTAGTTTAGTGTTATTTTACACTGCAAAAGTGGAAACCTGTTATTGATGCCTTAAAGAACTATTTCTACCTGATTTAACCCATAAAAGTAGTTTTGTTGGTATACATGAATGTCTTTAGGTGGATTCAGTGACGTTAAAAATATTTTTGCTGTGAATAAAACCAGACAGCTACTGAATTGCTCAGTTTTCTCTTCTGTTTAGTATGCCTGTCTTCCTCCCATCTAACATGTGTCACTTTTCTCACTCTGATGCCCTGTCACTGTGTCCAGATCAAACCACAGACTTCTGGGATGCTTTTGCTAATGGCAATGCTACTTTCAACAGCATGTGTGATTGATGTGTTTAGAGCAGCAGCGTTGCCCAGAATGTTCCTTCAAAATGGATGTTTTCTTCTGAATAGCTTCTCAGACAGCCTCATTTCCTCATGCAAAGTCTTTATAGAGTTTAAAAATGTCACCAAAGTTGCATCACCTTAAAGATAAACTGAATGCAAACATAAATTACATGAGGCACCTACATTTAGTGCATTGTTGGTAGAAGATTTTTGTTATATTATGTTTAATGAATGCTTTAATTGACTTGTCTTTACATCCCTTCCAAGTTCCAGCCATTGCTTTTGGCAATGACTATTTTATTTTATTTTATTTTGCACTATTGAACTCTGAATTTTTATCTCTGAATTTTGAAAATAACTGTAGAGAGAGTTTTGTGTTGTTGAGGCGCATCATTGATGGTTATGTGTGCATCCTGTCTCAGCAGATTCGCTGTTCAGCGGCCTAGGCCTGGGCGCAGTGGTTGGGCTGGGGTTAGCTGGCCTGCTGCTGCTGCTCGTGCTAGTGGACGTCAGCTGTTTCTTCCTGCGCCAGTGCGGCCTGCTTATGTGTATCACCCGCAAGCTCTGCAGCAAAAAGACAGCTACAAGCGGCAAGAGCAAAGAGCTAGAGGAGGGCAAAGCTGCTTACCTGTGAGTATCCCTTCTGCATCAATTATGTATTTATTTAACATATGCTTTTATCCAAAGAGATTTTTTTTAAAAATAAAGCAAAATACTTTTACAAGCAACAAGACATTATTTATTGAATTGTTATCTTTTTAATTAAGTTATTTATTTTATGACAATTTCAGTTGAAAGTTTTTGCCTTAGAAATGACAAAAAATTCAAATGTACAGGTATGATGCACTGTTTCCTGTGACTTTAATTCCCATGTAAATATAAGTATTGAAATTCAATATATATGGCCTATATGCCATTGCATATTAAGATGCATTTTAAAATTCAAAGTTTAAAAAAGTAGGCAATCATTTTCACTCAACACTGAAAAAAATTATTAGTGTAGAAATCATTTTCTCTCAAAAAATTGCTAGTAAATTCCACACACAGTTACAAAGAAACAGCATGTGACACATTAAATTAATTGTTACTTTTTGAAGTAGAAAGGCTGAAATAGTATTTTAGTAATAGCCTCAGTCAGATATCGGTTAGAAAAAATAACGTGTTACTTTCCATAGAAAGTAATGTAGCAAATTAGCTCAAAGGGGAAGTGTGTATATATGTAATTACAATTACTTATGATTAATTAAAATTATTTATATCAGCTGCAAGTAGTAACTATAGCAGAATTAAATTGCCATCCACTAATCTGTTCGTCCAGCGAACATTCCGTGTAAGTTCATATCAACTCTAAGAAAGGATATTTTCGTGGCCACAATAATACTTTCCAAAGTATTAATGCATTAGAGCATGTAGTAAGGATCAAAATCGTAAAGGGACATTAATTTGCAAGGCAGAATCAGAAATTCAGGTAATTTTTAAAAAGAGTTTTATTAACTAAACATTAACACAAACTAGTCAAACAAACACATACACATACACATACACATACACTCATGCGCACATACAAAAGGGGAGCTAAAGTGGATTAATGAAGCCATTAGAGAAACCAGAGAATGCAGTTATGGAAAATGAGTCAGAACCACCTGAGTTAAAAACCATCAGTGTCGTTTTACAATGGGGTCTACCGCTTATACTAAACCTCTGTTTCATTCAGTTAAATGTACTATACTTGCATTACCTTGGTAGTTGAACGAGTGGCCGGATGCAATCTCGGATGAAAGTTCTGATGGTTTGAAGGTTTGGTGGTGTTGGAGTTCTTCAAGTTCTTCCGGATTTGAAGGGTGATGAACTCCAGAAGATGTTATTCTGGCTCGGTGGTGATTGGGAGTTTCTTCCCAGGTAGAAAGTTAAAAAGAGCTAAGAAAGAGATCTGCTGAGATCCGAGGATCTTTTGTTGAATGGTAAGTCAAGGCTGCAAGGCCTGGCGCAAAAACTTAAGGGTTGCTGAGGAGCTCATATCCTTCTCATCCTCTTAGGATCTAAAAGAACCGCAGACTGCCGGCGGGTCACTGATGTGAGAGCTTTATCTGCTATAGAGGTCCCTCCTTTCGGGTGTCAAAGAGCCAATGGTGTCTTGAACTTTTGGAGGGAAAGTTTACGTCTCTTTGTCTCTTTTACGACTCATGATCATTTGCATGTGTAACGGGATCAGAAGTTGATATACAAACTAGTAAAGTTTTTTAGAACACTAATATGTTGCATAGGTATCAACATATAATATACAATCTCAATTAGATCATCCAAAAACAAATTGATAGAGACCAAACATGGTATAAGTGAGGTGACTAGTGATCTATCATAAGCATGCATAAAACATTATACAATACACAAGAACATATACAAGAACAGTAATAATATACACAATGACCTGAAGGATATGTGTGTTCATTCAAAGAAAGGTTTTTCTATTAATTAATTAGAGAAGAGTCCATTTTTGATGGCATAATGTATTTCCTGAGGTTCAAAGATGGTGTGAGGGAGAACTCTCAACATGCCATTAGGTCATAAAGTGTATCTGGTCTGGCTAAGGTGTCCTGCTTGCCATGGTAATCGGGGGTCTGGGGGTGTATTACAGAAATATCCTAACTTTAAAATCTCATGTTTTCTGTTTGGTAACCATGGTAATTTCAGTTAGGACCACATTTAGGACAAAAGCTATTACAGAACAGCATTCCCTAAGTGCATTATCCTATCTTAACTACAGATAGGAAAAATCCTAAAAACTGTCTTAACTTCAGGGCAACCCCACAGCTGCCCTAACTTCAGAATTATTTGAAAGTTAACGGAAAAACTGCTTAAAGTTGTGCTGTCCAACAACGGTATTCCATTTATTCATAATTGAAAATGAAGAAAGGAGATGTTTAATGGTAGAAAGACTCGGAGGACCCTGAAGATGTGTTACATTTTGATGACAAAACACTTATAAAAGTAATTACAAACTGCCGTGTAACTGGAACTGCAGCCAGCATTACAGAGACCAACAAAAGCATCACGAAGCATTACCAGGTGTAGTGCAAGTGATTAATGCCTTACGTTTTTTTTGCAAAAGGCGATTTTCAAAGTGAAATAGCTTTTGTTTACCTCATCAGCAGCTCACGCAGTGTTGGTTGCTTAGTAACAGACCTGAGAGTGGATTGTCAAACTTGATAATGCCATTTAAGATTTCCTAACTAGAGATAAAATACGATTTTGTAAGATAGAATAAGAATCCCAAATAAAGTTAAGATTTGCTTCTGTAATACAAATAATTTAACATATCATATCTTAAGTTAAGACCTAAGATAAGAAACTTTCTGTAATATGCCCCCTGGAGTCATTCACAGACCAGCTGGCACCCAGTATGTGTATTGGGTGAGGGGTCTGTGTTTATTTGTTAATCTAATGACTAATTGATTTGTTAAATCTAATGAAAAATTGTGTCTGATTGGTCCAAATTCTACAGTAATAATGCAACATAATTTATTTTTGTAATGAGTACCACATTGTAGTGCATTACTTAGGGTGTATTCACACCAGGAAACCAAATACAATGTTGATGTTTTTTGGTTTTTTTGTTTGGTGCGGTTCGCTATCACACTGCCCTTTTTAGAAGTGAAGCAGAAACTGTAAACAAAACCACACGTTTGCTTAAGGTCATGCATTCATTGGTTCGTTTGGAACCGGACCAAGACCACCTCTTCAGCTGGGTCTCGGTACAGTTGTTTGGTCCGCACCTGAGTGCAATTGCTGTATTCACACCTGCCCAAAAGATCCGCACCAAGGGGGGAAACGAACTTGAGTTCGATTCAAATGAACCAAACAAGACAAGTGTGAATACTCCTTTAAGTAACGTTACCTGTAAACCTTACACTGGCTATAAAAGTTTGTCATCAGTTACCAGCAAGGCTGCAATACAGAGTCCTCAAGTTTGCCAGAAAGAGACAGGTGTGACAGAGCAACAGCTTTACAGTAGCAGTTAATCTCTGGAGCATGTGCGTCAAAGAAGTACTTAGTGTACAGTCTTATCAGTTTGTTTATTGTGAATCACTCATTTAACTTATGCAATCTGTGGTTTATTGCTCTGAGTATGCTATGTGTTTTCACCCCTGGTTAGTGTCTTCACGGCTCCTGACACATTTCCGCTGTAGACTTTGTCTTTTGGTTTTCAGGTCAACTGATCTGTAGTTATGCAGTACCAGTCTGGGTCTTTCCTAGCTGGAAAAACTCCTGTCAGGTTTATTTGGCTAAAAGTTCAAAGAGATTAAGGGCTGTGATTGTCTTCAATCCTTCAGATTGCCTTAACAAGCAGCAAGACTTCGATGTTGTAGCATACAGACTATTGCGTTCATCTGATATGCGCCCTATACTTACCCAAAGGCACCAAACTATACTGTAAAACCTTATAAGTTAAGAATACTCAAAACATTTGAAGAAACTTATCGCCTCAATACATCTGAGTAAACAAACAAAGGTTAGTAGAGCTTAAAATTTGTATGACAAGTGGGGCGGGGCTGAGAGCAATGGGAGCCAAGCCAAGCCTTGCTTCCATAATCCCATATACAACTTCCTTCCATCAACAGCACATTCATTCAGATCTTTATAGTTTAGTACTAGTTAGCAACAGCACACTGGCACATGCTAATGTAGTTATCTAAAAGACTCACGAAACACTTGCATGTAAATAGTCAAACAACATGCAGTATATATAGTCTTGAAGTTTTGCTGTCCATCCTCAACCTAACCACAGGCTCTACTCTTCACCCCAACACTAACAATACAAAACCAACATAACAGAAACCTAAGTACTGTATATCCTAACATAACACAACATTTCAGTACTAACTTGTGTCTCTCTATGTTAATCTTGTGCAAAAACACACAATATAACACTTAATTTCTACATTTATTTTCCTTGTTGTCTTTTATATATATATATATATATATATATATATATATATATATATATATATATATATATATATATATATTGAAAGTAGACATTACAGAAGACAGTAGAAAAACAAAATAATTACACCAAAACCAAAGACTAACATATGGACAATGATGCAATGTGTTGTGCAGCAATACTCCCAAGCCTTCTAATACATGTGAGAAGAGAGAGTTTGTATAAACAAATAATAATAGTAACAGTAGTGGTAATAATAATAATAATAATAATAATAATATATTATGCAAATCCAGTATGAACACATTGCTATTATTGATGATTATAAAAAGAAAAGCGCATGTAAAGAGAAAGGAGAGAGAGAGAGAAATATTTTTTCCCAGTTTGAATATATGTAAAATTCAAAGTATAGTAACAATTTTTTTTTCCCTTCCCCCTCCCCTCCTTTTATTTTTTTTCTTCTTCCCTCTCCTCTTCACAGTCATGGACTGTGATTAATCATGATTAATCACAAATTTAAAATACTAGGATTTACCTGTAAATGTGTTGAAATAAAGAAATGCATGACAAACTAGTTTAAGGAAGCAGAACCTTTCACACTTCCGCCAGGTATGTCCTTATTATAGGCATAGTCCTTATTATTCTTTTATCATTATTCTTTTGTTTTTATTCAGCCATTATCAGCCTTTATACTGGCAATGAAACATTTACCAAGCTACATCGCTTCAATCCCAGTAACGTTATACATTTACCCAGCTATTAACAAAAGTATTTCTAAATAAATACAACAATACGAAATTGGACCTGTTCTGCAGGTGCATTAGAGCTAATATTAGCATCATGCTTCATAAGACAATTTATGAGATTAATAGTACACTTTTACTCAGAACTCACTTCAAACCACCATCGAGTGTTTGTAATAACTTCCTTTTACGATCACATGTGGAATTTGGTCATTTACTGTTGTTAAAATATGCTATTTATAGCCTTTTATATTGCTGCACAAATTAGCATTTCAAATGTACACATGCGTTTCAAGAAAATCACAAATCAAAAATATCCTATCATAATCGTGTGTTTATTATCTTACATAATCTATAGTGGCTGTTGTCATGTTTATTTCTGCTGTGTAAAAGCCTTAACATGTATGCTCTGCTGAAACTCCCGTTGTTTTTGATGTTACAACCGCCTCTCCGTTCTTAAGTTGCCAGGTATACATTCCAAGTATAATACACATTAGTAAAAGGATCTATTTTAATTTTTATTTGCCTACATACACTTTGGGCGGCCGTTGTACATTATAAAACTAGCCAAGAAAACCGCAAACCACGGCTCTGTCATTTTTCCCGCGACTGTATTTTCAAAATAGCCCACTTGTGCCGTTACCCTGGCAACACTGCTTCGCTGTACCCTCATCACACAATGATAATGATATCGTGCTGCGATAACGGGAAGAAGTTGGGGTCAAACCTTATCAAACGATTAATTTGCGTTAAAAAAAAAATATTAACACGTTAAAATTTTTAGATTAATCGAATTACCGTTGACACCCCTAATAAATATATATATATATATATATATATATATATATATATATATATATATATATATATATACACACACACACACACACACACACACACACACACACACAAATATATATATATATATACATACATACAAATAAATGAAAAAATAAATAAAAATAGCTCAATTTCACTATCTTTAATAGGGAAAAAACAAGGAGGGAGAGAGAATGAAAAATAAAATGAGGAAAGAGAGTAAGAGGAAAAGGGGTAAAGAGAATTGAGGGAGATTGTATTATTTCAAACTGATGATGGGAGAAGACAGCGAGATAAAATGTGAACCTATTTCCTTTGAATCATACAGTAGGTTGTCTGATGCAAAGCATGCTGGGAACTAGAAAATGCAATAATTTTAAGTTCACCTTACTACAACAACATTTTCAGTTTACAGAAATTATTTCAATTAAGTCCAATGAACTTTCATTATTATTTGAGTGAAATTAACTCATTTCATTTCATTCATTTCACTGTTCAGTTTTACAGTGAATAATGTTATTAGAGTGATGATGATCACAGTGAACAGGCTGATTCCTTTTCAGTTTCATCCTATGTGATGAAGAGCCACACAGGGGTCTTCGAGATAATGCACAGACACAACTGTGCATCACAGTGCTCACTATGTGGCCCAAGAGGATCACACAATTAACCCACAAAAGACACACATTTATAAACCTAGGACGACATTAGCTTTAACTTAAAATATACTTTTTACTTTCATAATGTGATTCCTGAGTGAAACAGAATAGAAATGGGGTTGGGGGGGGGGGGTTAGTTTCAGTATTGTTCTGTACCCCACTGATTTCAATTGTATGGACAAAAACAGTTGAAACATTCATCCATGATAAATGATGACAGAATTGTAATTTCTGGGTGAAATAAAATTGTTTTCACAATTACATAACCATTCAAAATTCTGGGTTTTTTCTTTAAATAAATTCATATTTTTATTCATCAAGGATTCATTAAATTGATCAAAAGTGACAGTAGATATCGTTTACATTGTTACAAAAAATAAATAAATTTGAAATGTAAATATTAAAAAAAGCATCATGTGAACAACCATTTTCAGCATTGATAATAATAAGAAATCCTCCTTTGAGCAGCAAATCAGCATATTAGAATAATTTCTGAAGGATCATGTGACCTTGAAGACTGAAGCAATGGCTGCTGAAAGTTCTGATTTGCTGTCACAGGAATAAATTACATTTTAATATATATATATATATATATATATATATATATATATATATATATATATATATATATATATATATTTAAATAAAAAACAGTCATTTTAAATGTTAATAATATTTCAGAATATTACTGTAAAACCAACCAAACGAACCGACCTGGTGGTGACAAATGGACTCTGGTCTGCAAAAACCACCCTAAGTTTCTATTTTAGCCTCAGGAGACCCACAGTATCCAGTTGTTAATTGAAAATGTGTTTTTGTCGGCCCTGTCAAACTCACCACTGTGCACCTGCATTTTCTACTCTTTTTTTCCACAGGAAATTGCCACTAAAAGAGGAAAACGGCAAGGAGACACTGAAACCAGACACGATCGAAATCAAAGTTCACGGTGACAACAGCCTACACATGACACAGGAGGATAGTAAAGCGTAATGGAGGCCCTGCTATCCTCTTAAAGAACATGCAAAGTGAGCCACCCGGAGACCAATAGCAAGCAAACTAATGAGAATACAAGCAAGAACACGCCAACCAATTGTAAGATCCTTTGTTAGAGACTCGTCGTCGGGGTATCAGAAGAGGCCACGCGATAACTGCTTTGTGAAACATTTTTCGGAGGTTGCCGCTCAACAAACAGGCTCCTGTTTATTTGTGCTTGTTCTTGCTTGTTTTGGGCCTTTTTTTTTGTTTTTTGTTTTTTTTTGTTTTTGTTTCTTCAAGGCTTTGCTGTTGCTTTGAGTCTGATTCTTTGTTACTTGAAGAGGTTGGGTTTACGCCGTAAGCTTCATGTTTTCTCTTGCTCTCTCATTCCCTCTTTCTTTGGGATCCAGCTGTTGCACTTTTCCAGTGTGGTTGCGCAAACATCGCTTTTTAATGCAGTACGCGTGGAAATCTCCCACCTCTTTTTGCGGTCCGTGTTGTAGTTTTGGGTCACTGTTTGGGTAACATGTTTATTTCCTACCACTATATGTCTCGCCCAAATGCAAAGAAATTACCGAATGCTCAGTAGTAAAGCGAGGATCAACCACACTTGACCTCAAAATGAGTACATGGTACATGGGTGGTCCCGGTATTGAGCGCTGACACATGCCCAACTTTTCGGCTTGAACGATGAATTTCTCATAGATTACAAGTGTTTTTGTGGATGAAAATATGTCCTCGTTTTAAACGCTATTGTTTCATCAGAGTCAAAGGAGCATAGTATGAGTCATACTTTCATGTCAAGATATTTCGGAAACAAAAAAAGAGTGCATTTCCTTTAGAAGCGTGTGAAAGTTTGTAAGTGGGTGCATCTGAGCATGGATGTGTTGTCTTTGGGGTGTTTGGATGCGTGTGCTAGCGAGCATGGAGTGTAGAAAGAGAGTGTGACATGTAAAGAAAGTAGAGGTTGCCAAGTTTTACGTGAATATAAGGAAAACATTATAAATACCTATTCAAGTACACCTGTGTAAATATACTTGTTATTTCTTTGGAATGTTTCACAAACCAAAAAAAATATGATTCATTCCAGGTTCTGTCTTAGTGTCACACATAACTGATTATGAATTATGTTTATCAAAATTGGCTTCAAAAAAGATATTGTGTCCAACTGACTGATAGATATCAAGAGCTAAAGAAGGACAGATGCCTATAAAACTAGCTTTTTTGGAAATCAAATCTATGCTGTTTTGGGATCATTTGAGAGAAGACGCTTTGGTTATATGAGAGATGAGGGATCCCCAGGTGATCAGGATCTTAGTGTTGCAATGACATGGATGGGAATGGCATACTGCTTAGACGCATGCTCATTTTACCAGTCAGAGTTTGAGTATTAAGTCTTGAGATCCATGTTCACGTTCACTTTAGGTTGGGCCAACAAATTTCTCCAAAAAAAAGTTTTTTGCATTGTTTCACCATTGTATTTCATATCCACCTGGCTCTCCACATTCAGCGCAATAGAACATTGTGGAATGTTTCCTGTGAAGGATTAATAAAGTATTTAATAATGTTGCCCATTTCTTTTCAGCAATCTAAAGGGAGCACTCCATAAGCCCAACTGTACTTGTGGAATTCTTGTAATCCAGTGTAATTTTTCTTCTGTAAATAAAAGTGTCCCAATATAAAAGTTTAAGTTATTTGGACTCTGCTTTTTTAAGCATAGCACGTATTTGTGTTACAGATCACTTGTCATAGTCTATGATAGTAACAAGAAAAGATGAGTTGCTTATCAACAAAGATTGGCGGAAGAGGGACATCTTTTGGCTAATTTCTAAGGTACTGCATTCATCCTTGACTGTATAAAAAAGGCACAATGTTCTGTATTAATATGAAGGAATTTTCCTTTATTTATTTATTATATTTATATTTATATTTATTATATATATATATATATATATATATATATATATATATATATATATATATATACATACAGGGTTTTTACACTTCATTGTATTATAATAAATAAATATAACAATGAATGCATGTCCTGGCAGAAAATTACCAGTACATATTTTAAACAGGGATCTAATTTTAGTGCTTCAACTTAAACATATTTACATATTGACCCCGTTTTTCATGTAATAGTTATATCTTATTTTATTTCGGCTGTATTTTAATTAACAAATTACCAAATTAGCATGCATAGCAACATGGAAATCAAGTGTTGAACCTCCTATAAACTTTGCCTTAAGTGCTGTGATGAGTTGCTGAACACTGATGAGTTGCTGTTGTGTAGAACATCCTGAGTAAGTCATTTGTGAGGGTCTGTTTCAGTTAGTATTGCCTGTGTGGGCATTGGACAGCAAGAATGCTCACTAGGTTTTGGAACACAGCCGCTGGATATGTGGTGTGGGGAAAGAATGTAGTTGAGATTCAATGGTCCTTAAAGGTTCCTGTCCTTGTCCTGGATCCAGTGACCTGTGGAAATGGAGAAACAGAATGGCTGACCACATTTGAAAGAAACTATCCACGTTTCCTTCGGGGTTCCTGCTGTGTGCTGCACCTTGAAGTGTAAGTACTGGAGAGCAAGTACAGACTCACCTGGGCATTAGTGTCCTTGGCCTTGGCTGTCCACTGAACACACATGGTCTGTAATCAGGGTGAACACTGTAGATAATGGCTGCCCAACTGAGAACAGTTTTGAGGGTGCAGACTACGCTTTCCGTAATGATTCATTCAACCCTCTCAGGCTTTCCTAAATGGGTCTGATATGATGAATGAGCAGATAAACGAAGTTCAGCCCAGGGCATCTTTAAATCCAGCCAACCTTATGCAAGCGAATATGTGACGTTTTATGGTTAACCTGAGACAATTGCTTACCTTTTTAAAGCCCCCAGGTTATGCTAGTCAATTCAAAATCTAGTTCAATTCACTACTTGCACAAACAACCCACTGGGAAACCTGGAAAGCTTCCACTTCAGTCAAGAAATGTTTGTGGCCTAACATTTTATACCATAAAAAAATCATGCCTTAAAATTCAATTGTATTTATTGTTGTTGTGTGAATTTTCATGAGCAGAATCCATAATTTCAGTGGGAATCCATGTGATGGGGAATTTCATGTGAGTGCGTGTAAATTTCGCAACGGGTTCAAGTTGGTCATGCAGATTTGCCATGTTGAAAATGATTGAAAGTGAAGTCTGGGTGAGCTGTGCTTTATGAATTGTTATACTATTAAAGGGGTCATTGGATGCAAAATTCACTTTTCAAGTTGTTTGAACATAAATATGTGTTGGAAGTGTGTGTACACATCCATCCTATAATTATAAAAATCTACCCAGTGTTGTTTTTTTTTAAATCCCTGTTTTAAAATCCCCTTTCACAAATCAGGCTGTTCTGAGATTCCTGTCAGAATGACGTAGTTCTGCACAGGCCGCTCCCACGGTAGTTGATTGACAAGGCTGTCTTACCTTAGACCCACCCTGAGTGAGCAGAGAGCTGTCCGCCATTGTGTCGACTCCAGTGCAGGGGAAGACAAGAATGTCTCTGATTAAGCGATTGAGGTGTTTTGTTGGATGTAATAATGAATATGGCAGTCGTCATTTACTCCCGACATCTGAGCCGCTGAAGACGCAGAGGATTAATGGTACTTTTGTTTTGAAGGGAATGCGTCGATCCCAATCTACATAAATGCATCTATGTTTGCCTCACCTACAGAAGAAGTATAAGGGTTTTTATGAATCTTTGCAAATCGCCTTTCCTAATAATGTGCTAGTTAGCCAGTTTCGCGGCTGAAGTAAACAGTACTGCTCGTAACCCCACGGAAGAGAGGGGCGGGGTCAGCAGAGCTCATTAGCATTTAAAGCAACATGGACCAAAAAAATGGCTTGCTGAAAACAGAGCTGATTTTGACAGGGTAATAAAGGTGTTTTTTACACTACCGTTGAGAAATTTTAACCAAAGTATATTATAGACTTTTAATTAAGACCCTAAAGAATCATATCATATTGTGCAAAATGGGCATCCAATGACCCCTTTAACACAATAGTCAATGGGCATCAAAGAAGCCAAAAGTCCAATAAGGAGGCCATTTGTGTGTAGAAATGTATGTTAATGTCATGTGGGGAGTTTTAGCGGCAATTTTTTTGGGCTGTTGCAGTTTATATGTCATACGTCCAGTGCTGTGAAAAAGTATTTTCCCCCAAATTTTTGGTATTCTGATGTATTTCTGTTACACCTCAAGGTTGCATAATTTATCTTGAATAACAAAGAAATGGAGAAATACACCAAATTTTTGTCCCTATTTTAGAACCACACTATTACAATCCAAACATGACCACATATTAAAAAATTTTGGGCCCTGTATTTTAGAGTTATGAATTTCACAAGGATATAACAATTATTAAAAGGATATAATAGAATATATCTGTTTTCACTTACTATCAAAGGGATAGTTCACCCAAAAATGAAAATTCTGTCAATAATTACTCGCCCTCATATCTTCCAAACTTGCAAGACCTTCGTTCATCTTCGGAACAGAAATTAAGATATATTTTTGATGAAATCCGAGAGCTTTCTGACCATGCATAGACAACAATGCAACTGGCAACTTCAGTGTTAGTCTTCAACGTGGGTTTGCAAGCAGAGGAATATTATTTATTAAGTTTCAGACAGCAGTCAATTGACTCAAAATGGTATCAGTTGGAGAGCTTTAAAAACTTCTGTGGTCTCAAATGATCCTGTAGCTTTTTAAAGAGTGAATTAGCAACCGTTCCCTACAATTGTTTCGGTTAATTTCAAGACAACTGTCAAGATATTGCCCTCCTATTCCCTCTACTCTCAGTGGCAGCCGGGGAATTAGAGCTAGATTACGATGTTTATTTGTATTGTGTTTCTCTTTAGCTGAAACCATCGTTATTGCTTCTGTTGTTAATGCGTTTCAACCACAGACATGCCTTAAGGGAGTTCTCGATAACAGCCTGGACATAGCGCTGAGTAAATACCATACGGCTACAAACATTCGTTCTGCTTTTACTGCTGTTTTAAATGGGTTTGCTTTTGCTCTAATTACATTCTTTCCTAATGTAATTAGCTTAAAAAGAAACAAATGGATACCTGTGCCTAATTACATTTATAATTGATTTTTACAAGCATTTAAGAAAATTGTCATTTTGAATACATTGTTATTTTAAGCAACGTTTTAGCATTTAAATGACAAAGCAGGCCATAAAATGACAGCACAATGTAAAAAAAACTAGCAATTTGTTTGTCCCGTTTTTGCAGCACTATGACAAAAGCACTTATTACTATCATTGGGACCCAGTGTGAATGACTAAACATAATGACAGATGATAGCAATAATGATAAAACCTTTGAGGGCTTTACTGGGCGTAAGCTACTACATCACCTATATTGCTATTTTTATTACGTATTAGAGGTGATTCAAATATATGAATGATATGATTTAACTATAACCTTTCTTGACCCAGCATTTACTTAATGTATTCCTCGCCTACTGACTACATAAATCATGTTTATATGGCCTGATTTTATCCGTTTATGGTCAAAGCATTGTTCGGTTTGAAATTGATCCGTTTGGAAAGATTTATGGGGATATTCAACTTAATTTGTCACCCAGAATTGAAACTTATCTAAAAAACCAAGCATGCATGATTTATTTTCCTCACAGTGGTTTTTTGAGGAACACCAACAAAGAAACTTCTGACGTGAAATGCTAGACTGGAGTGGCATGCTCTGCGAACAAATCCCCGGCTAAAACTGAATGCTGCAGAATGCCTTCTGTAATCTGCACATAACTTTTTTGAGGCATCCCACTTAAGATAAAGCAAGGGCGTGCAACTTCCTGAAAGATTGTGAGTCATTCTTTAGCAGCCCTTTCCAATAAAATCATGTGTGTGTGCAATGTGTGCATGAACTCAAGCAAACTTGCATGCACACACACCTGAATTTACTCTTATAGCAGTGAACATGTGAAGCGTTGCAGGAATCCTTGCAGACTTCAGTGAGCAAATCCTGCAGTAAGCCTGTTGGCAGGTGCTCCTCCTTCCTAATCTGTCCTCTCTCAGAATCTCCCATGATGCCATGGGTTGCTCGGTGCACCTCCTCACCTGCGATAAGGCGCGCCTGAGGGACATACTGAGATAAATGCTTAATAATTAAAGAGATGGAGAGGCGTGTCAAGGGCTCTGTGCAGTTAATGCCTCACAGGCTGTGAGGATGAACATCTCAGACAGAGCCAGAACACGGCTCTCTCAAACAGATGGGAGACAGGCTCCTCTCATTCTGTCTCTATGTGTTCATCCATCTCTCTGTCTTTGTAGTTCTCACACTTTAACCTTCTAATCATCATTAAAATAATTGATTTATTAGATCAACAAACTAAACGTATTGTGCAGACACAAAAAAATGGCTTCTTGGTTGTACTGGGTTTTTTTTAGGCAAGTTTGTTGCAAGGAAGTGATTGAGCTACATTTCATTTTTGTATATTATTAGTTGAACATACTCTTTATTTTGAATTATATCAGTTCATATGTACAAAATAAGAAAATTCAACCATATCTAAACATGTCTATTGTTTCTAATCATGCATTACATTTTATTTAGGCCAGTATGCAATAGGTTGGCATGGTATCTTTAAGTAAAATTAAAGTCACTATTCTCTAACCAGATTTGTTTTCTTAAAATTTGTTTTATATCAGACTAGAAACATTAGTAGATGAACCTTGTTTTAAATGTCTGCAGCTAGTGTTTGAACTTGTTCAAAAAACATTGAAAATATTTGGTATTGGTATGACTTTTTAATGTCTCTTTAACGCCTCTTATACTCATCAAAAATCAATTAAAAATAGTAATACTGTGAAATATCATTTCTATTTGAAATAACTGTTTTCTCTTTGAAAATAAAAATTTAATTTAATGTAATTTATTCCAGTGATGGCAAAGCTGATTTTTCAGCAGTCATTACTCCTTCAGTGTCATGTGATCCTTCAGAAATCATTATAATATCACGATTTGGTGATACTTCTGTGACGTTCAAAAGCACAGAATTTTTAAGAGATCATTCGTAACAGGCATCAATGCATCCTTGCTGAATAAAATAATTAATTTCTTTAAAAATATATATTTTTTAAAAATCATTTAAAAAAAAGTCCAGAGGCATGGGAGACATAGACCTTTGCAGCACTATTCTCTTCTTATTCCAAGGGTTAAACCTCAAAGAAAAAGTGTTTTATTTGAAAAATACCTAAATCACTGTTATCCTCTTCATTGAGACCTGGTAGGTACTCTCTAAATGTCAGTAAGTGTCTGTTAATCATAAGCCCTGGGGTTATCAGTAATGGTGTGTATGATTGAAGTAAGCTGTCCAGCAGGAGCTAATGCATTCAGAAGCTCGGTGTGATGGCATCAACATGAAGGGCAGGAAATAACGAAGCCATAATAAAAGCCTCTGCCGCTCAATCAGAACAAGCAATCAGATTTATGTCAACACTTGTCCACCTGTTTATGTATGTAATTATCTATTTTGCAAATTTACTTGCATCAGGACTGCTTTGCTCGAATCAAAAGGTCTAGCATGCAAAACTAATGAATGGATGTTTTAACAGCGTTTGAGGAAATGAAGACACGAGAGGACCTAATATAGGCCTGATAGAGCAAGCCTCCAGGGTAGCTTAAATCAATCAATTTAAGCCATGACTGAAGGTTGATGCCCTGTGGACTTTTAAAGACTCACTGTTGTTTTCTGTCCAGTTGATGTGTATGTTACAGAACTAATCACAAAGGAAGGCTGTCATTCCAAGATTGTTCTCTTCTCCCACTGTACTGTAATGACAATCCTGAAATGCATTTCCACTCACTTATAATAACAGGAAAGATTATTTTTGACAACACGTCACCAAAAAATGTGGACAAAAGCTTGCATTTGCTCTGATTTGCACAACAGGACACCGCAAAAGATACGAAAATAATGTTTTTATTTCATTTTAACTGGTTGGACGTATTTCAGAATGGTTTCAACTGGCCTGAATCTATTGTAGCACTTAGAGTGTGTTTCACAAGTGCAATTGCTAGAAGAGCATCAATAAATGTTATAGTGTGCACTTGGCTTTGCTGAACACTGAGAATTTGCCAATGGTCCCTTCGATTCTTTTCAGAACCAAAGATTACTGAAATGTTGAGTAAATGTTGAATTTCTGAGAGCTCTTCACACATTCAAATCTCTAGACACCATTTGACCCACAAATAGTCACACTTTAGGGGTTACAAAGGTAGAAATTGAATTTTAAAAAGGGGAAAACAAGCACACTAGAAATGTTAGACCTTGCATCAAAGTCAGCACAGAAATCTGGATGTACTCTGACAGAGAAAGAGTAGGTCTGTATATTTTTGGTATGAATATGAATGGAGTTAGTCGTCCATGCTTTGCTAATGAGACACAGGGAGCAGCCAGAAGACAGAACTAATTAATTATCTGCTGACATTTATGGATAATAACCTTATGGTGCATATCAGACTTTATGAATATACATGGGTATATGTACATGAACAGAGCACCATCAGACTGCTAGATCAAATGAAGGAACACAAATGTATACATCAGCTTAATACCCCACTGGGCTCTATGAACAATGTCAAGTGTGCATTGCAAATGACTTATTCAAAGAGAACCAAGACCAGTCTGCATTGCAATACATAATTTTCCTAATTATTGAGGTTTTTTTTTGTTCTTGTTTTTCAGTACAAAATATCTAAATGGCAGAGACTTTTTTTTTTTATTCTTGTTGGTCAATAATGCTATCCAGTGGTCAGATGTTTCATGGTCAATGCTGCCCTTTCAGGTAACTAAAACCAATCAGTATTTATTTTTATTTTTTATTTTCTTCTTCCTATCTATCTATCTATCTATCTATCTATCTATCTATCTATCTGTCTGTCTGTCTGTCTGTCTGTCTGTCTGTCTGTCTGTCTGTCTGTCTGTCTGTCTGTCTGTCGATCTATCTATCTATCTAAAAGTACATTTTGAAAAAAGTACATTTATTTTGTTTCAAAGATCTTAGACATATCAATACTGGAAAGAAAAACTATACTATAAAATAAATTTGCAGTGCAATTTTTTCTGACCTATTTTAAAAATAACATTAAAAATTCAATTTTTTACTAATGAAGTTTGATTAAAGGTTTGAAAAGTACATTTATTTTGTTTCAAAGATGTTAGACATATTAATACTGGAAAGAAAGACTATACTATACAAAAATTTTGCATTGCAATATTTTCTGACCTATTTTAAAATGACATTTATAAATCAATTCAGTTCACTATTGAAGTTTGATTAAAAGTTTGAAAAGTACATTTATTTAGTTTCAAGGATGTTTAGATATATCAGTAAGGAAAAGAAGACTTATAAGATTTTTGCAGTGCGGTTTTTTTCAGTGTATTCTGACCTATTTTAAAATGACATTTACAATTCAATTCCTCACTATTGAGGTGTTAAATGGTCATTTCACATTCCAGGCCCAAAGGGTTCTATCACACGGCAATAATAATTCATCGGGTCATTAGTTGCAGGAGCCCCTCAATCACAGCTTTACCGCAGCTGTCATCATGTCCAGCCGCTCTGGACTGTCTTTGCTTTAGGTCTAGGGTCCGTGTGGAGGCTAATGGAAGCGCGCAGCTATTTCCCGCAGGTTTTCCAGAGGTTGTCCTCATTCCTGGGCATCCACTCACCCCCCGCTATCAGGAATACAACAGCTCATTAGCGTCTGCCTGCTTTTAATGAAGAAATCTGCATACGCTAATTAGATCTGATTGTGTCTATGCGGTGCAGTCGTAGGCTGACTGATGGTACGGGGAAATTGCCTGTAATATAGACTGTCTGACTCGCAATCATGTTTATGATTATGAAACACATGTCGTCTCCTCCACAAGGCCAGATACTGGCAGCGTATTGTAACTGTGCTTACATTGGTTTGTAATAAGCTAGCAGGTGATTTTTATTCCGGTCACTCTTAGTGGCTACACAGATTGCATTTTAAAACCAATAAGGTCTGATGAAATTGCATTTGGTCATGACTGCCATATGCGAGTTATTACTTTCACTCTCGTGCATAAAAATTCTATGAGATACATATTCGAGATAAAGTTTGATCGCGTACTGGTGTGGTAACCTGGTGTAAGGGGTTGCTGGTACGGTTTATGAGTATGGGAGATGGGCCTCTCCTGTGCCTGGTAATTGCTTGGCTGACTCTGTCATTTCCTCTTTCTAAGCGACACAGTCGATAAATCAAATAAATGAGGCCTTTGGCGAGGTTAGATGTGTTGCACAGTGCAGAGTTCAGCCTTTTCTATTGTCTGAGATTTCTAACAAACACCCTGCCATTGATCTTTTCACAGTACATCAATAACGGGGAAAGGGGAAGAAGTAGTTGTGTTCATACTGCGCAGAAAAGTATACAAAAATTCTTTGTTTCTTTACAGTAAGTGCATTGCAGTTGAGCTGCTTCTAAAAGTTGTTCTGGAAGAGTTAAAGCCTTTTGTGAAGGTTGGGCATAGCATGTGATAACAGTGTGATAAAATTCCTCTAAAAAGAAGATGAAACTGATTAAAAGAGATCATGTTCATGATTTTTCAGCAGAGCACTGTTACTACATTTCATGAAAATGGAGATTTCTGAGGTAAATGGAACATGAGACTGTTAAAGTATGCAGACCATACGTAATGGCAAAATCACACATGTCCAAACACTTCTTAGAACATAGATTTATAGGGTATTTCCAATCACACATGCTTTAGGAGTGTCTTGAATGCCAAATTGAGATGCCACATCTTTGTCTCTCATATAAACACTTTTTTTTTAAATAGGACCACTAGCTCAACCAATGCAAATAAGATCTGATTCGGGATTTACAATCTATAAAGGTACAATAATAAAGCTAATACTTTTAACTTTTGCATTTTGTGATTAATGTAATATGATTATCATAATCACAACCAGTAATATTTGGATCTTTAGATCTGTGCCACTGAACATAGTTACACAGCTCCAGTATATAGGCTACATGCATATGGGCATACAATTATCCATAAGAGCTGTAATCTTTACTGTCAGTCGCCCTCGGCACCTAATCACTTGTGAAATATGTTGTCCATTCCTGAAGCTTTCAGCCTTGAGCATCTCACCCCTCAATTCTGCTGGACAGCTTGATTGCTGCTTCATTACATTGATGCCCCATTCAAGCCGTGAAAGGCCAGCACAATCTAATCCATGTGAAGGGACAATTTATGTAGCCAGTTCTATGTGGATGCGTGTAGTTTTTTGTGCATGTGTTTATAAATCAAAGATAATATTCAGCATGTGTTACAGACCCACTGGTGGAAAACAGTGGAAACATGTGGAGATGTTGAGGTAAGTAGCAGCATCTTTGAATCCTTGACCTTTTTTTTTAATTAATTAAAAATGAACAATTTTACACAAGTTTTCTGTGAATTATACTTTTATGATTTTTAAATTATTATGTTGTTTGCTTAGAAACATGCTATACTCTATGCTAAACTCTGTTGAAATTAATTGAGAGTTGGGTCTCGAGCACTTTGCCTGAAGATTGCTATAATTAAATGATAGATAATATTAATAAGTGTTGACTGTGTAGATTGTTCAAGTCAGCCACGGGATCCCATAGGATTTGAAATAGAGTTGTTAAAGATCTTCGACAGGCAGTTTTGTAGGAAATCATTTTTCAGTGCATCTAAAAAAAAAGGCTTTGTTCATCAAAAGACACTCATGTAAACTGAGAATCAAACACCTTTAGCCCATTTACTAAAATGCTTTCACTTTAGGTGTTTTTGCAAACAGTAACAGGCACAGCGTGTCCCTCTAAAACAGGCCTAACCACAGACAGGTGACTAGTGACATCTGAAAGGTGCTTATGATCCCGTTTGAGGTTATTACTTATTCCACTGCGTTCACTGAGGTCCTTTCACATGATGTTGCACTGCACTTTATCTATCCACCCCCATCAATCATGCTTTCAAATGCAATCATACTTTCAGCCCAAATCATTGCTTTGAATGTCTTCTCATGGCTAGCAAAATGCACATGGACATTGAAAGATCTCTCATACATGTGGTAATCATAGCTTCCAGTCTAGTTGTTCAGTTCCAGGGACATCTCATGAGTGTTTCGGGCCAGAAATCTGGAACACTCTTGAGGATGGTGTATATCAATCAGAGGGAAACTTTAGAGGCCATTACTGATACATTACCAAAGACCTTGTTGAGACCATAATGGTCCATTGTAAGCCTCATTTTACTCTTGAAACTACTATGATTACATTTGATTTAAAAAAAGCTTGCATTTCATAACCTTTCTATTTGTAATGAAGCACTCGTACCACCGCATGAATCAGCATACGAGAAAATTATGGAAATACACCTGTCTCAAAGATTTAATTAAAGAGTTCAGGGAACTTATACAGGTAATTCAATCTATATTTAATCAATCAAATCCTAGGTTGGCGCATTGAAAATGTCTTAAAATGTGAATTCTACTAATTCAGTCATTGTTAAATTCCATTCTCACTGTTAAAGTGCATTATAAACCCAGCCAGATTCACAGAATCTTCTTAGAAAAAAGGTTGGAAAGTTTCCAAGGGTAATTTCTTAAGATTGTAAGAATGTTTCTAGTGCAATTCTTCAAAAAAGTTCTCAAATATTTTCTGGAGAATTTCAATAATGACACATGTTATATGTGTCAATTTATTAAGCAGAAAGTTGCACCATGCAAACAAATGCAAAATTATGCCAAAAGAGTGGCATAATAAGAGTAGTTATTTAGGATTTTTTTGTATTATTTTTTTTTTTTTAGATTTGTTTAATCAAATTTGAATTTGAATTCTTAAGTTTAAACAAAATATAAGAATATTCTTAAGAAGTGTTTTTGGAAATTCAAAATCTTAAAAAATATTATAGCAGTGTTGGCCCCTGAATTCCAGCATAAAGTAAAACCTTTACATCTTTACACATTTCTGTACATCATGTTTGCCAATCAGAAACCTTACTAGATGTCAAAGGTTTAGACGCCTGCCTGCTCATCAGAAGCAACAAGAAACATCTGCTTCACCACCACAGTGGGCATAGATGCCTTTGGGTACCAAATCTTCCATTTTATTTCAGTCTTTGTGAGTGACACAGTTTTGGCACAGCCTCCTCTCTGGCTGCTGTGGGCCGTATGGTGGAGGCTGGGTCAGGGATGGGGCGGTCAGTCGTGACAGGCCCACCTGCTCTTGCCTGGGCTGGATGGACGGCACCAGCTGTTTCTGAATGTAGCGAGTCTGGGCAGCTGCCTCGATGAAAACCCAGAGCACATCTCCAGCCGTTCCTGCTGACATTCTGCAATTACGCACACCCACTAAAAGAGAGGAAGAAAAGAAGCAAGGGGTTGTGGAAGAGACGAGGAGAAACAAGGGGCTGTGGTTCACTTGTGGTCACCCCGACCTCGATCATTAACTAATGTTAAGAGTCGTAATCGTATAATCAGAGCTGACCTATCAGCTCTTTCTCTTTTTTGTCTGCCCATGTCTTAAATACAGCATTGTTTTTTATTGGCAGAGACACATTGCTGTGTCTCTTCATTCAAACAGTTTTTTAATACAATTTGTGTAGTAAATCTAATTTCATACCCACAGGAAATGCTTTTTCCTTCAAATCTGAGAGTTTGAAATAGCATTTGTTTCTCTTTTCTCTCTCTCTTTCTGGACTCTGGAACAGTCAATCAATACTGGGACAGACTACTTGGTGATTTTGGCGGTGAGAGCCATCTTTAAAACAAATCTTATTTGAGTGCTAATTGTTAATAAGGCCTTTTAGCTTAATAGATTTTTCGTCTTTTCCATTTAAATTTAAATCATAGCATATTTCCCTATGGCTCAGTTCAAATGCATGTTAATGTGTAGAATGAGGATGTAAATTGGCACCACCAGAATCTCAGCAGCAGGGATATTCATTTGATATAAACCCAAACACAATTTGGTCCAGTTCCCTTTTGAAAGACTATGCACGGAGTAAAAAGCTGACTAATGTGCTGCCCTATATACTTGCAAATGACTTCCTGTCCTAAATAGGTTCATGTTTAGCAATAAAGCAAGAAGTGGTCACAAAGATTACACAGAAACTGGCTTTTGAAATCTTCAGTTACACAGAACTATGGATGAGCATAAGAATCCAGAATAGTGTTTTCTAGAACGTTTCTATCTGGAGGCATGATTGAGATCTTAAGAGACTAGTCTAGATCAGCTAGATTCATAATATAGATGATGCATTTGTCCAAGGGCAGGTTACGAGGTAATCTCATGCATCCAAAAATGCCATACTGTCCGAGTGGGTAGACCCTAGACCACAAAACCATATAAGGGTAAATGTTTTGAAATCTGAAAGCTGAATAAATAAGCTTCCCATTGATGTATGGTTTGAATATTTGGCTGAGATACAACTATTTGAAAATCTAGGATCTGAATGTGCAAAAAAATCCAAATATTAAGGAAATTGGCTTTAAAGTTGTGCAAAGTAAGTACTTAGCAATGCATATTACTATTCAAAAAATACATTTTGATATATTGACGGTTGGAAATTTACAAAATATATTCATGGAACATGAGCTTTACTTAATATCCTAATGATTTTTGACATAAAAGAAAGATCTATCATTTTGACCCATATGTATTTTTGGCTATTGCTACAAATATACCCGTGCTACTTACGACGGGTTTTGTGGTTTTGTGGTCCAGGGTCGCATATGAATTTCAACTTACTTCACGACCGTTAAAAAAAGTATGTTCTACGTATATAGTATGAATATGGGTAGTATGAATGAAATTTAGCTGTACAATTCACCATGTTGTCATTATCACGTGACTATCAGCGTCAATTGCATTACTTCACTATAAATCCTCTCCTAAATCCTCTAGTAAAGTGTCCATCAAATTGCACACTTCAGAATCCGGATGGAAGTAGTAGGTCCTTTTCATCTACTGTTTTTTGAATACTATGAATACAACATTGCTACTCTTTTGGTTTACTGTTTTAAAGTAGGGAAGTATTTGATTTCGGGCACAGCGAGAATGTGTAAGTCTCAGCTGTCACATTTCAGTCATTCAAAACGTTTCAGTAACAACTGTATGCCATATTAGCAAACCTACAAGTAAAACACAATACTTAGTAGGATATTTTCATCAAAAACTGTGTTAAAATGAACACCTCTGAGGGGAACTGACTGGTCCTAATTTTAGTATTGTTTGTTGTTTCGAAGGCTTTAAGCTGAATAAAACATCTGTACTTGTCATAAAAAAATCAGTTTTTATTTGTCATAGAGGAATTGTTTTTTTTATTTTGCACATCTTGAGTTGGCTGTAGCCATTTGTTGTGACTTGAAGTGTTGGGTGACTTTGAGGAATTTTGATTTATGACATCGATTTGTTCTCCTATAGTGATGCATGACATTGCCGTGCACTTCTCTCAAGTAAACAGAGGGTGTGAGTTTAAGCTAATGGCTGGCCTGAGCTGCACTTATATTGTGTTTAATCAAACTGGACACTTCCTGTACATTTTATTAAGGATACCTTGAAAAATCTAGGGGCATTACAGCAGAAACATATTTAATTCTGTGCATTCTTTAGGATATTTAGGTACTACTTAAGAAAAAGGAAGAGACCCATATTAAAGGAACACAATAAAATGTCAACTCCCTCACCGCCAAATGGAAATGTCCCTTTTTTTCCCCTGGTATGACTGTGTCAATGGAGTGGCAAACCGATACTATCTAATCCTTCCCTTCTTTTATACCGTGTCTGTTATTGACTTGGCCTGTACAAGATTCAGTGTGTTTAGTTTAACCCTCACAAATTGGTAAGTGAATTATCTGACAACGGTTAATTTAGTAATAGCAGAACAGCTAACCAAGTGTCAGGTTTTCACCTATAATGAGAATTGCAGCAATAAATTTGAGAAGAATAACAACAAAAATGTGTTTAAGCTTTTAATCCAAAATTGCTTTTCTTAGACAATAATTATTAGGCCTGGAGATGAGTGTGGCTAGAGGTTCTTCCCTCCAGTGTCACACATAAATTTGCTTTGTTCTCTGCAGGTGTCTGATGAACTCTTTAAAGGACAAACCTTTCTGATTTCCTGCTTCTGTGTTTCTTTAAGCCCAGAAAACCTTGAGCACATACTATCTCATGTTACCACAGTGACCAGCCTTGTGGATGAGTTGGTTTCCATGGTAATGGAGCAGAAGACTGGCAGCTGGTTACTGTAGGTAAAGTCTGAAATGATCTTTCACCTAGAAGTGTGTGTGTGTGTGTGTGTGTGTGTGTGTGTGTGTGTGTGTGTGTGTGTGTGTGTGTGTGTGTGTGTGTGTGTGTGTGTGTGTGTGTGTGTGTGTGTGTGTGTGTGTGTGTGTGTGTGTGTGCGTGTGCGTGTGTGTGTGCATGTGTTTGTGCGTGTGTGCGTGTGTATGTGTTTGTGCGTGTGTGCGTGTGTTTGTGTGTGTGCGTGCGTGCGTGCGTGCGTGCGTGCGTGCGTGCGTGTGTGTGTGTGTGTGTGCACGTTTTTGTGACAAATGAGGACATGAATTTGTATAATGACAAGGGTATGACATAGGTATTACAAGGAGAAGGACACTTTTCAGGACTTTACCCCATGTCCCCACTTTTCAAAACGCTTATAAATCACACAGAATGGAGTGTATTGAATATCTGAAATAGCACAAAGTTTCCTGTAAGGGGTAGGTTTAGGTGTAGGGCAATAGCACATACAGTACAGTATAAAAACTATTACGCCTATGGGATGTCCCCACTTTTCACAAAAACAAATATGTGTGTGTATGTGTACTTGTTTATGCTACATTGTGGGGACGAAATGTCCGGCCTGCGGAAATAAATGACTAAAAACAGTAAATGATGTTTATCTGAAAGTGTAACAATGCAAACAGGTTTTAAGGGGTAGGTTTAGGGTTAGGGTTGGGTTAGGGGATAGAAAATATTGTTTAGTCAGTATAAATGTAATAGAAGTCTGTGGAAAGTCCCCACAATTCACAGAAACAAGCGTGTATGTGTGTGTGTATTACACACAAAATAGACTTCAAGGTTATTAGAGAAAATTTGTGTTTTCACATTTGGATTTGAAGACCATTTCACTCATCTTGCTCTTTGTATCAGTTTTATTGAACATTATTCTTGGTTACAATGAAATAAGGCATAGTTCCAATAGAATCGGACAGTTTTCATTGATTTTTTTGGCAGCACATTTATGCAACACACCTCTCATGTCATCTCATAACAAAGACTCTGTTGGCTTAGGATGTGAACAGAATGTGCTGATAAAGGAACACACATGGACAGGAAGGAAGTGCCCACAGAATTCTACAGCAAGCCCATTCTAACAATTGTCATTCCAAAAGTTTGAAGCACAGAATTCCATAAGGAAGTATACTTGTGACATCTGAATGATGTTTAGACAGTATCAACGAGCCTACTAGCCAAGAAAAATATTCCTGGCAACAGTTATTCGTCTCTACCACCAGACTGCACTGTTGATAAGAGCAGCACGGATTCAGGGATTCGACTAATTCTGACCCTACCATCTGAATGTTACAGATTCGTTAGACCAGGTCACATTCACTTAAATAATGTGTCATATTCCAACATTTGGTCAAACGTGCAAACACGTCATATATTGAGCCACGTGATTCACTTTGGCTGGAGATGTTTACGAGCATGTATATTTTGAGAATACACAACCACTTGAAAGCCTGCATGCACCAGTACTGTAGATTATTGATTTGTCATTTTTGTAGGAAAAAAAAAACGAATTGAACAGTACTATATACAACACATATTAAATGAATTTCAAACAAGTCTAAAAATGAGATGTCCGTCTGAATGATTAATAGTCTCCTCCTGTTTAAGATGTATAAAAATACATGGAATCTTTGTAAATCTATGATTATTATTATATTATTATATATATAAGCATCACAAAGTATGTAAATACATGATATTTTAGTCTGAATTTATAATACAACACTCACATTTCACTGATCTATCTCCTTCCACTACGGAGTCATTGGTTTGGAAAAGGTTGAAGACCCCTGGTATAGATCCCATTACTATTATTGTGGTTTTAACAATATCTGGGTTAAAGATCCTCATGTCTTGTACGATTTTGCATATAGGGCTGCAGAAACAATGTATGTTGTTATATTGTGTACCTTTGAAGAAATGGAGCAAAGATTTATACACTCAGAGTTTTTCAAAAGGTACACTTTTGTACCTATTAGGTCCAAATATGTGCACCTTAGGTACCAAAATGGACCCTTTAGGTTCAAACATGTACCTTTTGAAAAGGTACCGCCCCAGGGACAGCTTTTGTACCTTTATTTCTGAGAGTGTAGGGAAAAGTCAGTGTCTGCACACTAATATGATAGCTCTAAATTTTTATTTTACAAATGCAACGTTTTGACCTCTCAGATCATCATCAGTCAAAATGAGAATGATGAATACCTGATGAGGACCTGAGAGGTTAAACCATTGCATTTGTAAAATAGCTAACATAAGTGTTTGAACATCTGTTCCCCATATTTATTTCATTGTTTCTTGCACCTGCACCCAACTTTAGCTGCATGTGCATATATTTAGATACATTATTTTGAAATTATTTTTTTAACATTAATACATTAACATTTAGCATTTGGCAGACAATTTATTCCAAATTAACCTATAATTTCATTCAGTATGATTTGTTTCTGGGAATCAAAGTCATGACACTGGTGTTGCTAACATCATGCTTAACCAGAATAAAAGAGTCATATGAGATAAAGCAAATTCTCCAAGTTTAGTAATCAAAGGCGGCTTTCATATGAAAGCTTCTGTTTCCTCTCTGATAGGAATAAATGGACTCCATGATGTGTTTATAACTGACCTTCATGCAGCCAACAAACACATCTCTAATTGGTAAAAAATGAACACGATTAGAAAGTATCCCAGGGATTTTTTGGGAATAAAGCCCATTCAATTGCTCAGTGGATTAATGAACATTGTATTATTGAAATAAATACCATGAGACAGGAGCACACAGCTTGAGTGATCAGTGGCTCCTCGCCATCAGCACTGTGACACGTATTCAACAGAGACAAGTTACGAGTAAGTCATCGCCAACTGCTTAACGTTTGCCATGCATCTGTTGCTCTGTCATCTGTATGTGTGGTCTTATGTCCTGACAGACCTTGAGTGCTCTGGTCTGTGGGGTCTTTTGCACATCTGCCAAAAGGATTTTTATTAGGCTGAATGCTTCGCTAGCATTTGATAGAGGAAGCGTTTCATCTATTTTCAGTTTTATTCTCTTTCAGCTTTTTTAGACCACTTGGCCTGCGTGTTGGCGTTTTCTTTTTCAAGATTTTTTTAGCTTGCTGCAGTGTTTTGGGCTTTGATGTTGGTGGGTGAACAGAGCTCTTCGCAAAGGGGCAAAGAGCAATTCCAGATTTGATCCAGATTTGAACATTTTTCCCTGTGATGTCCTAACACACACGCTGGTAACATGGGCTATAAGATCGCAATTGGTAATCTCCATCTGGTCATTTAAATCTGTTAATGTTGGTGTTAGATACAGTGTGAAGCTGATTCATTATGATACATCTGAGGTACATGTGAAGCCCAAACAAGATCAAGCACAACAAACAAGTTCCATTCGGTTTCACTCTGACTCAAAAATTTAATTATCTAATAAAATTCTCACTCACTTTCTCTGATGATCTTTCACTTTCACTTTTCTCTTCCTCTGAGGGTTGAATTCTCCTTTTGGAGACTCCAAAACATTCCATGGTGGATTGATAGACCAGTTGCCAGATTTCACTGGAAAAAAAACAAAAAAAAAAAAACAAGAAGAAGGTATGACTAAATAAGCAACCCAAGTTTATTGTGTTCTTGGGGAATCTTGCTACAAAAATAAAAAATTAAAATAAAAAATGCAAATAATTTAAATGGCCATCTAAATGAATCTCAATCTGTGGTAAGGGGTAGTTGGGAATGGCAGAAACATGGAAGGAAAGGGGCAATGAATTACAAAAATTAATAATAAAAATATATTAACATTAACAATAACATTGCTTACTGCGGCTCAGACACTAGATGGAGATTTTTGACAGTTCTTATTATGGTTGATCATAATTTATTGGGTTATGGAGGTGAAGTACTAGTGACTCAATGTATGCAACTGTCAAAACTGCCCATACTTTTCTGCAACAACAAGCCACATGTAATCTGTGAACATGGCAACACATTGAGTGTCTCATGCCATTTCTTCCTTGATAATCACTAGGATCAGGATTACATATCATGCATTTGTTTGTGCATCTGCTTTTCTTCCTTTTTTAAAGGGAAAGGGAATCCCCCTGTGAAGATATTCAACTGAAAGGGTACCGGGATTACCAAGGTTATCCAGACACATTTGATGCTTTAGTGCCCTAAAGGTATACCAAACATCTTTTTATCTAATAATAAAAACTGCATTCAGTTTAATTTAAATTTTAGAAACCACATCGTACCATAAATGCCAACAACAACATCTACTTCAACATGAAGAATTACACTGAAAAAGGTTATATTTACATGTGTGTGGTTGTTGACAGATAATTCAGCTTAAAAAATACAACTGAACCACACACAATGCAAAGGGCATGCTTGTTTATATGTCATGACATTGAAGAGTTCCATTCAGGAAGTGAAACGAGAAGTGAGAAAGCTGATAACTACAGACATAAAGCCACATGTGACAAGTCAAAGACATTTATAGACAAAATTGGGTATTTCCCTTTGCACCTAGACATGAAGGTGAAAAGTTCCTCTCTGTCAACTTAAACAACGGTACGTAAATGCCATGAGACCAGGTTGTAAACAACAGCTTCAACAGTTAGCATTCAACCCCTCAAGCATTTCTCTAGTCAATTAGGTTATGGTGATGTTTAACACCTTCCACACCCTTTGACTACACCGGCCTAAAAACGTCAGGAAAGTGAAGCAAATACACACAGAGTTGGAAGCTACTCCCTTACTGTACGTTGTTTCCTGATGCATCACCAAAGCGGTGGTGTGTAACCTCCTTTCCCATCACTCTTTGCACTGTCTGCTGCTTATTTTCAACAAGGGCTCCTTTCCCATTTATCATATGTGCTGCTTTTATCCAGTAGTGGCATTGGAGATGGATGAGACCACTTTAGCTATAGTGGTCCTCCCTTTCATTGGGAGTATGCGGGATGGATGAATCTACTTTAACAGTTTACCTCCACCCCAACTGACAAGACACATCCTCAAGTCCCTGCCCATTTTTTGTAAGGAATAACCCATGTTTTAGCATCAGTCCTGTGGTACGTATCACAGTGATTACTCGTAAGTATGCGGTATACAGTGTTGGGGAGTAACTAGATACATGTAACGGAATTAGGTCATTTTAATTACAAAATAAATGTAATTGTAATCTGTTAGTTACTGAGAAAAAATGTGTAATTCAATACAGTTACATATGAAAATGATAACGATTACAAAGGGGGTTACATCTGAATGTTTTCACACACACACACACACACACACACAGATTTGATTGATATCTTTCCCAAATTGCATTGACTGCTTTAATATATGAGACATGTTTCAGGAGTTTAGAACACAGAATAGGACACATGCTTATTTGATAACTGTTCCTATTTGGATTTATGTATATGCTTAATTTTTTAAGATTAACTGTTTCCCCCCCCCCCCCCCCAAGGCACTGTTAGACGCCAGTGTTTTGATTTCAAAAACAGTATCATAACTATTGAAATATATCTTTTATTTAACCTCAGAATGATCTCAAGGTAAAAAGATGTGCAAAAGTCTGATTTTGTGGTGACTGCGCTTAATTCTGGTGAAGAAGGATTTTGAAAGTCTGACAGTAATCAGTAATCAGGTTAACCCTGCCTGCTTTAAATGTTTCAAAATGATAAACAGCTGAAAACATTCGTTATGAATTTAGAAAAGTACTCATTGGTTGCACTACTTTAATTAAGAAATTTAAATAGTTACACTTCTCTTATTACATTTTAAATAGGGTAACTTGTAATATAACCTATTATATTTTCAAAGTAGCCTTCCCAAGCAAGTGTGATGAGAATGTGTGTTATGCATACTTGCATGATACTATGCATTTTGTCATTGTTAAAGGGATAGTTCACCCCAAAAATGATCCCATCATTTATTCACCTTCAAGTTGTTTCAAAACAAGACATGAAATTCTTCATATTTTGAAGAATATTGGTAACCAGACACTTCCATAGTATGGGGGGAAAAATAACATGGAAGTCGATGGCTACCGGCAACTGTTTGGTTGAAGGTGAGGAAATGACGACACTTTTAATTTTGGGGTAAAGTATACCTTTAATGCAAACAAACCTTTTATTAATATATGGCAAATATATGTTGTAAACAGCATGGTTTATGAAAATATGTATTTCCAATATTATCATAAATATTTCATTTTCATATTTTGGACAAAATAAATATGTCTAAAAATATAGAATTTTATATTTAGAAAATATAGAAAAAGCTCCAAAATACAGTAATGTTAATATATTTTAATATATATTATTTTGTATATTTTTAAACATCTTTAATACGATATCTGTAAATCTAAATGATTTTTGCCATATCGGATTATTAAACATATCTCACATCAACTGCATATTTCCATTTTCACACTCTATCTTTCTAAGATCACAACACAAGGGAAAAATTCACTAAACAGTTATTTTACAATGGTCTCAGAGGCGCCTCCATTATTTGCTTGCAGTTTTAAATTAATTATGGCTGACTATGATTAGCACATTTTAGAATGGCATCAGTAATCGAAAACGTTTGCTTGTGTGTTAGCATCCATTAAAAAGACATGACTATGTGCATTTTGTAGAGATAAAGGCAGTTGTAATCTTACATACATCCAGACATCGCTGTCATGCACACTTTCTATACTTTAAAGAATCAGTTCTGGTGCCTGGGTCGCGTAAATCTTAACACTCAAAAATGGCCTGTAAAATGGCAAACTGTGCAAATTAAGCAATAACTTGGCTATTTATACCAGCTTACATAGTGCTACAATAATGCAAACAATGCACACAATTATCATATGGTGCCATTCACACTGAAAATTCCCCTGAACTCTCTTCTGCCATAGGCCTGCATCAGGAGCTCTTGTAAGTTGTTGTTTAACAGACTTGTGGGTGTGTAACATTGCATGCATCCTGTTATTTACACGTGAAGAGCACAGAGTTATGCCATGCTGAGCTGTACTAGGCTGGGCCTGTAACATGAAATTACAGTAATAAGGTTCAAAAATGTTTTCTCTACAACCAAGAGACAGAAATAGCAGCAGAGGATAAGCACTGTCTTGTACAATGTCTAATGTTACACATCTGTTGTGTTGTGCTCTTACAAGATTTTTATTACCTTTTCATTGTAGCAGATAATCTGATCCCACTTATTTTCTGATAGTAATGTTATTAAATTGCCCCTTTTATGGACTTTTGAAAATTACCTTTCATGCAGTGTGTAACACAGCTCTAAGTGAATGAAAACATTCTGCAAAGTTTTAAATCTAAAAGTGCACCGTGTATAAAGTTATCATCTCTCAAAAGAAAGAGTCGACTCTGAATCATTTAAAGGAGCCGTTTTTAAAAAAAATCCCAAGCTTAACCTCAACATGAAACATTAGCATATTGCCCGCGCACTTGTTGGGTCTTTTCGTGTTGGCCTGAATGAAAATGCAAATTCATTCTTTGCCACTAGGTGCCGCTTTTGGAGCTGTAAAATAGCGGTTTCCGGGTTAACTGCGGTAAACAAAGCAGCACTGCGCTCACAAACGCTGCTTTTACTATGAAATTAAAATTAAATCGACCAATCGGATCAATCACCACAGATTAGCGTCAGGCAAAGGAGGGGTTTGGAAAAATTAATCGTTAAATTAATCGTTTGGGAGTCGTTGAGCAAATAAGGTAAAAAATAAATAAATAAATAAATAAAATAAAAATGCATATTAAAAGATAATGAAAGTGGTTTTGACCTTGCATGCATGTTGGGAACTCCCAAAGCAAAAAAAAAAAAAAAAAAAAACCCAAAAAATGAACCTTTCATAACCCATAATAGGGGCACTTTGAGCCTTTATTCATGTTTTTTTTTTCCTCTGGCTCTTATTCACACCAGTGGTCCTGATTTTATATTTATATTTCATTATTAGCAATCTTCCTAGAGCTTGAATTTCTCATGTTCACATCCATGTTAGATAAAATGACTTTATAAAATAAATATTTGTCACAATTGTGAAAATTTGAGTTTTAGACATGTTATCATGGCATATATTCTAGAATTGTATTTTTAACCAGCAGATTTTTTTTAATGATCTGAATTTTTACAGATGTAAGCTAGAACAAAGAAGACCTGGTTTTTAGTTTTGTGAGTTTCATTTTTTTTTTTTTTTTTCAGTTTTGAATTTTGAGTTGTTAATTTCTACTTAATCAGAATACTTGTCTTTATCTAATTTAACCTAAAATGTGTTGAATTAGTTACCTTTATGATATTTTTGTTTGTTTGTTTGTTTTTTGTTTTGTTTTTTCCTTAAAGATCATGGAAACTATGTAGGCTACTTCCACCTGCATGAATTCTGTTCAAAAATATCTACTTTCCTTTCTTCCATAACATAAGGGTGAGTAAACAAAATAATCTTCATTTGCGGGTGAAAGTAAAAGTTTTTTTGTTTTTTTCTTTTTTCATTTGCTCTGGTCGTTTGGGTCTTTTATGATTATAAAAATCCAAGAACCTTTCACCTTTCAAAGTTCGGACATCCATTTTCATCAGTTCCCTTGAACAATCAGACAGTTGATTTCCACTAAAGGCAAAGATTGAGAAGGACATGCTAGAAAGTGTTCTCAACATCAGCATTCCAAAAGGCGTTCTAGGTTAGAAAAGGTGAGAGTTATTTAGATTGTGAGAGGTTGTATGAGATAGAGACGTATTTAAGGATTGAGGTATGGAGTTATAACCTGACAGCACGGAGTCCTCGCTGCCCTGAGCGCTCTCAGTAGTGGAGTGACAGAGATGGATGTGGCTGCACTGCAGTGCTAACGTCCTCAGCCTCAGGGTCAGTGCAAAGCAGGGGAACAATCCCATCAACCTCTCCTGCAGGAATAACACTCCCTAAACTGACTGGCATTTGTGAAGCCAAGTGCCATACATACTGGCCTTTAGCCTAGAAATAAAGAAATGAACAGAATTACAATCTTCACCATCATCTCTTTATGCTTTTACCTTAGAGATCCTGTCAAAAATTTAAAAGGACACTTTGGTTTGTTTCTTTAACATATCAGTGCACTTATATGTGAAATTATAATGGCAATCCAAGTCAATATGAAGTCAATCCAAGTTTCCATTCTCCACTGTCTCCACAGGGGTTGTGCAAAAAGATTTGACGCATAAACCAAAAACTTGCACTATAACTCTTGTGACTGATCGGTGGCCCTCCCCCTCATTATCATCACCACCCCGTCCCTTATTCGCCGCCCTTCACCAGGCTCCCGACTGGAGTGGGTGGATGAGAGGAGGGGCGTGGGATCAACGTGGGCTGGCGGCGTGTGATGAGGCACAGCTGGACTGAATGAAGCCTCATCACCGCCGCCGTTAAATGCCGAGCGCGCCTCTCCCGGAAGAGACCGGTCTCTTCTCCCGTGCATGCACGCTGGTGTCCTCGTGGGTCCAGGAAGGGTGCGTTTTGAGGGACATCGCGCCGCCGAGGATGTGAGCCGCGGAACCTCCAGAGTCAGCGTGCAAGCCGCACCCGTATTACGGCCGACGGGCCAGGATGCCGGGCCGTTCAAGTCCCGCCAAAAGGCCGAAAAAGAAGAGGAAGAGCCGCCGCTCAAGAGAAGCCGCCGCACCTCGAAACCGGACCAGAGCGGGAGCGCGTGCGGCCACCGGACTCCGCCCTTTGCCTGGACCCTTCCCTTCTGGAACACTGCCCTCCTTCACGAGCTCCGCAGCACAACGAGGACACCAGATCCCCCCCTGGACACTATTTTTATTGTTTAATAAAAGCCTCTCCGAGGCCTGACGCTACACCCACTGTGTCTGTCGTTGGCTGTTTACTTTTAGTTTGTCAGGTAACAAAAACGATAATCAAACTTAAGAACACTTCATAAGTCTTAAAATTAAATATCTTGGTTATTCCAAACTTATTGTTATACATATTTAGTATTGTATGTTTTTTATATATATATATATATAGCAGAGGAATATTTATCTAGAGATATGAATTAGCCTATGACAAGTATTATATTTTGTAGTTATTTCATGTACGCTATAACCCTAACCTTGACGTACCCCATATATGAAAAATACATTCTGAACATGACAAACAGTCTGATTTGAGGAAATGTAAAGGATAGGCTAAGGTGACTTTAATGACTTAAAAGCTTTCTTCCGTGATGTCTGTGGCAGGAACAATGCCAAATCACACTTCTAAGAAAAAGAGCTGAAGATAAAGGTTTCCAAAAAGTAAAAAGTGATCTTAGAAGAAAGATCTAATATTGTTGCTGTCTTTCCTTCACCATTAAAATGCCATTATAAAGCAGTATGCAGCCACAATACATCCTTCTTTTCTATGCAACTACAGTTATCTGCCTGGGCTTCACACTTTGAGCTCACAACAGGGTAAATTGGTTTCTTATCTGGTATGTGCGTCATTGTGGCTTCAAGAGTGCTGTTAAATCTAAAATTATGCATGTTGTCGGGGGGGTTGTCTGAGAGAATTTTAGGCACCCCTTTAAATCATGTCCTACTTTTTGTACTGATATATTATATTTTATTTAATTGTATATGATCATTCATTGTGGGGACTGTATGTTACAGTACATACATAATTATAATATTAAAATATAGCAACTGGCACTCATTGGGGTCTAAGTAATGTGGAGAAACGACCACGTTTCCCAAGATTTGCCATTCTCATTTCTTTAGTTTTGTCTTACGTGATATGGAAAAACCCAGATGTAGGATATTTCCAAATCACATTGTAGACAGCAGTGGCCAACATCATGCCAGCATGCTTTTAATAACAAATTTGTTTCCCTGTATGCAAATCTATATTTTTCATATAAATAATATTAGAAAACAAGAGAAACGACAGTGCTCTTGATCTGTAGCTACATATGCCACGTTATCATATTGTAACTTTACAATCTACTTGAGATATGAGGCAAGATGATATAAATATTTTAATCCATGACATAAAAAAACAGCATCAATGAAAAAATAAAACAGTAGAACTGGGCAGAACTGAGATTTTTTGAGTGATTCACCACATGTGCATGTAAACGAAACTGCTGGATTTATTTCTGAAATAAAACTTGTCTGAACACAATCTGATGCACATGGTAACATTCTGATGGAAAAAGAGAATTGCGCTAAACAATTAAGGCACGTTCTTGAGAATTCCTATCTCTTGGAGAGATCACAGTTGAGACAATAATACATTACATAAAAATAACCGTTGTTAAGCAGTTGCATTTTTGTCATCCTGACTAATCACTCTCTCAACACTGAAACATAATTAGTGTCTGAGTCATAAACAAACATTTGTGTTTGTAGCCAAAGAACTTCTAAACTTTTCATCTTTTTCTGAGTTTAAACCTCATCTGTCAAGCCTGAGGCATAAATCAATCACTTTTTAGTCATATCCAGGCAGCTCTTATAATGTTGGCACCCTGTGGCACAACACTGGTTTCAACCAGTTGTGTTGAAACCTTTATTGACTGATTTTATGTCGGATCCTTTGAAAATCCCTTGTAAGTTCACCCTGTCAAAAATAAAAGAGGTTAAATTGCAGTTAAAGAATAAAACAAATACAAGTGCTGCAAATACAAGCTAGAGGAAATAGTCTCTAAATCATAAATCTAGTCTCAAAGGATTATCAAGGGGTCATCTCAGTAATTGCGTTTTAAGCTAAAGAAAGGTTCATGTCTTATCACGCTTTTGAGGAATATCACAGATATTAGCTCTGTTCCAAAGTCTTGAACTCCCCATGTAGGAAGCATTAAAGTCTGTTGCAAAAAAAGATACCGTCTGTTCATCAAATTTTAAAGCAGTATTGCATATACAACATATTTTATTGTGTACATGCTTATTGTTTATATTAGATTACATTTACATTTAGTCATTTAGCAGAAGCTTTTATCCAAATCGACTTACAAATGAGGACAATAGAAGCAAACAAAACCAACAAAAGAGCAATGCAAGTGCTATGACAAGTCTTGGATAGCTTAATGCAATACACATAGCAAGTACACAGTTCTTTTTGGGTTTTTTGGTTTTTTTATATAAACAAAGCAGATCAATAGGTTTTGGAATAGAGACATTATTTTAAATGCAAGTTCTTGAATGACAAAAAGGTCAATAATATTCAAGTGAGAGTTATATTTGGTTGCACTTTATTTTGATAGTCCACTTTAAACATTCTACTAATTATGAGTAACTTTGCAACTACATGTCAACTGAGTCTCAGTGGAGTATTAGTGGACTGTTAGGTTAGGTTAGGTTAGGTTAGGTTAGGTTAGGTTAGGTTAGGGTAAGGATACAGCTAACTTGCAAACCATGAAAATAAAGTCTTAGATATTAAGCAGACAGTCTATATGGCTGGTAGTTAGTTGCAGAATTACTTATAGTTAGTGCAATGTCTAATGTGGACTATCAAAATAAAGTGTTACCTTATATTTACCCAACCTTTCTGAATATTCTGCTATAATAATATATCAGTATTACAGTCCTTTGAGTTTTAACCCGAGATGTTCAGAGCAAACGGTTCTCTGAAAGGCTGCTTTAAGGCCAAGCAGGTGACTATAATGAAAATAATGGTATGTTAATACTAGAAGGAATTATATACGCTTTTATGATTGTGTTAGTGCAAGTTATTGAATGGAAACATGAAGTAAACATTCAAGCTTTGTGAATATTTTGATGCCAGTTTTGTCCCTTACAGTTTTACCCAATATGTTTAGATTTAAATAGCTCCAAAAGTTTAAAAATAAACACTAACAGGCCATTTATGGGATATCATAAGTCATATTTAACTATAAAATGAGAGAACACCAGGCCTAGAATTGAAATGGAAAGTGATGTGATTTCTATTGGTTGTCTGCCATATGACGGATGATGTTGCCATGGTTCCTTGAACCTGCCTTTTTGGTTGATCCCCAAACACGAGTAATTACATTCCCATCTGTCCTTCCTCACCATCCACCATTCATCATCACTGCAACAATTTCATTAGTTCCCACTGCATTAGGAGCATGCTTGTGTAATTGGACAGAAGGAGAGAGATGTGAGCAGCCCCGCTCTCTAACTGTGTTTGACAGGGTTAATCTCTCAAAACTTGCTGTTTTTTTCTCTTTTTTCCTACTTGTCCTGTTAGACTAGAATCACCACTGGTGTTTTTTTTTTTTCTTCTCAAGGACTCGTCATCAGGAAACAGAGCTTCTTATTTTCCGTGAAGAGCTGATCCTTGTTCACATCTCAGCAGGATTATGCGTTGGCTATGAGGCCAATACCCCTGCTGAGCAACTATCAGAAGGCCTATAATTACCTTGTGCTTTGACAAACTAAAGCTGGAGCTATGGGAAAAAGACAATGACCCCCCTCTGACAGTTTTGATCTGAAACAAAGGCAATCATTTTGAAGAACTTGACTGACTATGATTTGTAAAGTCAATGTGTTGACATTTCAAACCATGTCACACTGTGCTTAATTTCACTCTACAGCTGAAAATGTTGTTGAGACCCACATTTTACTGTAAATATAGATGGCGGAACTGAAATGTGTGGTCATTTTCGATTGTATTGTGATGATTATAAGGCCTGTGAAAGCTTCAAGTATGATGCTTCACTCAATGCAGAGACCAATAACAGGTTTCCACCAATGTTTGTGAACAATATGATGTTTCACTTTATTCCTACCCACCATAAACTTATTGCTCCTGTTTGTCCCCATACACACTCAAAAAATGATTCGTGGACTAAGATTAATTCAGTTGTGGACAGTGGCTCTATACTCTGAAAATAGGTTTTCTTGAAATTAAATTGTGAAGTCCACTCACTTGTAGGAGTGGAGTGGGAATCTAACTGAACTGAGTATAACACAATAAAATTAGACTCGTCAGTGCAACTTGACTGAATACCTTGCATTTGCAACTAGTGCACTGTACATTACCATGATAAATATGAAAAATATATATATAATTTTACATAACATAATGGTGTTAGCAGCAAGAACAAAGAAGAAAAAACAAATCGCTCAGCATGCATTTTCACAATAAAGGCCAATTCACATGTATTCACACTTTTGTACTGCAGTAAATTTTGTAAATGAACTTACAGCTATATACTATAAGCCCACTTTGTAGTTTATGAAAGTGCGCTTTGAAATAAACTCTAACTGAACAACTACTTATACATGTAGTTTTATATATATATATATATATATATATATATATATATATATATATATATATATATATATATATATATATATATATATACTGAAAATATATAAGCTTTCTTTAAGTGAACATACAGTACAATCATAATCCCACCATGCAAGAACTGTCATTAAAATTAGCTAAATATTTATCTGTTTCTGTGTGTAAACTCCCGAAACTCTTCTAAATCCCAAAATAGAAGTAGCATCTCTCTTCTTTCTCAAGCATGACTGGAAATTCCATGCTGGTTTTACCAATGCTGTACTAATACTAAAAGAAATGACTCATTTAGAACCAACAAAAATGGATTAAGTAAACATCTATTTTACAAATTTAAATGGATTGCATGCAGTAAAATTAAGCTGTGACAAAATGTTTAAGAACTGTGTTGCATTAGCTCATTTTAATTAAGTAAATTGCTTACAGTCTCTTCATTGGGGCTTTCATTCTGCAGTATCCTCTGGGAATGCACTTTGGAGTTATGTGTTACATAACCCATGCTCCAAAATTTATTTTCAAAAGCTTGCAACATTTCATTAAAGCCAATTTCTAAAGAGTTTCCGGAGTTCAGTTCATCAAAGTTAATTTCTCAGTGTCACCAGAACTCCAGACACACCTCCACATTCATTTCTAGACCTACAATCATTCTTTCAAAACAGGATGAAACATGAGAAGACTGATGTGGAAGTCAAACTATGGCCTAACAAAAAATAAATCATGCTGGCTGGATGCTGTAAACTTATGGCAAATAACAATATTCACTTTGTTTATTAACATGGTGAACTCTTTTCAGCATGTTATTCTCTTTAAGTTCATAAGCAGGACTTTCCTCTGAAGTTAGTGCTTGTGAGCAGCCGACCTCAGTTCTGAAACTTCAGGTCACATTTCCTATTGTGGACACTTTCACTGCAATACAAGTCTTGTGAGCGTGGTACGTGAAACTCTTACGCAGACCCATGCAGAACAAAGCCACGTGTGTTTCAGCTGACTTTCCATCTTGATTTTAACAATACACAGTGATTTACATAAGAGAATGCTGTCTGTAGGGAAATGTCTCTGCTGATTTATAGCACTAACCCTCAGGCAATCTGATCAAGTTTACAATAAACTGATATAAAAGTTACATAAGGTTGTCCATCCAAGGCCAAACAGGTGACTACAATGAAAAATAAATAACAAAAGAAAAAAAAAGTTTAAAACACAGAAAGGAATAACGTGTTATGCAATTGAGTCAATATCATGAACAAAAAAATAGCCACTGGCGACAGCTCTCTCAAGTTACTTTTTGATGTCTTAACAAAAGAATGCAAGAGACCTGTATCAGTGAAAACAGGTGTCTGTTCAAACAGAGCATCCGAGGTCACTGTGTAAGTGTATTCTGATATGTTGCATTGTGTGCACTTCTAAGTTTAAAATGGACCCGGCAAATATGAAAAAGACACAGAGATACCATAAAGCTGCTCCACACTTCCATCCTTCAGCCAATTAATATTAAAGTATTAATAATTGTAGTTTTTTCATGAAAATAACCTACATAGTAGCTCAAATAAATCTTACAGAACTGGGTGATGTAATCAAAACATGATAGGACACATTGAAGGGGTGTGGGAAGGTAACATGATGTTCTGTTAACAGTTCATAGAAACAGATGTAATTTAACACCATTCTTCATTTACAACCATAAAACCAGAATCTTGCGTTTTCATGCAAATAACTTCCAGAGAAAAAAATGAGAAACAGATTATGTTTCTGTCCAGATCTAGATAGAATTAGACCGCTTGACAAAAGGAAATGCTTTACCCTCACACATAGTATTCAAATAAAACCAGCTAGAGTGAACTGTGCAAATGAAATTAACTTTTAAAGGGGGATTAATTCGACTTCAATTAAGTTTTATTTGTTTGTTTAATGAGAAGAGTCATTATTTTTCCACATCTTCAATTGAGTTTGTATCAGACCAAGACTTTTATGGCCTAGGGATGAAATAGCACAGCCTTAACCTAATAAAATATGAAATAAATTTAATATGAAGCCCAGCCAAGTTTGCATTTTGTCCAATTTTATGTTTTTTCCAGTCTCCAATTCAGATGGCAGGCCACAGACTGCCCACGGTCCATTCACTGGCTGTCTAATGCCAGAAAACCTGTTTCAATCTGGGGTGCATTTCTTGTACAACGACGTAACTCGCTGATTGACCACCATAGTACGATGCATTGTTGTGGAAACGAACTAGGTAATCACGACTGTTTCCCAAACACTGTCACATCTCCGTTGTTTGAACCACATTGGTTCAACTATATAAGGCAGTTGTTAATGATGTCACAGGTGGAGGACTAATAACTTATGCTAATTCATTGATTTGAGATCTCTGAAATGCGGCTGTATATTGAACATGGCACCTAGTGACTAATTTACCATTGTTCCCTGTCATTTTGCATTATTTAATGTTTGATTCATATTGGGTTCGCTTAGGCATTTATGCACATGCGCACTTTTTAAAAATGTCGCTTATCAAGGACGTGCTAAAATATATAGAATAAAATGTATGTAGAATGGAAGATATACTGTAGATTGTGCTGCATGTTAGCTTGCTTATTGTGCCCAAGAGCCCAAGCGGAAACACTAAATCGCTGAACTATGTCCGTAACAATGGTACTTGCGACCGTAATTGGCTAATGATGCTTTTGGGAAATGCACCCCTGATTAGCTGGATTCTGCTCGCCAAACCAACACACTTCTTGTATAGGGTGAGCCAGTCCACCTGGAAATAAAGCTGCTTTTACAAGGTATCAGGCACTTAGGAGAAAAACTACACAATGGGCATCAAAACTCGTCTGACTCTAACCAGGAAATATTTTCATGCATATTTTAATCTATACATGTGAAAAACACACTACTAATATACACCTAGAACCGATACCAAAAATGCACCCACACACACCTACAGACTGCATATTGCACAATAGTCTTTGTGAGCATTAAAGAGATGGTGAGATCACAAAATGATGCAATTTACAGTGTAAGTTAAAAACTTTCCAGTTTCATTATATATATATATATATATATAGAGAGAGAGAGAGAGAGAGAGAGAGAGAGAGAGAGAGAGAGAGAGAGAGAGAGAGAGATAGATAGATAGATAGATAGATAGATAGATAGATAGATAGATAGATAGATAGATAGATAGATAGATAGATAGATAGATAGATAGATAGATAGATAGATTTTTTATTTTTTTTTATACATTTTGGCAGATACTCTTATCCAAAGAGTCTTACATTACAATGTCAACACTAAAGACCCTAAATAAAATATATCAACACCAGCACACTTACAGCACTGATATACTGATTTTAAAAAATGAGGGCAAACTTTCTGAACTGTAACTTCTGATAAAAATCCTAAGTGCATTTGTAACAGATAAGCGCCCAAAAATGTATTTAAATCACGGGGCCATGGCACAGAACCTGCCAAAAACATATCTAGATATCACTTTTAAATCCAAAATCAGAAAATAAAATAAAATGAACCCTAAACATTTTATGAATATTTCTCAATCTAATGGTGATTCTCATTGGTTTCTGTATTGATCTCAATGATTACTCTATTACACTATAATACTATAATACCACGACTGAGGTGCCCTTGAGCAAGGCACCGAACCCCCAACTGCTCCCCGGGCGCCGCAGCATAAATGGCTGCCCACTGCTCCGGGTGTGTGTTCACAGTGTGTGTGTGTTCACTGCTGTGTGTGTGCACGTTGGATGGGTTAAATGCAGAGCACAAATTCCGTATGTCACTTCATTATCATACAATGATTGTTTATTTAAACTACAATACATTAAAGGCAATATATTTTTTATATTTCAAATAAGGTTGCATTTTATTTTGCAGTATGCGTACTTACAGTTTACTTACCTAAGCAACTAATACTTGGTAAAATAAGGTAACTGTGTGTTAAGGTTAGGTTTAAGTATAGGTTCGGGGTTAGTTCCTAGTTTTTACCCAGTTATTATAATTGTTATAATAAGTACATAGTATGTACATGTGGAACAGGACTGTAAAATAGAGTGCTGCCAAAAATAATGCACTGCAGTTATTCCATATTATAGTAATGAGGACAATATGTTTTTATTGTGGTAATGACAATGGGGAGAATGTAGTTCATTTCTTAATAGTTTTAAAATAGACTACAAAACATAATTTGCTAATTTTAGGGTGAAATGTGACCTGGAAATGTTAACAGGTTTTATCATCTAGACATCTATTTAGTTTCACCTTTGTACTCCAACGTTGCATGCAACCTGATGCTTTCAACATGTCGTGCCAAGGACACAATCCCAAAGTCTTACGTTTCTATGAAATTCTTCCATGTAAATCACATTTGCATGGCAACATCTACACGTTTCAATCATTCCAACTAAAAAATAATAATTTTCACATTCTGTACCAGTATTTACACCATATGAAATGTTAAACTGCATTTCTCAAAACATGTCACACTTAGAGAGGGTTGCTAGGATGTTATCAGTGTTATTATCATAATGATGTTATCAATTCCAAACCCAGCATTTTTACTTCAGTTGAGAGAACAGATAATTTACTCCCTTTTATGTTCACATAACATTTAAGGGTAATCAGTTGTTGTATAGAAGTCTTTTGTGGCTGGTCATGGGATAAACACTTGTCAGATATGTTAAATATCCTTTATGAAAGCGATCATATTTGTTCCAGCTTGTTGCTGTTTCGCATTCTTCTTATTTTTATGGCACTACATACCCAGCATGTATATTTACATTTACACATTTGACAAAAGCGATGTTGCTGCTATTAGTTATCACAACTTAAAATTTACAGTGTTTTTTGAGATAACTTAAATATCTAAGTTAACTAAACTAATTTGAAATAAAGCTACTGACATTTTTGTTGAAACAACACATACTTAATTCTGAATTTAGGTTGTAATAGATAATGGCAGCAATCATTTTTTACAGTGTATACTTAGGAATTTAAGGTATTTGTCTTTAAAGTGATGCCAATCATCATTCAGACTGCTTTAAAAACCCTTAAGACTTACACTCTTAATCTTTTAGTAGTGGAGTTCAACACCTCACATGTCACACAATAGGCACTTACCACAAATATTTGCTGAAACTCACAGATGACAGTACAAGTGACAGAAATGACATTGATACATTGTGTACTCCACACTGATCTAACTGGTTTGCATCAGCACAGTTCCCATCAGGATGAGAAAGCAATTGTCTCTGAAATTTCGAATAGATAAATAAGCCAACACCACTGATTCACATGTTGTATGTCAAGTACTCGAGTAGCGTGGCAAACAAGGAGGCGTGACATGGGCAGCTGGCAGAGGTGTCCCTCAGCAAACACAATCCAGCCCCTGGTGAGTTGAGTGTGACACAAGGGCAAGCCAGTGCCTGCTGTGCCAAAGCACGCCATGTTCAAACATCCATGTGACAGCTCTGCTAATGGGTTAATTTCATTTGCTTCAAACACGAGACGCTAAAGAGAGAGACACGATGCTGCTTTTCCAGTGTCTTCCAGGTTCAAATTTTGAAGCTACTCCATGTAATTTATGTTCGTCTAGTAGCTGAAGCATAAAACTACACGTTAACTTGCAGAGGAACATACATACTATTGCGCACGGATGAATCTGATGGCTTGAGGTGCACCATGGTGGACATGGATAAAGATGTCACAAGCCACATCAAAACTTCACGAATAATGAAAGATATCCGCAAAATTGTCTTATGAGCAGATAGGGAGCTTATGTCACTGTTGTTTTGACTTGTTGAAAACAATTGTTTATAAAAAAAATTAAAAAAAACATTTTACAATTTACAAAAAACATTTTACAATTTTTTACAATTGCTAGGATAGATTCTCAATACTTATAGGTCACTTTTTCAAAACTCTTTAGACACAGTTATCCTTACCAACTTTCAGCTTGGCACAGCAGTAAGTTTCACATCCAAATGCACTAATACTACACTTATTTGTCTCATGCTCATTCTTCCATAACACTAGCAAAGGTTGTCACTGAACAAACACACATTATCACTCATAAAATTCATATCAACTCATAAAACACCTGTATAGGTTGTCAGGTTGTAATTGTTTTGATAGTAATTCACTTGCTTTTTTAGATTTGGAATATATATTACAATATAATGTTGAATTGCAGCAAATGTTAGTTTTTGCACTTAAGTTACGGTTATGGTATGTAAAAAGGTATGCAAACATCTAAGTTGGCCTGGAGGTACATAGAAGTTTGGTGATGGTTGTGTTTGAGTGAGAAAGGAATTTATGTAATTGAATGTATTTTGGGCCAAATCAGTGATAGATGATCCACAGTTTAGGCTACATAAACTGCTGTTATGCTCACTGTGTAAAGAGTTTTGAAAAAGTGACCAGAGTATAGGAAAAATAGGTCCTTGCGATTGTGAAAAACTGTAACTGCAAGGCTTTTTTCAATGCTGACATTAGTCAAAACAATTGCTATTTATAGGCTACTGTATCAAATGAAACGGTGTAGTATTACTTGACTAAGCTGTTCATATGCAAATATACTAAAGCATTAACTGGTTTAGAGGTTGTTACCAAAATAAACAGTGTAAGTGATGCTGTGCAAACTTATTATGGTTGCTGCTGCTTTCCCTTTCTGCTTGGAGGCTCCTTTCGGTTTGAGATTCATTTGTTGTGGTTTTAAGCTACAACACCTTCCACTGCATATAGTGGCATGACTTTTTTTCCTTTATTTATGGATATGACGTAAACGCACACAGATGAAGTATGCAGTTTCCAAGTGAATCCATCCCAGCATTTCTACAATATGAATGTTGGGCGTGTCCCAATATCTACTTGAACTTGCAGGAAATACGTAATGCAAGTGCACAAGTAATCAAGTGTGTGCATTGGTACAGGCTGAACTATTATATGCATACCATAGTGATATAGAGTAGGGCAAAGTGTTTTAAAGATGGTTTTCTGATGTACTCATTTCTTAAATTTTGTTAATTTCAAGTTACATATTGTAGCTTTAATATTGCATCTAAGGACCAAGCGACATTTTCCATTCCTCAGCGCAGCATTTCATAATTTTAAACAGTTTTTGTTTTCTTTAGCGATAATTTTATTGTAATCCATAGTATTCAAACACCAATACAATTCTTTAGGCAGATGTCAATAAACTATATTGCCATTCAGATTAAAAGCTGTTTCGGAGAAAGAATGACAACATCATTGGAATGAATTTTGTTCAACATGTATAAACAGTCCTGTATCATAAATTTGTTACAGGTGTCTACTGAGGGAACATGACTCATATTAAAAAATCATACTACACCCCAACTTGTCAAAAATGACGCAGGAGATACTTTAACTAACAGGGATCTTGCACAATGGGTTACAGACGGATGATTTTAAAGATCTTTTTTTTTTTTTTGAAAAGCCCCAAATACATTTGACGAGCCTTGATTTTGAAACTATTTTCATTTAAATAACTTGATTCAAGTATGATCTTGTTTCTTTGAAGGAAAATGATTTGGCTTGTTCTTCTTATGTGGCAGTGAATCTAAACAATTAAATCAGAATACATTTTTTTATTTATTTTAATTTTTTTCATCCAAACGCATGGTGTCTTGATTTCCCACTTTGCTTCCTTTGAGTGGTGGGTTCAGGCAGACTATTTCAAGGTGTTAGAGAGACCCTTAGAGGCGGAGTGAGGAAGAGGAGAAAGAGCATCTCTCACAACAATGACCGCTATATACTTCGGACCTTTTGGATAACCTATACAGGAAACATAGGTATTGTAGCGAACTAGAAGAGTTCTGCTTATATTCTGTGTATGTTTTTAAGTATGAAAGGAGGTTCTGCGCCCACATAATTGTTCTGGGGAGTTTGTGCCAGCAAGTGTATGACAAGGGCATCGGCCATACTGGCACCCATGTTAATGCTTTTTCTGAGCACAGCTTGTAGTGTACAATAAATATGAAGCTGGAACTTTCTGTTGAATATTTAAACAAAGCCTATGTTCACATTAAAACAGGCCTTATCTGTTGCTTGGGTAAATCTGTATAAATATGCTGCAGTATTCTGAAAATCTGACCTTTCGGGTTGAGCTAACCACACTATGCAAGTGCAATGTTCTTCAGGCTAGAAAATCTTGTTTTTGGAAGGCTTCACACTGTATAAACAAAAAGATTTACTCAAGATACCATTTTGGTTCCTCAGATTGCTCAACCGACAGAGTTCTTGTTAGCATAAAGTGGAACTTATTGGTTCCAGTTAGTTTCAAGAAATAGTGGCATCTTCATTCTTATTCCTTCAGCATGACTTGAGGAATGCAAGTGCCTGCTCTCCTAATATGTATCATGGACATGTAACATGTACAATCATAATCATATTCATATATCTTAGAACTTGCAAGTCACTGTCAATGAAAGTGTCTGATAAATGAATAAATGTAACACTGTAACATCACAACGTTCTGAAAATCAAAGATTCGTATTTGCAATTCAGTTTCAGTAAATGTTCATTTTAAACAGGGGAGGAAGTTTTGAGTTTTGGAACATATGTTTACCTAGTACATAAAACTTGATCATTAAAGATCAAGGAAATATGATTCCTAATTCAACTGTTCATGCACTTTAAGTAACGGCACAACAATTATGTTGGTGCCAATATGCTTTGCTTAAAAGTTTCTATAAAATGTTACACAGCTTGTTCCACAGAAACCTCCAAGATTTCAATCTCTCCCACACAAATTAACGTTTCTCAAACACAAAACAGGCTGAGTATTTCAATATGTGCCATTTTAGCTGTTCCTTTTCGTATACAGTTAACTTCCTGGAGACTTGAGTGTTATGTAAGCTTGTGAAAGAGGATACATTGCCAACTTCTCATTGTTCACCTCACATCATGAAAAGATTGTTTTTCATTTCTTGAAAAAGATGAAACAGCATAGGAGTATCACGTGTGTGTGCATATTTTGGCTTGGAAATTGCCATGAAACAGAAAACTCTTCATTTTCTAGTATAGAACTCTCACAAAATTATTAGTAAAGCACTCAAGAATGAGAAGATGGATTAATAACTCAAGCTGCTTTTGAACTTTAAAAAAATTGCATCAGCATATCACTAACTAGGAAGCAGACAGCATATTTACATCTGAAAACATAATAGGTATAATTATAAGCTGATTTGGGCAAATATAAAACACATGGGTGTATTATGTCTAAATAAAAAGCTTGTTGCATTTCACAGTAGTGTAAAAGCATTTTAGTAATTGCATCATCACATGACAATGTCCTATGTGCTGACATCAGCGTGGGACTTTCCAAGGCGACACAGAGAGGAGAGTATACTTCTTTGCTGACTGAATGTTAATTCAGTCGAGATATTCTTCATTCTGTTACTGTGTTCTGTAAACTTAACACAATACATTTTTACAGTGAAGTCTTATGAAAAAGCTTGTGACAAGTTTCATTTCACAAATGGTTTCACATGATGTGCAAATTTCCCATCGTCAAAAAAGAAGGGGGAAAAAAAGTCTTCTAGTGATTATTGCCACAATTTCCCAGGCAGAAATCCAGTGTTAATAATTTAGAGTGCATGTGCATTCAGCTTTGGCATTATCAAATATTAACTATCGTTGAATCAAAAGGTCAATGCCCTTGGTATTTTATGGCTTAAATGAGGACAAAAGACTGAATGACTTGTTTTGTATGATGTTTGTGTCTTAGATGTGTTTTGTTGTTGTTTCCAAATGTCATGCCCTCATTTGAGTTTATCAGTCCTGGAAATAGCAGGTGGGTCAAAACCTACCTGTACTTCCTGTGTGGGAATCTAAATTAAAAGGAAAGTTCACCCAAATTTGACAAAAAATCAATAAATAAAGTAAAATAAACTAAATCATATATATGAGTCATTTATTCAACTGATTGTCTGATTGTGATTGTCACACAAATCTACCATATGATTTAAAAAAAAAAATGGAACACAGCTCCTATGGTAGTATATGGTGCTTTTTGGTCATGTTTGGCCACCATTCAGAAATGTAAATCCTGCCTAACATCTCGTTTTTTTGTGCTCCACAGAAGCAAAAAGAGCATACAGGTTTGAAATGGCATGTGGGCGAGTAAGCAATGAAAGAATTTTGGTGAACTATCTCTTTAATCTCACCGTCAATGTTGTGGAAAAACATGTTATCTTGAGGTTGAAAAATTAACCCAAGCTTTAAATGTTTGGCACACATCTTCAACTGGCAGCTACTTCCTCTACTAGAAGCTTTTCATCTAAAATCTGCACGTTCTTTCAATCAAACACACCTAGCATGACAAAAACAGTCATTACTCTCTATATAGGTTAGGTTTCTTAACGTGACTAATTTTCATAGTCTGAAAGCAGCTCAATTTGGCAAGAAAATTAAGGAAGAAGCCATTTACAGCAATTATATGGTCCAATAGGGGAAACAGGGTAAATTCTTGACCTCATTACAACCAGGAAGTGCCCACTGATGTTTAACTATAAACTAGAGCAGGTATTTATTTTATCTTTGACATCTCACAAACACTACTGCTGCAGAGTCTCTTACAGATTGTAAAGCCTCAGTCATGTGAGTTCTAAAGAATTGTTTTGAATGATCAGTTTATGACAGCGAAAGATATCTAAATGTTTTGATATGTTTATGAATGTCTCACTAAAGATCATATGGTACTAGAAGGGTGTTTCTTCTAGTCATTGCATTTAGTGCATTCTAACTACTTCATTCAAGACATGGCAATGTGTCAGTTATAGTAGCAAAGTCATATAGAAACTGAAAGCAAACCAGTGGAAAGAATCAAAAAATTTTGAGACAAGGAACAAAAGATCATTCTTTCGTGCTGGCTGAGCTTGGAAATCTGGACTGAATAAAAACCTCACTGTTATGCAACAGCCGAGAATACAAAGTTCTAGTTGGAAAATTTGACCTAAATACTATGTCAGCAAAATAATGTGCTAAATGCCCTGGTTTAGGTTGGAATTCATTCAGAGTGAGCAGCATTATATATTAATTCAGTAACAAAGGAGGCCATACGAAAAACTGTATATGTAAAAGGTTTATTGCCTCGGCAGGTTTGAAGCACTTTACAGAATTCATTTAAAAGTAAATGAAATTTAGTACAGTAAAAAAAGCAAACATATCCCATAGGGAGTGCCATATTATTTCTTCCACATAAATGAAATCAGCACAAGCTGAGTAAAACAACCCATTCAAGAGTAAATGTAAAGAAGCTTACATAATGTGTGCTTAGTAAATGATTGCTGTACACATATGAACAATAAAATAAACTGATTTGGAAAGCCTGTTTAGAATTGAGACCACCAATGTGTCTCAAAGAGAGAGGAAAAGGCAAAATATAAACTGCACATCCCCTATCTATTACATCTCTTCTTCATAGAATGAATATAGACAGTTCCTACAAGGACAATCTTGTCATGTTAGAAAACTGTAATGCCTACTGAATGTATATTCACAGTGTATTCACAATTCAGTGGTAATCAAGTAACAGTGTTACAATTGAAGACTGCACATTGATCTGTCTCAAAGCGAGACGGATCGGCACGCACTGCTGTGTAATGCCCACATGCGAACGCATTGGTTTCAGGCTAAGGCCTCTTATTTTCCATTGTTGTGAAGGACCTTGCATTACAACATACTGTAGAAGTTAGTCCATTAAACTGTCAAGCAAGAGCACTTCACACATGCTGTAGCATAGGTTTCTCAGCCGGTGAAATAGTGTCCTATAGCAAAAAAGGAAAAAGAAAAAAATCACAGTCAGGCTTTTTGGAAATTTTTCAGGTACTATGATTAAACGTGTCAAACACCGGAACTTGAGCCCTAAAGCTGTGCTCTGAAAGTGTGTGACTGCGATTGGTGTATAGGGTTACTTTTGCCATGAGCGCTATTCAAGGAATTTGGCCACTACATGAAAAGGTTTTACTTTACAACTAAAAAATGTTTATTTGAATAGAAATAAAATGTATATAAAGATGTCATAAAATCGATTTCTTCAGTGCACCATGGCAAGACTCAAATGTCATTAAGGGTAATATTCTTGGAATTAAAAGAAGATAGACGGAGTGCAACAGACTGAAACAAAACTGCGTGTCAGGTGTCTTGAAGCACATTTTTAAGTTAATCTGTTTGCAACTTAACATGACATCTCAAAAATATGACACTTATGCCATGAGATAAACAGTGAAAGCAGTGCAACTGTTTATGTTTGCATAGAAAATCAATTAAAAAAAACAGGCATTTGGTGTGAACAATGTCTATAGTGCATATGAGCGTTTGTCTAGTGTTTATGAACTTTTTTTTTTTTTTTTTGTGAGGTTTTTTGTCATCTAGTGAATTAAAAAAAAACATTAAAACATATTATATTGACAAAAGACAAAAAGTTTACCGTGTTTCTCCGATGGTGTCGTTTGATCAGTATGGTTAGAAGCAGGCTGACAGCCAGTATAAGCATTACTACCAAAATGGGAACACTAACAGAGACAGCTGTGGCAGAATAGTCTTTAGTGTGTTTTTCAGGGTCGCTCTCCATTACAGACACTGGTAAAAGAGATTATGAGATATGTTATAGGTTATGTTACAATGTTATGAGATATCATTGTCATCAATATCTTTACACTACCACACATTACAATTTACAATCCAAAAAAATTAAAGAAACACAGGCAGAGTTTCTAGCAAAATCTCAGCATTTGAAACCCCAGCTCAGAGCCTACATCATTATTTATACTTTAACACAACCCAAGTACTGTTTTTTGTTCTTTAGTCTCTGATACCATTCAATAGATGAGCTATTTATCATCACTGGTTGCACTGCAAATGACGACAATGATGTTTATGATATTGACATAGGCTATTCTCTAGTGGCAATAACTTTCGGTTCTGCTGCAGTGGCAACAAGTTCAACTTCCTTTGGTTGTCATGAAAGTTCTGCTTTTTAGCAGCTTTTTTCCAACCTGTGAGTCTCTTACACGTCATTATCTAGCCATTCCTAGTAGACTACAGCTAAGCAGACTTGCACTTTGAAAAAGGAAGCACACTGAAAGTGTAAAACAGGAAGAGGCTTGCTGTTTCCTTTCAAGATATTAACTACTGATCTGCTTGAATAAATAAATTCATAATTAGAAAACTCACCTGTTAAATTAACTTCTGTAGACTTGCTTGACCAGACGCTGTTATCAACACTGACTAGGGCATGACAGGTGTAAAGTCCTGCATCTGTTTCAGAGATGTTGCGGAGCAGCAGGGAACAGTTTCTATTCTCCTGGTTTATGAAGAGTTGCGTCCTGTCCACGTAGGAATCATCTATGATGCTCTTGTCTTGTGGATGAACATTCACTACTCGGTTACCTTTCTGCCATACCAGCTCTTTCGGATCATTAGAACAGTTAACTGATAAAAGTACATCCTTTCCAACAAAGCCGGACACATTAGATTTCAACGTTTGTCCCACTGCAGAACCACCTACAAGAACAGTTAAAGACAGTAATTATCATGACAAGATACTCAAATTCATTTACAAACACTGGAAAGTTTACAAACGTTCTATATATATATATATATATTTTTTTTTTTTTATTATTATTATTATTATTATTTTAAAGGCACTATCAGATATACCAAAAAGAAGAAATATATGGCTCTCTAAAGGAACAGAATTTTTTTTATACATGGATAAAAAAATTTGCTAACTTTTTTAATGTAAATAGCTTAACATGTATAACAGAATGTTACCAATACAAAGTATATATTGTTAATGAATAAAGTTATTTATTTATAGGTCCAGAAGCATTAAAAAAGACTCACTCATGATGAGCAGAAGTGCCAGCAATGCAAAGGTCTCCATGACTGTCCTGGAGGAGAGAGAAGCAGGTTTTGAAGTATGCTGGAAATTCCCACGTTCTCAAACAAACAGATAGGCTACAAACTAGGCTAAAGGTGCATCGTTTCATGTGAGCAATACATAAATACAAACTCCTGCGCTTTTTCCTGCTAAGACACACGATATTATTCATTAAAAGAACGATCTCCAAGCCTATCAGCTCAATACAGCCTACCTACCCCCCCCCCCCCCCCCCCGTCACATGAAAACCAAAAAGAGCAAAATAGTTTTTCCCCAAAGATTTTGTCATTTGATCATGACTAAGGAATGTCCTGTAGCCTCGCCTATAATCGAAAACAAGAGCTCCGCGAAACAGTCGAAGCAATCGTAATTTCAAACAAACCGTACTTTGAGTCAAGAATCTCTAACCAGTAAACTGCAGATGGCTAAAAACGTATTACACTGAAAGCATGACATTATTCTAAATACAGTGATATATCAATATCAGCAAACAATGGATTAAAATGTGTTCGGTAAATAAATATAATAAAAACTACAAGCACAATATCCTGCTGACCTTTGGTTTAAATTCCGCTGCAGAAGAAGCACACGTATCAGATCGCTTGAGGAAAGTGAAGTGAAATGAATGAATTACTCATGAAGTTTGTGTCGTTGTGACGCGCCTATCATCATCCCACTCACTCAGTCATCATCCCACTCACTCAGTCACGGCAAAGCCTACCGGGTGTGACTGAGAGCGCAGGTTTATAGGTAAACTAATTGTCGGTTACCTGAACGTGTGACTTAAAACTTTATGGGTATGTGATTGCACCTGGCACTACACTACATATGACTAGAATAACTTGTTTACTGTTTTGAACAGCAATACTGGGAGGGAAAAAACCCTGACTGAACAAGATCAGCAGCACAATGTGCCATACTATGCATTCTTGTGTTTCTTCCATTAGATGTCGCTACAGTTTCATTCCTAGGCCGTTTTTACTTTCACTTTTCACGCTGTTGTTGTCAAGCAAATAAGACTTTATTGATCACGTTGGCACACTATGTGAAGTAGCCTACGTTAACAGAAAGGTGTATCTTGCAGATGCAGTTTCAGCCATGTTTCACAAATGAATATCCATTGTGACTGGAGCAGATACTGTAATCTAATATTTGCATTCATATTCAAAAATGATGAGATGGCGCGCCGCGCCAGATATTTGACCCCAGTGTTTGCTTATGTAACAGGTGATGGCTACGTGCCATTTGAAAATGCAGAATGAGAAATTGCCGTGATTTGTCATTGAATTACATGGATTAAGAAGATAAACTTTTATGGTCACTATAAACAATCTTCAAAAATGTAGTAGCTATATAAAAAGTACACATAGCTAGGTTTGGATTGGAACTACATAGGTGTCAACTTAAAGTCTCTAGTAAACTAGCTTATATGGCATATAAATCCCAAAAGTACGTGCCTTTGGACAAACTTTTTTTTGTTTTTTTTTTTAGGTCTTGATCTTTGTGTTGATCTGTGCCATAACAAAACAAATTGTGAATACAGCACATAAGAAATTTGCATAAATAAAAATGTAAATCTATATATCACTCAGAAATACATTATTTGTGTTTTCACATGCTATGCCTTTTCTTGAATCTATAATAGATTCAAAACAAAATTACAGCTTAAATGGAAATGACACAAAATAAAAATATTCTGCTACAAGTAGCAGGCCTAGTTAACCTCACACATCACCTGTGTCATATTTCATATTTCATCTCAATTATTCCCTTCACTGACACTGGCTCCTTTGCAAGTACACCAATGTTGAATGTTTATTTCACTCTTTGTTTAGATTATTTTCTTTTTAATAAGTTATCATTTATATTTTTTATGATGGTATTACATAAGATTGAACTATATAATTAAATTATATTAAAAAAAGCAGTTTGAAAAATAGCAAAAAGGAATAATTCTAATAGGTTTCCAAGTGTATTTTAATGTGATTTTCTTATTTAAATTTTTTTTTTAAAAAGTTAATAATCATTAAAATGGAAGTTTGTGAGATAGCGATGAACGGAGGGTAACAGCTTTTTAATGATTATAGAGAGTTTGCAAATGTGAAATTGAATTTATACAACAGTTTATACATTTTTGATTTTATACAAAAGTTAATATTAATTAACTTACACTTTAGGAGCACTGTTGTCTGTTTTGCTCTATTTCGTCAACAAAAATAGAGTTAAAAGAGTAGAGTTACTGGCAGTTTCTGTTTCATTTTTAAAGTATAAATTGAGTCATTTAAATCATTGAAATTTCTATTTTTAAAATATTAATCTCATAACATTGTTATTATGAGATGCATTAATGCCACCTCTTGAGTCTTGTCAAAAATTTCTTAAATTCTGTAAATATTCCTTAATGCCACATTTGTGCTCTTCTGTGCCATGCAAAGATGAAGTGTTGATGCTGATTTCATTTGACTTGAAACTTATTCTTCCTGATAAAAGTTTATAAATCTACATTTTTTGGCACAAAAGATGACATACATTTAATAAAGTTAGAAAAACGGCATTACAAGGGTTTAAGAAGAAAAAAAAACTTTAAGGAGTCAAATATGAATAGGAAGGTTCATTTCTGGGTCATTCCTGGAATTCAGTAATATTTCAGTCTCCCAGAGTTTCTAAAGTGGTGGTTCACCAAAATTAATTGTTAGAAGCTTTTCACAAAACTTTGGGATGCCCATTATAATTAATAAAAAGAATTATTGCATTTTTATATTTTTAGCATAAAATAATGTCTTATATCTATCTTGAACCAAGCATTTTGTAATGTCCCTGAGTTTGTACTTAGAAAATTATTAACAAAATGTGCATAGTATCTGTGACTTTTGGCAACAATGTAAGCATTTACTTTTGTTCCTTTCTTGTAAAAAATATTTTCCTAAAAAAATGCAAAATATTTGCTAAAAAACAGACTTCAAAGTTATGTCTCTCAGTCTGAACTCAACCCCCATCACACTAACCATTCTAGCCCCTAATAATTTAGTCTCCACACGTATGTGACTTTATTCAGGTCTCTTTAATAGTGGTGCAGAAAATGGTTAGTAGTATCATACTTTTTATTCATATTTTTGAGGCATGTTAGTCAGGGAGGGTACTGTCAAGCTTAACAACTCAACCCCGTCATATAAAATTAAGATGGACAATTATTACTTTTTCAACATTTTATTTTAATTCATAAGTATATGCAATGTGTTTATTTTATTGCTGCCATATATGGCCTACTCTCCTATGCTACATGAGCAGCAGTGGCCACAACCCCGTCACACTCAACCCCATCACAAATATATGTATTTCTCATTGTTACAGGGTTGTAAACTTTGTAAACACGGTTGTTATTTGCTTCATTTATTAATAATTTTAATGAAGAAAATATAAAATAGGGTCACACTTTATATTAGGTGACGTTAACTACTACTTACATCAAAAAATAAGTACAATGTACTTATTGGGTTCATATTGTATTGCAAAACACTTGCTGCTATTGAGGTGGGATACGGGTAAGGTTAGGGACAGGTTTGGTGGTTTGGGTAGGTTTAAGGGTGGGTTAAGGTGTAAGTGTTGGGTCAACACTGTAATTATAAATGTAATTACAGAAATTAATTACAGATGTAATTACATATAGGGATTTTTAAAAATATAAGTACAATGTAAAAACATGTATGTACACAATAAGTGCATTGTACCAAATGATTAATTCAAATGTAAGTACATAGTAGTTAAGGCCACCTAATATAAAGTGGGACCTAAAATAGTCATGGTTTCAATAAATATATATACTCCAAAATCATGACAACTCATATTTTGGTTTTAAATAGAATTTTTGACATAATATGTCCACTTAAACATTGACAAGCATCATAGATCAGAAATTGTGCCCACATTTGCAGCAGAAAGACAATGTTGGCCATGCAGATATGTTGACCCAGAAACAAGGGGACAATATGAGAGAGAAACAAAACCAAAAATTTAAATTTAAGGCGATGTATCCCTTCAAATGTGTTACAGTCTACAACCCCATCACACCTTGTCACATTAATATTTTTAGAAAAATATAGGGAAGACAATTAAGAACAAAAGTATTTCTTGCTGATTACCATCTGACATGTTAAGGGCTAAAACAATAAAATTGTGGTTTTAGTTAAAATTTGAAATTCAAAATATTTTTTACAAAAATAAAGAGACCGTAGACACGCAATTTGTGTATTTTTAGCTTCAGTCCTATAAAAATGTGAAAATGATGATAAATCTTACATTTGTTACCATTAAATTGTTATCAAGGACACAAGAGCAGTAGGTAGATGTTTGTTTTATAACAATTTCTGTGTAAATTCCTTTTTAAACCAATTCCATTTTGGCCATTACGGGGTTGAGAAAAAAAAGCTGGAAAAAAACCCTGAAAATAATAAAAGGTCTTTAATGCCTGAGGTGGGAAAATATGATATTTTGAATATGATATTGTGACGAGCGGGGCGGGGCTGAGAGCCGTGGGAACGGAGCGAGGCCGGTGGAGTTAATGATAATGAGTGACACCTGCGCCACTTACCGGTCTCACTCTGTTCCCATGGCTCTCAGCCCCGCCCCATTCTTCACAGATATATTAAAATATGATGAATATTTTTTGGAGGTTTGATATGTGCCTAATGATGTGGGGTATTTAGTAGAACATGTATATTCCAAGTTGAAATGTTACCGAATCCCAGGAATGACCCTCCTGTCATTGATCAGAAGGTCTGTTCCTATTTTTTATTTTATTTTATTTATTTTTTTTAAGTAGGAGCACTAGTTCTCCTGAAAAGAAAAGTAAGCATAGAGTCCTCAAGAATGTAATATTAAAAACTAACTGCAAACATTTTTGCAAAGTAATATGTGCAAATTCACACACAACGTATCTTTAATTTGGCCAATTGCAGGTGCTTGTCTAAATATACAAGAAGGTTTAGAGAAAATATTAAATATGTTGTTAATAAATGTTATTATGGATTATAAAGTGTCTTATATTTAAATACATCTGAAAGGTCATCTAAAATTAGGAGGACTTGGCTCTATAAAGCTACAAAATGTAGCACATAGTTTTACATTTTATCTTTCAATTTAAATTAAACGTGCATATGCATAAAATGACTATTATTGTAAAATGATGTTCTTAATTTATGTCTAATCTGTATAGTTTGCTATGCAGTTATTTGACACTGTGGTCCATAAACATTCAGTAAAGACTCGTCATCAGCAGAAGCATCGGCAATGCCAGGGTCATCATTTCAGTCCAAGAGGATATAAATTTTGAAGTAGCTATGTGCTGCCAAGAACTTGTAACCTCTCAAAAAAAAAAGGAAATTAAAATAGTATTTACCTAACGACCTGTAGGCTATATTTCCGTTTGTTTAACAGAACGCAACTTTGTTTCCATTTTTAACCACAGTTTGAGGCACTTGTAGCATTCCTTGCACTTTCACTGGATGTAAAGGAGAAGTTTATGGTTCTATAATTTTCAGTTACCTGAAACAGACGTAGACCTTTATAAAGAACCTACAACTTTTACATAAAACGCATGGATTTGCACCTGACTAGCCTGACGCGTTTACTGCTTTTAAGCAGCGTTTGTGAAAACAATATCTCCAGACTGGACAAATAGGCTAAATCTAAAATATTCAATGAATTGTTGCATTAATTCCATAAGATGGCGCTGGAGGACTTTTAGTTCCCCGTCCATGCAATTTTTGTCTGTAATTGAAATAAGAGTTTTGACACTGTTGTCACTGCCACAAGACCACACTTTGGAAGCCTGAAATGGCTCCGTCTTTACCAAGATATATGGGCCAAAGATAGGGCAGAAATTTTCGCCATGCAAATTTAGATTGAGAAATGTTAATCGTGTGTGTGTACCATTTCCTATTGTTTCAATAATTCATGCATGTAGCCAATTTCTTCGCTTTACAAAAATTAATCATGATTTTTATTGTATAGTAAAAGTGTGGTAACCATGTTTTTTGTTTTTTTGGTATATTGATTACCACTTGTATAACCACAGTTTTACTACAAATATCATGGTTAAACTATGGTTAGTGTACCAAAATCATGGTTAATTTGTGGTTACCATGGTTTCACTAGTAACCATGATTGTATTATTATTATTATTATTATTTATCGTAAAACCATAGTTAATTTTCCTAAGGGTTGGATCTTGAGTTTTAGCTAGACATGTATTGAATATGAATTTCTATAGCATTTGGAGAGATGTGGCCCCTTCTGCCCACTTATAGACATCTTTGACCTAATTGGAGAGAGGTTATGAAGCAACAAAAACGTAATAAACTCACCCAATGGTTATATGGCTTTGGTTATTTCTGTATTTCTGTTATTTCTATAGCTATAAAAAGGTGTTACACTAAGATAATGCTATAGGCCTAGTTTAAATCGAACAGAGATTCAAGGCTTTGCGATTGTCCCCTGTGTTCTTTCTTTTCATTCATTCCAGTGTTTTGATGTATCGGTTAAATTCTGCGGTTTCCTCACTGACCACCTTCGATCTACAACTCCACTCTCTCGCACACTCTCCAGACGTGTGGTCAGCTGACTTTCACTGGAGCAGCTGTGTGCAGTCGCGCATTCTCACAAAGCACAACCAGCACAGACGATAGGGGAACACGGAGCTGAAAATCGCCACAGAAAAACCCTGATCCTCTCAGGACGTTTATCCATCAGGACGTGCTGCATTCGGGAACACGGCCATGGGTATGGACCGTACGGTATTCCTGCTGTTAATGCTGACGAGTCTGTCGCTCGCCATCGAGGTAAGAATAGTGATTGTGTAATGGAGAAGGAGCTTGATTCTCCTCCATACTTTAAAGGACGGCCTGGGAGCGAAGGGGGGGGAAACGCAAAGCGAGAGCCTGACACGGATGCAGACAGACATTTTGAGCGCTGCGGGATTGTCAGTGGCGTATTCCAGCAGGATCATGGTTCTTTCTAATGCAATGGGTTTTCTGTGCCATCATTGTTTTAAATCAATTGAAAAGTGTAGGGTGGAGACTACTGGTGCAGCGGGATTGCTCGGTTTGCACAAATATTTGGCATAACTGGCGAACTGTAGCTTGAGAAAGTGATACATATCATTGCGAAAAGACGTGTAACATTCTGACATCTTTATAGGAAAGCATTAACTTGTTTTTATATTTGGGAGTCATCTGCTCACCTTCATAAGAAAACATCAGATTCACACTCGAAGGACGTGCTGATAAAGAATCGCACGGTGGAAAATGCTGATATGGCGGTTTTATCTTGCTGTACCCGTGATGTTTTTATGTTTGAGCAAATAAATATGGATCAGAGGAAGATGAACTCGTGTCATGCATATGCGGCTGGTGAAATCCTGTAAACACAGTGACTGACAGCTCTTTGTCAAAGAGGCATGTATTAAAGAACGCAGTCCCCCATCACTTGCAATATATATACAAAATAAAGAAACATAAAACATACGGCTGGTTTGCAAGATTGCAGTGCTCCATTTTGGGCGAATAAATGCTGTGACAGCAATCCGGCGGCCCTCCTTAACCATTCCAGCATCAGAGGAAAATCAGTCCTCTGCGGCGCCTTTGCGCATCTAATATTCACACGAGTGTATTATGAAGAGATTTGTTTTGCTATGTGGGGATGATTGTTAAAATGCGTAAATGCTGTGGGACTGGTTCATGGTGGAAAGATCTTTTAAGGAACATTAAAAAAAGATGTTAGTTGACAGAAGCAAGATGGCGTCAGTGAACTGCGGCGTTTCATTTTTTTTTTTTTTTTTTATCCAAACGGCGTAAAGGCAAAGATCTGCTCTGGATGGATTTAACCTGTTTCTCGCGCCCTCCAACAGACTCGGTTTATGCGTTGCATGCACAGATTACTTTTATGTTGGTACTTGCATGTTAAATTTAAGTCTTTATTGACACCTGGTACGTTTAAACACTTAATAGATATTTAATTCTATACTGCATTTCCATAATATAGGCCTGCACATACATGTGGTGTTAGTGCTCTATTATGGAATATGCCTATGTGATACCAGGGTGTAAAAAAGAATCAGGGCGCTTAGGTGCGCCACCCCCCATATTGAATCCCTCTGAGAAAAACATATCAAAAAGTAGTGTGTGTGGAGGAGGGAATATCTTAAGTCTGTGAAATATAGGTCAATATTAGAAACATTTCAACATTATTGTTTCAGTTATCATGAAAGTTCCAATGCCAATCTGTGTGTATTTTTTACATTGTATAAAACAAGCCCTCACATAGAAAATGAGGTTACTATCGTGTTTTATGAAGTTATCTGATCTTAGCATATGATTCCCCTCTGGTTATTTTGTGGGCAACCAATTTGTAACGTTATAGGAAGGTTCTTCTTAGGTTTCATTTTTAACAACCATAATGTTCCCAGAACATTGAGAAAATTGAGACACTGCTCAAGCTTTGTCTGCTCAGATCGGTATTAGATAATGTATAATTAAAACAAATAGGTACTGTCATTATTTTTCACATTATTATTAATGTCAATAATATCACAACAACTGTATGAAATCATATACTGTATGTGAGTCTTAGTGCATAGCTTTGAGGTCATCTGCTACTTAACTCCTACACATTGAATAAATTCATGTCAATTATACTGAAGGGATCATCAAAACTGAGTAAAAAGTGTGGCTTATTGTGGTAGGCAACATCTGAGTTTCCTAAAAATTGACCCCTTGTAAGTCACTGTAGAATTTGCACACTGACTGCTGCAAGAAACAAGACCCTCAAGATTTTTTCATTAAAGGTGTCATTTGTATTTAGTGTGCCAAAACAAGCTTTGAGAGTTTGTGTTGTCACCTCTTTACTGGTCACCATAACCATGAACAAGCTGTTTTGCCTGAAAGTTCCCTTGCTTACTTTGCTCGTAATTAGTAAATCTGTTTTCAGTCAGCCTCCATCTAAAAAAGGGCTTCCTTTGTTTGACTGGGAAATGTCAGTGGAACATGTAAACATGGTCGGTTTTAAATTATGTCTTTGAGTGCAAGTACAAAAATTAGCTCATTGACTTTGACAACCTTCAAGATGAAGCCGAAGCTGAATGGCTCTTGAAAGCTGCACATTTCATTTTGATAGATGCACTAATGTGGATCCTGAGCTGCTATGACAACCTGGCTGAGACACTATTTTGGGAGATTGATATTCGCAGATGATTAGCTTTCACGAATGGTTCAGCAGTTGTGTCAATATTAAAGCATTTCATATATCACACATTGACAGCAAAATGGTAATAATCCCATCTAAAGAGCACATGTAAACTGATCTATAGCTGATATACAGCTCATTGCAGAAGTTAAGACCATTTTGTGTCTAACACATGGTTTTCCTAAAGAGCTAACTACTGTACTGCGGCCAGCATAATTACAGTATTCTGTTTTAAATTGCCCTACAGCAGAGGGATGTTTTATTGCACTGTAACCACCAAAGCATTTGTTAAAAAGTTAAAAAGAAAAAACATCCTGATCTATCTATCAGTCTGTCTATCAGTCTAATGGGACAGATGCATATTTTAGACAGCTGGCTGTAGCAGCACTTCCACTGTTTGTTATTCAGGACAAAAGGGGGAAAACACAACAGTCCCATAATTCCTCACGCTCAGTTGAACAGACTGGGTGGGTCTGGTTGTAAGGAACCTTTGTGACACACTGGGTCGAGGCCAGGTCAAAGACTTACAAAAGAGGACAGCCATTATTCTCCCTGTCTCTCTCTCTCTCACTCTCTCTCTTTCTCACTGACTTAGTTTATAAATGGAATGTTTTCTAAATATGTTTTTCTTTAGTCTTCCACTAATTTTCAGGACCTCAAAAACTCTTTTACCCCCAAACTCGTACTTCTTTCTCATATATTTATCTCTTTCTTACTTATATTTAAATATCTTCCCATCCACTTCAAGAGATTAGATTGTATTTAAGACTTTTAATTCTGAAGTGAAGAGAACTGTAGTGTTTTATATTGTGCATTATGTAACTGGCATCATGGCTCTAAAACAGATTAATATTTGTTTACAAGCATTTGTCAGATATAGAGAGCTTTTTACTAGTTGAGTTGTTTCCCATGTTATATTGAGCTCTCAGCGTGTAGTTTTATATTTTAGTCAGAAAGAATGAAATTAGTTTGATAATTCATAAACTTCAGTGTTCAAATAATGTATGAGAGCATAAATATAGTCAGCTCGGTGTGGCTTAGTTAGGGCTCTAGACTCATTCTTTCCACTGGTCGCACTTTTGCGACTTTCTGTTGGTCGCACAAGCACATAATTTGGTCGCAATTTTATTTTTTTATTTATTTTATTTTTTTTGCTACATTTGATTAACCAATCCATGCTGATGAACTTTTATCATAGTTTATAGTTATATGGTAACGAAAGTGTTCAACATTAAACCCGTTCTTTTTCATCAGTATTACTTTAAATATTGTGAACAGGAATTCCTTTTTTCGTGCACTTTCACTTTCAAATTCGCGATTTTGATGTCACGTTTTACAAGAAAATATAATTGTCTGTTTTGCTTATATCTATACACCTTTCACTTTTTAAGACTAAAACTAAAAGATGGATTCATTGTTGTTCTTAATTAAAAAGCACAACAACAATAAAACAGTAGGCTACAATGGCAAACTAGCTTGCATAACATTTATTAACAAACACGAATACGAGGAGGCATGGCATATGATACATCACATGCTCTATTATATACCAACTAATAAATTACAGAATGTTTAGCAAACACTTAAGGAATCAAATTAATATTAATATTAAAAAAAATAAGGAAAGCCTCCATAGCGTAACTTGAGGTAAACAGCAAAGATAACAAACTTTTAAAAACGAAAACAAAAAGAAAAGTAAAACTAAACTGGCTGTCCCTGACAGGACTTGCATGTTGTTGTTTTTTTCTGCAAGAATACCAACATTTTCACCTTCTCTGGTTTAACAAGCGGCCTTTTACATTTGCTTGAAAACCAAATCCTCCGTTGCGCTCTATCCGTGGCGCGCACCATCGCGCTCATGCTGATGCAGCGAGTAAAAACGGAGGTCGCAAATGCTTAGTATGAAGAAAAACAAACCCTCCTTACTTATCATAGTTAAATATTTCTGTGTATGATTTAGTTATCATAGTTAAATATTTCTGTGTATGTTTTTTTTTTTGTTTGTTTTTTTTTTTAAAGAAATTAATACTTTTTTCAGCAAGGATGCATTAAATTGATCAAAAGTGACAGTAAAATCTTTTACATTGTTACAAAAAAAACAAAGAATCCTGAAAAATGTATACAATCTATCAAATGTATACTGGGGAAAAAAAATGTTTAGTTTCCACAAATGTATTATGGAGTACAACTGTTTTCAATATTAATACAATAAATGTTTCTTGAGCACCAAATCAACATATTAGAATGATTTATGAATGATCGTGACACTGAAGGTGTAATGGCTGCTGAAAATTCAGCTTTGTCATCACAGAAATAAAATACATTTTAAGATATATTAAAATTGAAAACAGTTCTTTTAAAATGTATTGCACAATACATTGTGTGTGCACGTTTTTGTGACAAATGACATAAATTTGTATAATGACAAGGGTATGACATGGGTATTATAAGGAGAAGGTGACTTTTCAGGACATTACCCCATGTCTCCACTTTTCAAAACGCTTATAAATCACACAGAATGGAGTGTATTGAAAATCTGAAACAGCAGAAAGTTTCCTGTAAGGTGTAGGGTTGGTGTAGTAGGGCAATAGCACATACAGTTTGTACAGTATAAAAACCATTACGCCTATGGGATGTCCTCACTTTTCACAAAGTGTGTGTGTGTGTGTGTGTGTGAGAGAGAGAGAGAGAGAGAGACACAAAGCTGTCCAAATGAAGTTCTTAGCAATGTATATTACTAATCAAAAATTAAGTTTTGCTATATATACAGTAGGAAATTTAAAAAATATCTTCATGGAACATGATTGATTTTTGTCATAAAAGAAAAATCAATAATTTTGACCCATACAATATATTTTTGGCTATTGCTATACCCCAGTGACTTGAGACTAGTTTTGTGGTCCAGGGTCACACACACACACACACACACACACACACATACACATATGTATATATTCAATATTTTATTTAATACCAGGAGATGGCTTCAAAGACATACTTACCAAAAGCTTTGGTATAATTTGAATAGTCTACTGCTAGCAGGGACGTCAAAAGCACCAGCATAAATGAAACACCAACAGCATAAATGAAGCCTGCAAACAGTACAATAATAATCCTATAACACCCACTACATAATTTATTCACATCACAGTGCATGCTAAGAACTCACAAACCCAACATTGTTCAGTATGTAAGTGTTTATCTAGTCGACTCTCTGTTTGGCTAGTTGGGACAACATTTGGTGCAATATTGAATCATATTTGTTGAATCCCTGTTCTTCCAAACACAGTTGCTGTTTTTCTTCTTCACACTGTCATCCTTTCTCTGTCTGTAAGTCAGATTGTACTTAGGACAGTCAATCAATTAAAAAATGGGATCTGATTACTTCAATGATCAGCTGATTAACTAATCAAGTTAATGACAGTCGATGGTATATATCAATATTTGCTGAGAAAATCCCCCCTCATGAAGACAGCTGAAGATCATAGGCTTATGTGATAACGGTTCCTCATGTTACCGCTGATTGTGCTGTTGGCAGGTGCCATCGGATGACTCAGTGGGCTTGTTGGCGGAGCCCCAGGTGGCCATGTTTTGTGGGAAACTCAACATGCATATCAACATCCAGAGTGGCAAGTGGGAGCCAGATCCAACTGGCACCAAAAGCTGCATCAGCACCAAAGAGGGCATCCTTCAGTACTGCCAAGAGGTAATGAGAGAGAAAAGAGATGAAAAAAATGAGAATGAGTTCTGCTGCAGTGTCTGTGTTACTTGTCAATAGTTACATGGATTGTAAAACATTATTGTATCGTGACTACTTTAGTAATTAAAGTCAATTATGTAATGACAATCACAGTAATTAATAGCCAAGGGCCTTCTGAGTATTACATAAGCACGTCAAGTTCTATTAAGTGGTTGACTCATATGAGTTTTTCAATGGCTGATGATGTTATTTAGATAGCAGTGTGGACGATAACCAATACAATGCCAATACACTCCACCATTCAGGGGTTTGGGGTCAGTAAGAATTTTTTAAAGAAATTAATACTTCTATTCAATAGAGACATTGACATTTATAAAGACATTGACAATAAAGACATTTATAATGTTACAAAAGATTTCTATTTTAAATAAATGCTGTAAAAAATATTAAGTAAGGAACAAAATTGTTTTCAACAATGATAATAATAAAGAGGAAATGTTTCTTGAGCACAAAATGAGCAAATTAGTATGATTTCTGACAGAAATAAATTGCATTTAAAAATGTATTTAAATCAAATTCTAAAAAATAATTGAACAATATTACTATTACTATTTAGCTATACTGAATTCAGGCAAATTACACATTTCTCCTATTGACACATTCCTTTTTTTACTGTGCAAAGAGAAATGTACAGCCACAAAGTCTGAGGTTCTGGTTGTGAGAGAAAACAGATTGAAAATGTGAAGAGAATTTTCAATTTATAGGGACCAATTCTCACTATTAACTAATTGCTTATTCGCATGCCTATTATTAACATATTGGCTGTTTATTTGTATTTATAAAGCATATATTGTGCTTGACCATATTCTACATCCCTAATCTTACCCAATTCTATTCAATCTTACTAATTACTAATTATTAAGCAGCAAATTAGGAGTTTATTGAGCCAAAAGTCATAATTAATGGTTTGTTAATGGTTAGAATTGGACCTTAAACTAAAGTGTGACTGAATTTATTAATACAGACTGGTGATGGGAAATTTAAAAATTTGTTTTCAACCACAAATTTTCATTTCGGCACATAACTATTATTTATATTTTTCACATTCTGATATGTATTCTAACTTCCCAATGAATAAAATCAAGGGATCTTTTTTCTCATTGAATAACCTGTTTTACTTGTAAATAGGTCAGATTAGGAAAGTAAAATGGGTTGCCAATGGCTTTTCTATTTTCTGTTCAACATCATCTGGTAATTGTACCCCGTCTTGACCACCACAGGTATACCCAGACCTCCAGATCACTAACGTAGTGGAGGCCAACCAGCCCGTCAGCATCCAGAACTGGTGCAAAATGGGTCGTCACCAGTGCCGCAGTCACACGCGCATCGTGGTCCCGTACCGCTGCCTGGGTATGTATGCGTGTTTACATGAAGACTATCCTTCAACGTGACGCTTACATCAGAGTACTCTGCCACTCCTGGGGTATTAACCTGGATTTGTGGGACATTAAACTAATGCTTTTACCGTGGCTGTTGTGTGATTTCCTATCATCCTTCTGCACCAGATAAGATTAGATTCATCAAAACACAACATTTGCTCAGGACATTTTACCCTCCAAGGTGCATATCAGAAGAAATCTATCGGAGCACCTGGTGAGCAAATGTTTGCTTTTTTTTATTCTATTAGTTGGGGAGTTCGTCAGCGATGCCCTCCTCGTCCCAGATAAATGCAAGTTCCTGCACCAGGAGCGAATGGATATGTGTGAGAGTCACCTGCACTGGCACACAGTGGCCAAAGAGGTCAGAGGTCACACCACATGAGTTTTAAAGCCACACGGAGCTGTAATTTGTGTCAGAACAAGCCAGATCCAGCACCTATTTTAGTGGATACCCATCTTACAAGCTTCTGATAAGACATTTATGTTAACCAGAAACATCCAAATATATCAGTCTTATTTGTATGTTAAATAATGGCACTGGCAGATTATGATTGAATAGGATGTATAATTCATCTCTAGCCACAAGAGTGTTCTACTTATAGCTGTATGATGACTCAGCACCTTATACCTCTCTTGCTTTCGTTCTCGCTCACTCGTTCCCTCTGGCTGACCCTCTGCAGTCCTGCGGTGATCGTTCCATGAATCTCCATGACTACGGCATGCTGCTGCCGTGCGGCATTGACCGTTTCCGTGGTGTAGAGTTTGTGTGCTGCCCTGTGGAGGAGCAGAAGGAGTTAGACAGCGAGGAGCAGGAGGAGGCCAACTCAGATGTGTGGTGGGGCGGCGCAGAGGCCGAGTATACTGACAGCAGGTACACAAACACAAGCGGTTATTCAAAACTCTTACTGACACTGTCTTTCACTGACGTTTTATTACAAATGATGTTATCAAGATATATATTTAAATTATAAAAATAAATAAAACATTTTTTTTGCAATTTACTGTGTTCCCCCTTTGCTTTAATAACTGCAGCATTTGAGCTGCATGAACTCATTTACACAAGTTTGTGTAAAATCTGATGATTATGTTCTCTAGCCTGATTTGGGAAAGATGAAAGGCATCCTCTAAAGCAAAAATATATATTTTGAGGGTCTGAATTTATGCTAAATATAAGTTGGAAACAGTGCTAAATATTTAATTGAAAATAAATTCAGTTTTTGCCAAATGTACTTTGAGGAGGCAAGGGAATACATTTCTAAAAATGCATTATGAGTAAATGCAAAATATTTTTTTCAGTGAATGTTTTGGACAGTATATTGAAATTGAAAATATATGGAATATATGTGGAAATACAAGTAACCTATTGTAAATATATTTTAAAATCTATATTAGTAATATATTTTTGGCTATTTATGTATAATATAATACAATAATATTACAAATATATCTAATGAAGTGAAATTGAAATAATATATCTAATTATTTTTGCCATATTTGTGCTTTAACTGAAGATAATAAATAAATAAATATAATAAATAACATAAATTGAAATATTATAAAGATATTAATTATTTTTGCCATATGTGATATTTGTGAACAATGATCAGAAGTTCACATGATCAGTGTCATCAACTTGATAAATGCCTAAGAAATAAGTATTTTCTTAAATATTTCACAATTTTTCACACTATTCATTTTCTGGTTTAAATTATATTCTGAATCCCATATCTTCAGTGTGTAGTTTTAGAATGTATTAGTCATCATCTTCGTACATTTTTGCATCACAGCATACTTAGAGAACAGTCCCCAACCAAACCTGAGCCTGCTGTGACTGAGGATGATGAGGATATCAACAATGAGGAAGAGGAAGTCTGGGATAACGATGAAGATGGTGATGGTGAAGATGATGACGATGAGGAAGATGACGATGAAGACACAACTGATGAACAAGACACCAGTGAGCAGACCTCCAACGTTGCCATGACAACCACCACCACTACCACAACAGAGTCTATAGAGGAGGTTGTGCGAGGTGAGATTTCTGTATGCATATATGTCCATATGTTCACAGTATACATTTCAGTGGTACATTTCCAAACATTAGAACTATGAATACTAATGAGCTCATGTGGTATTTCAGGACATAAAGTTTGAATCATCATTATGTAGTTCCTTAAATGGGCAAAACTTGATGAAAACCTTACATATGAACACTTAAACAAATCCACTGAGTGTCTCTTCCCCATCAGCGGTATGCTGGGCCCCTCCTCGGTCGGGGCCGTGCCATGCTAAGCTATCCCGCTGGTATTTTGTGGTGCAGACGGGCCGATGCGCCCCCTTCATGTTTGGAGGCTGCGGGGGTAACCGCAATAACTTTGAATCTGAGGAGTACTGCTTGGCTGTCTGCAGCAGCAGCGTGTGTAAGTTCAGACGTCTCCTGAGAGGAAGTTCATCTCTCCGCTCACCAGCACATCGCCTCTTTCTCACTTTCTTCGCTTCATTCGTGCCAAACTCACAAGCTCAGCAGATGGCTGGATGCTTTAGCTCGCATGGATTACAGGTCTCTGTGAGGTGACTGTATAGGCAGAGCGTCTTGTTCTTTTAGTTTAACCTCCTGCTGACTTTTCTGAGCACTCAAACTTTGCTTTAACTCTCCATCTGTGTCTCCTGAATCTAGAAAAAAAAAATATATTATTGTGATCTACAAATCAGGATTTAAAATAAGTTACAACACTGGTTATAGGGCCGAGTGGTGTGAGAGTAGTTAGTTTTAATGTTTTGATACTGTTCTGACTTTAACAAGTATTAAATAATGGAGAAACTGTCTGGGCACTGATGCTGAGTTTATTTTATTTATATATATATATATTTATGTGTGTGTATGTATGCATGTATGTATAAAATTGTATGAAATGTATTAAATCCATACATGTTACATATTTTAATACAAAGATATATATATATGTATAAATATAAATATAAATACACACACACACACACACACAGCTGGATAGATTCCAAATTACATGACAAAAATTGTAGTTAGTACGTTAGTAATTCATTATATTATACATTTTAGGTAATATATTTGATTACTTTTAGATTAATCTTGACAAACAAATTTTTATAAGAGGTTTGTTTCACTTTTATTTTTAATGTTTCTTTATAAAATTTGTTAAGAGTGCTCAAAACTAAAAAAATATGTTGACAGCTTATACAAGCTAATCGGTTATTACTCATGCATGAAAATTACATGGTACATAATAGTGCATAATACTGAGCTAAGAACAGTATAAAATAAACAATTACCAAAAGTGAGTCGTCCAAAACTTCAGAAGTGTACATTGGATGGTTATTGTCTTTTATTAATAGTCCCACAATGTTCTGGATGCTCCAGAAAGGACAAGAATATTACAGAATGTTACAGAAACTTCTAGAATGTTCCTCTCCTTGCAAAAGCAGAATATCTTTAAAAAATGATAGATAGATAGATAGATAGATAGATAGATAGATAGATAGATAGATAGATAGATAGATAGATAGATAGATAGGTAGGTAGGTAGGTAGGTAGATAGATAGATAGATAGATAGATAGATAGATTTTTATCTAGATGAAAATGCTCTCAGTGCTGTAGATAGAGTGTTTTTTTTGTGTCAGCATCCAGAGGTTTCGAGTAGATACAAATTTGATAGCGTGAATGTTTGTTTGTGCTTTTGTCTGTTTTGAGAACACCTGCATCTCAGTGAGTGTATTTCTTAACCTGCTGAACACTGCATTTCTGTACGTCCCTCCCCCGTTCTCTCTCTCCGTGTGCGTTTATCTCTGTGTGTGGGCCAGTGATGGAGCTGTAGTCGGCCTCTGGTCAGACCAGTCTGTGGCAGCGGTTCAGTGGGCGGTTTCCGCTCGGTTAGGCACAATGCTGGACTCTGTGGGAAAGTGACAGCGGAGCAGCCCTCATCCTGACAGGGCATATTCCTCGCAGCCAGTCTGGCTGTTCCCGCATGCTCGCTGTCAGAAAGTGTCACAACAGCTTCACAGGAGCTGCTACAGTACACGCACATAAAATACAGATCTCACACACTCCACACACACACAGCGGCACAAAAAAAGTATTTGGACACTTATGCAACACTTAAAATTATCACTGCATTATAAAATATCAAACCACCTTGCATTTATTTTGTCATTTTGTCAGGTTTAAAATAGTAAAACAGTAAACATACTGTTTAAAATGAAGACATTTTACTTTTACTGGAACATATCTGCAAATTAAAACTGAAAAATCCTTGCTTTTTGAATACTTGTAAATTATTGATGCACATAATTATAAATTAGGTTCTGCATATATATATATATATATGTGTGTGTGTGTGTGTGTGTGTGTGTGTGTGTTTTTTCTACTAAATGCAGTCATGTTCATATATTATTAAGTGTCTTAAGTGTCAAAACACTTTTTGTGGTCACTGTATATACACACTCTTTTAACTCTCTGAGCGCACCTAAAATATGCAATATAGCAACCTTTGGCAAAAGCAGTCTCACATGTTTCTGTCTCTTCTAACCAATTTTAACCTGCACTTTAACTAGCTGTTCTTTCCCAGGAGTCTTTGCTCTCTTTGCCGTAAGGAAGATTCTCTGGCTCATATATATCTGGGAGGGGGGTTTTGGCTTTCACTGAACAAGACTTCTCACTTTCTCTAGTGCCGACCATGGCCCCGAGCCCTGCTGATGCTGTGGATCGTTACCTGGAAGCTCCAGGAGATGTGAATGAGCACACCCGCTTCCAGAAGGCAAAGGAGAGCCTGGAGGCCAAACACAGAGAGAAAATGTCAGAGGTGGGAACCTGAGTAGAGTGATACGTTTGCAGTGGGGCAAAGCTCTTTTACAAAAACAGGGTGGTGGGAGTAGGGCTGGACAATAGCACTAAAAACATTTGATAGGATTTCAATATATAGGATTCAATATGTATGTTACGTTATGTATATGAGTGTGTTTCAATGGTGATTTGTTTTCAATCATAGGAACCATCATTTCAACCCAAAGTTGTAGATTTAAAAAGGTTATTGCAGGAAATAACAAAGTTCAGTTAATAATCAATGCTAGTTTTCCACACCATTTTTCACTAAATTAACAAGAGAAAATCATATATTTAATCATTTTCATTAATTTGCCCAATGGTTTGTAGTAATAAATAGCTGTCTTTATCTACATATGTATTTTAGTAAATTATTTAAAGCATAAAAATGAAACATGGATTCCCGTGAACAGTTTTAGTAATGTTGTTGTCTAAATAAAAAGCTAAATCAGAGTTTGAGTAGCAGTAGTAAATTTTATATTTTAGAGAATTAGAATTAGAAATGAATTTTAATGATTATCTATCTATTAATCTGTCTATATTAAATCTTAGTAAAATAAATAAATAAATACATTTTGTAATAAAGCAACATTTACCTATTTACTACATATATGTTTTACTAAAACATTTAAAACAAAAATGAAACAATTTGAGTGATGAATCAAATAAATGGCTAAATTAGAGTTTTGAATCAGTTGAGTAAAACTGACAGTTTGAAGCAATTCATTCAAATGTATCAACCATTTATTTGAAACTCGACTGCATTTTTGTAATTTTATTTTGTTTAAAAAAACTGAAAAACATTGTATTTCAGAATACAATAAATTAATATGTAGTTAGGAGCAATTATTTATTAATGCATTAGTTTTTAATTATTTATTATATTATATTACATTATATTGTGTATTACCATTGTACATGTCCAAAAAGTACCATGGTAGTACCATGGTTTTTGTTCATAGGTGTTCATTCATTTGATGACTCTGTCCTTCCTTTTCTCCTATCTTTGTTCAGGTGATGAGAGAATGGGAGGAGGCAGAGAGACAGGCGAAGAATCTTCCTCGTGCTGATAAGAAGACCATAATTCAGGTAGCCTCTCAGCTCTTAAAAATGTGAATGGGATATGTTGGCTGATGATTCAGAAGCAGTGAACGGTGGAGAGTAAACAACATTTATTGATCATATAATATAGCGATTTGTGAATCTGTTATATAAAGCACTTAACGGGGTTGCGGTTCAAATGCATTCAGATTTAGCAGTGCAGCATACATTAAAGTGGAGGGTGGATTTTCAAGGGGATTGAAAGGCTTGCGGTTTTTTATACTTCAGAATTAAATGGCTGCTGGCTTTGTGTTCATTCGTGTTTCTATAGCGCTTCCAGGAGAAGGTGGAGGCGTTGGAGAAAGAAGCGGCCGGGGAGAGACAGCAGCTGGTAGAAACCCACATGGCACGAGTGGAAGCTCTGCTGAACGACCGTCGCCGCCAGGCTCTGGAAAGCTACCTTAGTGCCCTGCAATCTGACCAGCCTCGGGTATTCACACACAACCATAGTGCTGAACTACAAACAAAATGGCATATGTTGCACAAATGTGTTTACAGTATTAATTAGTATCATTTGTTTGTCACAGTGTCTCGCATCTGCTAATCTAATATCTGTGTTATGGATAAATGGCAACCGCTAACCAAGAAAAACCTGTTTTGTCCTGTGTCTCGTTTTATACAGACTCGGCAGGTCCTCAATCTGTTGAAGAAGTACATACGAGCGGAGCAGAAGGACAGGCAGCACACTCTCAAACACTTTGAGCATGTGCGAGAAGTGGATCCAAAGAAAGCATCTCAGATTCGGCCCTTTGTAAGATTGTCAAGCTGTTCTTTCCTACTTCAGACATAAAATGTGTTGACACTTCAGACTTCAGTTTGACCGCTTGTGCCCATAGGTGATGACCCACCTGCGTGTGATTGAAGAGCGCATGAACCAATCCTTGGGGTACCTCTACAAGGTGCCACAAGTAGCTAATGAAATCCAGGACCAAGTGGGTGAGTGTGAGGCGGTTTATTTAGCGCTAAATTCACTCGCATATCATGTATGGATATCATGTGTTTTCAAACTGGGAAGTGGGAACCACAAAAAGTTTGGTGGAGAATTAAAAAAAAAAACATTTAATAGTAAGAAAAAACAAAAGTGAAAACAAACAAATATGCACATAAAAACGTATCTCTGTTCATCTCTCTTTCCTGCAATACACATACATTACCGTTCAAAAGTCTTTTATACTCACAAAGGCTGCATTTATTTTAATATATTTTAAAATGTGATTTAGTCCTGTGATAGTAAAGCTACATTTTCAGCAGCCATTATTCTAGTCTTCAGTGTCTCATGATCCTTCATAAATCATTCTCATATGCTGATTTTGGGGCTCAAGAAACATTTATTATTATTATCATTTTTGAAAACATTAGTGATGTTTAATATTTTTATGAGAAACCTGATACTTTTTTCAAGATTCTTTGATGGATATAAATTTCAAAAGAACAGCATTGTTTTGAAATAGAAATCTTTACAATAGAATATCTTTACTGTCACTTTTGATAAATTTAATGCATCCTTGATTCTCGAGAATGTGAATTGCAGCATGTTCTGTAAATGTAACTGCGTGGAAATTATATTTACTACAAACATGCTATACTGCTATAAAACATGCTATTAAAATTAGTGCTGTAGTGCATCCAAAATAAAAGTTTTTGTTTACATAATATATGTGTGTGTACGGTCACGGTGTATATTTATTATGTATATATATAAACACACACACCTGTTACGTTTATATATTAAATTTATTTATATATGATATAATTTATATGAATATAAATATATACATGTAAATATTTTCAAAATATATGCTGTATGTGTATATGTGTGTATACACAGTACACACACATATATTATGTAAACAAAAACGTTTATTTTGGATGCAATTAATCGCGATTAATCATTTGACAGCACAAATTAAAATGTTTGAACCTGTTTTAACAGGTGTTGTAAAGCCTTGATTAAGGTCCTTCTTTCTTTCTCCAGCTTTGCTGATTCAGCGTGACCAGGCTGAAGTCACCCAACAGTTGTCGTCTCTCCAGAGTAAGATGAGGGTGAGCTATGGGAACGACGCCCTGATGCCTGACCTGCCTGACAGCACCACTCCCTTGGACACCCTGCCACCGGAGCAGGACGGCCTGGGCTTCATCCACCCCGAAAGCTTCAACCAGGCCAACACTGACAACCATGGTAAACATTTGCACACTGAATGCTGTAACTGAACTGCCAACTTTTAAAAGGCCCATTTTCATGATCACCATAAACAGATATAGAGTAACCAGTAATATACAACTATACACTGCTGTTCAAAAGTTCAGTGACAATTAGATTTTTTTTTTTGTTAAATAATGATCGAATGTGACATTTATAATTAGTACTGTCGAACGATTAATCGCATTAATTACATAATATATGATATATGTGTGTGTATTTAGTATATTTATTATGTCTATATAAATACACAGACATGCATGTATATACTTAAGAAAAATATTTTATGTTTATATATTAAATATATTTATATATGATATAATTTATATGAATATATAAATATATACATGTAAATATTTTCAAAATATATGCTGTATGTGTGTGTCTTTATATCTACATAATAAATATACACAGTACACACACATATTATGTAAACAAAAACTTTTATTTTGGATGCGATTAATCATTTTGACAGCAGTTTCAAAACTGCTTTTCTTTTGAACTTTCTAGTCATCAAAGAATCGTGAAAAAAAGGAGTACAAAGGTTTCCAATACTGATAATTAGAAATGTACCTTAAGCATATCAAAATGATTTCAAAATGAGTATCATGTGACTAAAGACTGGAGTAACGACTGCTGAAAATTCTGCTTTACAATCACAGGATAAAGTACATTTTAAAATACATTTAAATAGTAAACAGTTTTATTAAATGCTAACAATATTTCACTTTTTTACTGCTTTTGCTATATTTCTGATCAAATAAATGCAGCCTTGTTGAGCATAAATCCTTTAAAAATCTTCCCAACCCCAAATATTTGAACAGTATTGGAAATTGTTACATTGTTTCTGAAAAGCTTTTTTTGTCTTGTTCAGTTGAACCCGTAGATGCCCGTCCAATTCCAGATAGGGGTCTGCCTACGAGACCCGGTAAGTGTGTATATGTTATTTTCACCCATTGTTTTGTTTAATATCATATGTCTAATTTTTATGTTCATATGTGTGGTTGGTTTCAGAGATTCCAAAGGTTCGGCTGGACATTGAGGAAAGGCACAACGCTGGTTATGATGTTCGTGACAAGAGACTGGTACGATAGTTTATGCAAATATTTAGCTAAAAAATATATAGATATAAAATATAGGTATCTAATATTTGATATTATAGAAAGTAATAATTGTGTTTGTGTTGAATCAGATGTTCCTTGCAGAAGACATGGGCTCTAATAAGGGGGCAATCATTGGGCTGATGGTGGGTGGAGTTGTCATCGCTACTGTGATCGTAATCACTCTTGTTATGCTAAGGAAGAAGCAGTACACTTCCATTCACCATGGAGTTATTGAGGTGAGATATATTATAAACATATGAAGACTTCAGGACTTCACGTCAATGCACATACTCAATAACTGACTAATAACCTTTTCTTTGCCATTAAAGTGAAATTACTGAATCAAAACATAGGTGCCTGATAAAAAGAAATTTAAAAGAAAAAGGCTCAGACAAAGTCTTCTTATTATTCCATGGCCATGGGAGTAATAAAAATATTACCGGTATATTATATTAAAAATATTAAAAGAAATATCTGCCGCCAGCTCTAAAATATTTAATTAGCTATAAATTGCTCTTTCTGAGTGCAGCGTATTTAAAATGATTTAAAAATCATTACCCATGTGGAAAAAATCTACATTTTCAAATCTATTTTTTAAATGTATTTCAAAATATATAAAAAATATATTAATGTATATATATATATTCTCTTCCAATATATTTTTGTCCGTTTTAAATATATAAATATATTTTTTTAAAACCATTTAAAAATATATTTTGCCCTCCATATATTTTAATCCAAGGAAATAACATTCATGTTAAGTTTAAAAAAAAAAACATGGTTGTCCATAACGTGAACAAAAATCAAAATACTTTACCATACAATATTACACAATAAAAAATAAATCTAGTTTTGATCTCTAGTAGGTTATTCCATCCACATCTGCATTTAGCTTAAATGTAGGCTAGTCTAAAATTATTAAGATTTTGATGCTCAAAATATTTATTTGCCATGTGTGTATCCACTAATCATGACAGTAATGGAAATTCATCAGTCTAAAGGCAAAAACTATTAAAAATCATTGTCACTTAGTTAAATAAAGCTGAAATAAAATATAGTTATTAGATGAAAATTTCTAGTTTTCATTTAAGTTGAAATACTAAAATTACTAAATCTAAACCTGAAATAAAAACAAAAAGCACATAAAATTACTGAAACTTTAACATTAAAAAAAAAAAAAAAAACTAACTATAAAAGTAAAGGGTCAAATTAGTAAAAGTTCATGATAATGAATACTAATAGTATATAAATAAACACTGCTGGGAATGTTAGTCTAGGTCTGAGCAAACACTTTTAATCACTACCTAATTTTTTCTGTGTCAGGTGGATGCAGCGGTGACCCCTGAGGAACGTCATCTCACTAAGATGCAGCAGAACGGCTATGAGAACCCCACCTACAAGTTCTTCGAGCAGATGCAGAACTAAAGAACCACTTCAGATCCCCACACTCCCCATCACCATCACCATCACCACCCCACTGCATCAGGACAGTGAATGCAGACTGATCCCTCATACACAATATCGCTCAGCTCTTGTCACCATGGAAATGAGAGTGGCTTCCATCACCTGACCATTTCATCCAATCAAACGAGCGCTCACTCAGTTTGCACAGAAGAGTGATGTGTCATTGCCGCCCATCCAGCCATCTGTCAGTGACGATGGTCCATCTGTGCGCTCCCATGACTGTCCATCACAGCACTGTGTGGTGAACGAGCCGTTTTCTTTGCCCGTGCTTTCCTTCTTACCCATGACCCTCTAAACCATCTATAGTTTTTTTTTCTCTCCACTCTCTCTCTCGACCATTTTTGTTCCCTTCCAGAACTTCAAGCACTTACATCTCCTCCTCTTTTGTTTGCACGTTTCCTTCCTCCTTCTCCTTCCTTCCTTTTTCCTGGGCACTCAGATGACGCGGTGCTGTGTTTGGCTACATGAGGCTCCAACCGCAAACAACCAGATGCCGAATAATGTACTCATTGTTAAACTTTCCATTCAGGTTTTTTTTCTGGGAAAAAAAAAAAGCAAAAAAAAAAATATATTATAAAATCCATACGTTAAAAAAACAAAACAAAAAAAACATTTACAGAGATAAGAAATGAATGTTTGTTTTTATTTTGTGTGTAATATGTATTGAATTAAGGCAGAAACTAGCTGTATCTATATAGTGCATGGCAATTTTAACAGAGAGACGGTTTCTGGATCCAGGCGCAGACTTTGACCTCTCTCTCATGTAGAGATTTTAGCTGGATTGTACATTTTATTGTCTTCTTGTGATCACATTTTAAATAAGTGAAAAATATCTGCTTGGCTACATCATCACAGGGACATGCTTTAATCGAAGTGTGCTTTTTCTTTATTTTGGACCATGCCACGCACACTTAAATGGTTGCATGGGGCTGGAAAAAGATGTATTGTATTATGAAGTGTAATATTAGCCCACGTTTTGGTTCGTTAACGTTCTACACACTCTTTGTTTTTTGGGAAGGGTCTTGGCCCTTTTTGCCTCATGAAGTTTTATTCCATGTCGGGATTTGGTATGGGGCCGGGATTAGGAAGGGAGGTATGGAGTGGTGGTGGGATTTTGCTTCAGAAATAGCCACCATTTTCAGATTGTGTGATTTTTGTCCCACTTTCCCCTCTTTGTATTCCCCCAGTGTCTGTGATATTCACGAACACATTTTGGGACAGAAACACCTCACCTTCTCCCCCTCTTTTATTGTTTCACTGAAGTATCTCATAGCACCTTACAGGCCAGAGCAGGTAGGAAGGAACGGGTAGATATGAAATATAAATGTAACGCGGTCTTTTGAAATGACCTCTCGAGAGTTATTGTAAAAGTGCCACGATGTCGAAGGAAATTGTGAATTGTTGTAAAATACGTTGTATGAGACACAGCCATTAAACGAGTCAAACATTGTGCAGTTTTGTCACAGTGCACACTGCTCATTACGTTCCTGTATAGAATTACCTTAGCTCTAAAATCTGGTGTTGTGCTGATTAGTGGATACTCTGAGGTGAGTGTCTGTGGTCAGTAGGGAACAAAGAAAGCTCTTTCTGTGACTTTTTCCTTCAGTATCTATTCAAACCATTGGCTTCGAAGAGGAAAAGCTTTCTACAACACTGTAACCCATGAATAAAGTTTTGAATGTACATACAAACTCCTTGTGATGTGTTGCTTGCTGCACAAAACAAGATAGAAACTAAGGGTGTGTTTGATTGCTGCTGCATTATGCAAGACTCGGGCAATTCAAAAACCAACCGTCTCTTTATTGCCCTCTGGTGGACAGTAAAAAGTACCTCACCTTGAGGGAATTGGACACTCAAAAATAAAAAAGAAAAGATCCTTTACAAATGGAAAATATCAAAATACACTGCCCACATGGCTATCAAAAACATAGAGTATATACAATGGAAATATAGCCGATGCTACCCTGCAGTCAGAGAACAAGCGTACAAAAACTGAAAGCTCATACGAGATCTGTCTCTCACATCCACACATACACTCGCTCTCTAAGCATTTTAGGGACACGCAGACATACATACACACTCGTAACAAAGCGCACATCTGCTTACAAACCCGCTGTTTCCCACCCTGCCCAAAGTCAAATGTTTAACCCGGATTCCTCCCATCTTAAACGTGTCTCCTGATTGGCTGGGAGTAACAAGCCACTCCCTCCTCAACTGTCTTTCTCTAAAGCTGCTGCAGCCAGAGTGACTGTTGTGACGGGCTGGCCTGTGGCGGTGGCCAGCGTGACTGTGTTGACGGGCTGGCCGAGGCCGTGCAGCTGCACCCGGGCGAGTTTCTTCTGTTCGCACTCCGTCACCAGGCTGTTGAGCTCTGCGGCGCTGTATCCGATCAGAGTCCTCAGGTCGCACACAAACTTGTAGACAAAGCGCTTGCCCTGCACTTTGCTGATCATGTCTCCGTCATAGTAGTACCTGTTTAGATGAGACATGATTGATGGAGTTAGAGTTAGTTTTCTTGTTGAAGTGATAAGCAAACATCAAATAATTCCCGATTACTAGCTACATCCATCCAAGAGCACCTAAACTAGAGAGGGGAAATGATGCACTCGCACCTGAGAGCTCTGCTTAGCTTCTCGTAGTTCATGGTTGGTTTGTTCTTGCGCTGGCCCCATTTCTGAGCTACCAGCTCAGGCTGATTGAGTTTGAACTCGCCCTCCTCTCCCACCCAGGAAATGCAGTCCCGAGAGTCCTTATCCGTCAGCAGCTCCAGGAGAAACTGCCACAGCTGAATCTGACCGTTGTTACCTGAGAGGACATACAGCACAATCATAAACAATTCTAAAATCATTTATTACTGTTTTGCATATGAGATGATCATTATTGTTTTTCTTAGTATGGGGCTTTTGGCAAAATTAAGAATTTAAGGAATGACTCCCAATTAATTCATAGGAACTACCACAGTATGTTAAATTTGAAAGACAAAAAGAGGTAAATACTGTTCAACCATACACCATAAAATGGAAGACAACATTAGATTTTAATAACATCCGACATTTCACCAATATGTACTACCATTGAAACACTGAAGGGTTAAGTTTTTTTTTTTTTTAATGTATGCTCAACAAGGCTGCATTCATTTGATCAAAAATACAGAAAAAAAACAGAAGTATTGTGAAATATTACAATTTAAAATAATTGTTCCGAAATTCCAAGCTGATCTTTTTATTGCCAGCGGCGCAGGCAATAACGCCACACGTCGTTTCGCTGAGAATGATTCTAATTTTAATTGCATTCAGTGTAAACGGCGACTGATAATGTATTTATGTCGTGCCAGATGAGGCTTGCACAGCCTGAGTGAGTGTGTGAGAGAGACAGCACACACAAAGTAACTCACAGAAATTTATAGATGCATGCTGCGGTAGAAAAAAAAAAAAAATAGAAAAGATACAAAATATGATTTAGATAAGCAACATTATACAGCCATGATGTTTCCCCGAATATCAATATCAACACGATTGCAATGTGATACTGATTTTATATAATAGTATTTCAATAAACAAGAAGTTAAAATTAAGTGACTTTGATTTTAGACAAAATATTGACTCTTTTTGCTCAATTTCACTGACGAAATTAGTTCCGATCAAAGCCACAGCAGAACTGCTGGGTGTCTCCGAGCAACACAGCGGTGTTTCGTTACTGAATGAATCCATGTTTTTGAACAAATCGAGTGAGTCATAATTCTGTGGCCCATTCATAAGGACAGTCCCTTGCCTCGTTTCTGAACGAATCAGCCGTTTGAATGAATCAGTTGAATGAATGATTAAACTCATTAATACAGACACTTGCCGTCATATTTAAAAGTATCACTGCATTTTTTCAACATTTATTTGTATGTTTAAAAAAATATGTAAAACATTAATCTTATAAAGTTATTTATGCATCTGAAATTTTGCAGTGTAAATGCATCTATGGCACCTCAGCTTCACCAAAGTGTCTGTGTAAATGCATCTAATGCCACTTCAGATGCAGCTTCTGTTTCCTCAGCAGTGCAAAGGTAGAGTTTTTTGTTCTATATATAATGCAAAAGTCTTTACTGTCTTTTTTGGTTGTTTTAATGTGCCCTTTCTGAATAAAAGTATTCACTTCCCATTATACTGGCACCATACTATAGAACAGTAATTTAAAATTTAAAAAATGAATTATTGATATCATCATCAATATTACATGATATAATCTAATATATTGCAAATGACAATGTAATTTATACTGATTATTAAAAACTACATTTACACCACTTACATGCATTTATTTCAAATAAACATGATACTATTGATAAACCAGCGCTTTTACACATGATATTTGTTTGTATGTACCTGTGCGGTTGCCAGGGGAGCTGCGCTCCTCTCCTGAGATACGGGGGGCTCGGGGTGTTTTGTTGTGCTTCATCACCTTAATGGCTGTGGGTGTGGCCTGCTGCACAGGGGCAGGAATGATCTGCACAGCTGGAGAATATCAAGAAACTGTGTTACCCAGAAGACCAACACATGCTCCTTTCATCGAAAAGCTTAAGCCTAGAGACACAAACTGCCCTTTAAGCAAGTCATGTGCAGGTTATACAAAAAGTGTTATTCAAGAAGGTACTCAAAAGGTGCTTTTGTTGATAAAATGGAGCAGAAGCAACGGCAAAAACAGACAAGATTCAGGATCTACTGATACTCACGTTGATCAATGGTGACTGTTGCTTCCTGACCCTGATCCTGACTCGCAAGTACATCTGCACAGAGCATTAAAGAGATTGAACATAAGCTAAAGATATTGTGACAGAGAGGGTTTTGTTGGAGAACATACACCACGTGCACTTACACTTGCGTAGAAGCTCCAGGTGGCTCCACAGGATCTCTCCGCTGGGCACTCTCTGGAGGAACTCCTCCTGGCTGAAACCACAGAGCTGGCGGCCGGGAATGTGAATGCCACCCACCTCCATTTCCTCAATGCCGAACTCTTTCATAACCCAAACTGCCCAGTGGATCACCTGATCAGCTGTCCACTGCACCGGGTCTGACAAACAGACACACATTGCTCATTAAATGATACTGCTACAGACAATGGAAGTAAAAATGCACAGATCTGACAATGAAAATCTATTGCAGCATTTACTGATTTTAATATTTTAAATACAATAATACAAAGTGTATTACAAAAAAACTATTCCTGACTTCTTGCAGATGTGAACTGGACATGAGTTGTAATAAAATAAATAAACTGTGATTTCTTTTACAATTCATTGTCATTTCAGGTTTCATGATGCATGAATTCATGTAGTAGAAATGCATACACTACTGTGAAAAAGTTTGGGGTCTGTAAAATTTTTTCTTAGAAATTCAGCAATTCAGACAAATTAAATTGATTAAAGGGGTCATCAGATGCCTATTTTCCACAAGTTGATATGATTCTTTAGGGTCTTAATGAAAAGTCTATAACATACTTTGGTTAAAATTTCTTAATGGTAGTGTAAAACAACACCCTTGTTACCTTGGCAAAATCAGCTCTGCAGACATCAAACCGTTTTGTTTCATGTTGCCTTAAATGCTAATTAGCTCTGCTTACCCCATCCCTCTCTTCTATGGGGTGATGAGTCGTGCTCTTGTTGACTGTTACCTTTAGCTGCGAATCTTGCTAACTAGCACGTTATTAAGAAAGGCGATTGCAAAGATTCATAAAAAAAACCCTTATACTCACTTCTGCTCTAGATGAAGCTGGATCGCGAATGATTCGCGCGAACATGATTCCAACAACAAAACACCTCAATCACTTAGGAGCCATTCTTGTCTACATCTGCTCCAGCGTCAAAACAATGCCAGTCGGACTTACAACTCACTCATATTAGATTGATTTATGAAAGATCATGTGACACTGAAGACTGTAGCAATGATACTGAAAATTCAGCTTTGCCATCACAGGAATAAATTACATTTTAAAATATAATGAAACAGAAAAGTTATTTTTAACAATATTTCACAGTACTGTTTTTACTGTATTTTTGTTTAAAGGTGCCATAGAATAGAAAACTGTGTTTACCTTGGCATAGTTGAATAATAAGAGTTCTGCACATGGAAATGACATACCGTGAGCCTCAAACACCATTGTTTCCTCCTCTTTATGTAAATCTCATGAATAAAAAAAGACCACTGAAAAACAGGCGAATCAGAACGCAACACCGATTGTGACATAACAGTCACGTCCCCAACATTTGCATATACACGTCCATCTTCTAGGCCAGCCGCCAGCCGAACCATCAGAAGTTCTGCAGGTATTGTGAAGAAACAAGTGAGGACAACAGCGAAAATGGCAGGTCTTGAAATAAAAGTTATGTTCCAGGCTGTGCAGGAGATGTGAAGTGTGAAGTGGGTTGGTGTCTGTATTCAGAAAGGCACGGAAAGCAAATAACACGTTCTAATAAAATAACGCGTAGGCCACTAAAGGGACATGGTTAGCCGCTTGCTAGCGGTAGCCTGTTACATTGTAGTACATAAGATTTTACTCACCACGTAAACAGAGTAAGGAGAGATGACTGAGGATGATGGTGAACGATTTACAGATCCTGAGCACCACTGACAAGCATCTGATCTTGTAAAATGTGTGGCAAGTACTGCTGCTCCATAGTATAAACAGAGTTTGTGCGATTGCGAATCTCAAAAGCAAAAGCAAAAGTGAAAGTAAAAAGCGATCGTGCATTTGAAAGCAGTTTCAGTGCCCCGCATATTAATAGCGGCTCCCTGATGCCCGCATTTTATATACAGTATAATTACGCAACGATATAACTGCAAGAGAAAGTATTGAAATATATATTTTCCTCCCTGTGTTTCCTTCCTGAAATGAGCCGCACTGTGAAACAGTCCATCAGAGCAAAGCTTAATATTATTATTCATGACCCTTCCAAATAAGCCAATAACAGACCATTTTATTATAGGGAGAAATCCTAGGGTTGTAAATGAACATGTAAAACTGTTTCTGGAGAATTTTTGCCCTTACAACCCACATAACTTCTATGTAGATATCAGAGAACAATTTAAAATATTGTATCAATGCATTATATGGCACCTTTAAATAGGGTTGTGCGATATATATCGTCTGCGGTAATATCGTAATTGTTGTTTTAACGCAATTTGTTTTAATAAGTGCAATTTGACATCGAGTATTTTGCAAAAACTAAATAGAACACATACGGAGTGCACGCCATCATTTCATATGGTTAAAATCACATGAAGAGTGCAGTTTTTTTCTTCAAAAATAAGCATGATTACAAATGCGATATTGATTTCATACAACAGTTCAATAAACAATAAGTTAATATTAAGAGACTTACGTTTTAGACACCATATTGCCTGTTTTTACTCCATTTCGCCAACAAAAAATAATTCCAAACAGCTACAGCACTGTTTTGCGTCTCTGAGCAACACGACGATGTTGTTTCGTTCCTGAATGAATCAACCATTTAAATGATTCGGTTCAGTTGCAATGACTCACTTGTTAACAGTGACTTGCTGCCACCTGCTGGCAGTTTTAATTTCAGATTCAAAGAATCTTTTCATTTAAAAAAAATAAATAAATAAAATCTCAAAAATCAGTATTCAATATGTTTAAAATATCAAAACATTATGCATTTGCAACTGCAGGTTAAAGCACTCCATGTCCTTCTGAGCAGCATTAAACAGTGTGTAAATACATCTAAATGCCACTTCACATGCAACTTCTGCAAAGATTAATTTTGTTGATATTGGTTTCATTTGTTTGGTAACAGCCTAAATGTCTTATTATTCTAATTGACTGATTAAATGTAACAATTTGATTCAAGACGCACACTTTTAGAAAAAAAAATGGCTTTATTAAAGGTAAAATTGCCCATAAAAGTTACAAATGAATTTAAACTTATATGAAAAGATTAATTTATATCACTGATGTAAACTGACCACACAGAATATGAAGAATATCAAAAACTGCAGCTGTCCACAGTAGTCAGATATCAGCACAATAACACACGCAAAATATCGTCTAATTATCGTTATATATAAGAAAATTTTAAAAAAGATTTTTTTTTTTCAATACCGCACACCCCTACCTTTAAATAAATGCAGCCTTGATGAGCATGAGATACTTCTTTCAAAAAACTCTTACCGACTACAAACTTCTGAACAGTAGTGTATTTGTGATAATATAGTACTCATCATATGTGCCTACACTCTTCTAACAAAATCCATCAAATATTTAGATTTAACTCTGAAACATGTTAATATCAATGGAATACTCACCATAGGGAATGTTCAGTCGAACCTGCTCCTTACGGTATCCTTCCAATGCGGCTGCCCAGCGGGTCACCTGCTCTGAAGTCTCATCAGGAATGGCGGCTCGCTCCACCTCAATCACGTGTCCATCCTCCACCAGATGGGCTTCCTCACCAGCAGCCGCGTCTGGATCAATCACCACCTCCACAGTCTCCACTGGCTTCACAATCTCCAGAATATTCAATTTCTCTTCACCTAAAACAGACCACAAACACACAAGCAGGTCAAAGTTTATGTTTTGATATTGCTGTAAATTGGTAGGCTGTAAATTATTTACTTTATATAAAATATAAGGGAAACTATCTCTTATGTAGCTGCTAATTTCATTTGAAGTTTTTCCACTATTTTTAATCATGTTTTTGCCGTCCCTAATTCATTTTAAGTGGTCCTTCCATGGTGTGATTATTTTTTGAAAGTGCAAATACTCATGTATTCTCTCAATTACTATGAGCTCGTAAAAGCTGCATGCATAATTACAGAAGAATTAGCAAAGTGCTGTTTAAAGCAGCACGTCACCCCGCAGGACACATCAACTACCCAAATATTTTAATTTGTCTGAAGGGCATGTTGACGAGTTGAGATTTGCCCAACAGCAATATGAGATCATTGTAAACTGTTACCCTGTTTTGTGACAATCTGTACGCTGAGCTGTACTGTGCCATCTGTCTTCACTCCTTGATCGAACAGGCTGTGATCAGGATGCAACTACATGAGGAAAGGAGCAGAGACAAGGAGCGAAGAGCTTAGTCCATGACTATGATGAGTGCACTCGAATAAGATTACATTAATATAGAAGCACATACTAGGATGTCCTGCAGACAAATGTCATATCCATCCAGCGGGACCTGAAGACGAGGCTCCAGTAACTTCTTTAGGTTACCGATCGGCTCATTGATGTCAATGTCTTGAGTAATCAGTTCAGCTGCTGTGATGGTTTGCTCCTCAATTCTAACATTTGGTCACATGAAACAGATCATTTCATACGCACAAGATACACATTGCTCAATGAGATGATTCCTCTAAACACATCAAACAGAGAAGGAAAAAAAGGAAGAGAAAGACAGAAAAAGCACTTACCCTTCCTCTAGACACTCCTGTTTCTCCCTACCATCAATCTCAATTTCAATCATCTCCTCTGTCTCACTTTTTGACATCCCTTCAACTCCTTGTCCAACTATAAAGCGAATACATAAAAAAAAAAAAAAAAATTATATATATATATATATATATATATATATATATATAAATAAAAGACAATTTTTTTGCAATTACTCACAAGAAAGTGTACAAGAATTATCAGTAACACTTTAAGGTCTCATTCGTTAGCATTGGTTGAAGCATTAGCTAACAGTAAGTAACAATGAGCATTTGTTACATTTGAATTTTTTAAAGCATATTAATGTGTGACCATGGACCACAAAACCAGTCTTAAGTCGCTGGGGTATATTTGTAGCCAAAAATACATTGTATGGGTCAATATTATCAAATTTTCTTTTATGCCAAAAATCATTAGGATATTATGTAAAGATCATGTTCTATGAAGATATTTTGTAAATTCCTTACCGTAAATGTATCAAAACATTTTTGATTAGTAATATGCATTGCTAAGAACTTCATTTGGACAACTTTAAAGGCGATTTTCTCAATATTTTGCACCCTCAGATTCCAGATTTTCAAATAGTTGCCATACATCATACATCAATGGAAAGCTTATTTATTCAGCTTTCAGATGATGTATAAATCTCAATTTTGAAAAATGGTTTTGTGGTCCAGGGTCACATATTTGTATATGTTAGTTTATATAAATGCAACTGTTCATTGTTTGTATGTTCACAGTGCAACAGATTAACTAAGATTTTAAATCTATTTGTAAATGTTGAACAGTAACTAAGATTAATAAATGCTGCAGTAGTATTGTTCATTGTTAGTTCATAGTAACATATAGTACCTTATTGCAAAGTGTTACCCAATTATATACTTCAAAATAAAAAATAGAATATTTAATTTTACATAATTTTTAGAATTTTGATGAACACAAAAGTTATACAAAACATATAAATGTACTTCAAAGTCACCAAATGTTGAGATTAACGCACTCTTGCGGTCTAAGAAGTCTCTGAAGTCCAATAAACTCTCACGCGACACCGAGGCTTTGCTTTGCTACAGGCCCACCATGGCATTTTCCCCACATTAGCACTCTTATTAAATACAGGAGACGTATTATTCAATAAATATGCCCTCCATTTGGTTAATCCATTTATTATTTTCGTGTGTGGGTTTGAACGCAATATTCTATTAATATAATTTCCACCGACGACTGGGTGGGAAGACGACGCGCGAATCGATACAAACGCAGTTGCCATGTTGGAGTGCTTTTGGGTTTCGTAATATAAGCGCAAATTTGGACGTAAAAGACGACTTTTTAAAACTTCTGAAACTTTCAGGGGTAGCTACACATCAAGACTTTTGATTCTGGAAAGTTAAAACGGAAATGGAAGAAACGGAAACAAAACAAGAGAAGGGCAGATGTAAAAGCAGCCGGAAATCCTGGCCGAAGTCACGGCGGCTGACAGACTTCCGAAAACAGCCGTGCGCCTGAAGAAACGGACGGAAACATCAAGGTGTTTAATTATGCGCTTCGTGCGGAATATAATGTCTACGGCAGGTACAATCACGGAAAGAATATGTATGTATACCTGGCTTCTTTGTTAGCTGCTTAGCTTATGCTGACGAAAGACAGAGAGACACGCCTGGTTGAACTGAATATCTGCTCGCGCTGACAGCTTGCGCTAACTTTTACCAAAAGTCGCGCTTTGTTATTCACGACGGAGTTATAAGCGTCGACAACATATTTCGATGGAAACTGGTATATTTTAAATTACCCAGAATAAAGTTTACCTACTGCTTGTCGGACGTGAGAGGGCTGGCTTACAGTCTCAGTTCTGTTAGCACTCCAGCTAGCTCAGTTTCCCCTTAGGATGCTAACAGTTAGCTGGCGCAGAAAGCGGGAAAACTGACTCGTTTATAACCTCACACATATGCAACGCTCTCATTTTTGTCCTCGTTTATCTCTGATGAATTAGTGTCGCGGCCAAACGTACCTCTTTATCCCGTTCAGTAAGTGCTGTGTTGGAGTTTTTGCGCACTAAAGCTGGGTGTCAGAGGCTATAGTTTAGTGTGTGCTAATAAGTTGAGTGAATGTTCATGCTGGTTTTTGGTCAACATTGCATTGGGGGCGGGGATGAGCAGGAGGCCTTGCTGCCCACTGACAGCAACACACTCCCCACTCTGTGCAGTTTTAAACTATATATCAGAATCTATAAAGGTATTTATTTAGTTATTTGTGCTAAATAATAGCCAGCAGCAGATAACGGAAGGTGTTGTCTTTAACAGTACCTTAAGTGTGAAAATCGACGCATCATTAGGTATTTATGTAAATACATAATACGTCTTCTTTTACTCAGTAAGTTATATGTTTATTTGAATTTGTTTTTTATTTGTATTTTTATGTTTATTATCTTGTTACACATGTATGTATGTATGTATGTATGTACCCCAGAGCGCATGGAAACCACAACAACTTTTGTGTTTGTGCGCTTAATAAAGCACATGATTTTATTCTTGAGTGTTTTTTCTTTCTGATGAACATTACAGTGCTGTGACATTTCAAGTTATTTTATGTTTCAAGAAATGTCTCACTGTTCTTGGATGTGACCATTAACTGCCTTGAAGCCAAATTAATAAATAAACTTGGAAAATTAAACTGATTTGGGCATTATTTAACATTAAAAGTATCTGCTACAGTCACTTAATCTGTGTAAAAAGAGGAATCAGCATTGCAGTGGAATTTGGATTTTGCATTTACTTTACTTTAGATATCAATTAAAGTAACAGAAGACCAAAACATTTATTCTTTTAGACACTGTTGGTTGATTTGAGCTACATATGAGCTAAACCAAATAGTTAAATAAGCTCAGACACATTGCTGTAAAAGGAATGGTTCCCTCAAAAATAAAAAATTGTCATTTACACACCTAAATGTTGTTCCATACCGGTATAGCTTTGTTTCTTCTTTGGAACATAAAATATATTTTCATAAATGTCATAGGACATTAAATCTTTTTGGGTGAACTATTCCTTTAATAAACATCCAATTTCATTGAGAAATAATTAAACAGATGATACTTCTGAATGAAACACGTAGAAACAAGTCAAGGTGCTTGTAATTCATTTCTGCTAAACATTAATCGTATGATGACTAAAATACTTTAGAGACATCCTGAGACAAGTTAAGCTTGTTTCCACTGAAATCAAGTGGACCATCACATCTGTAGTTGGGCCTCTATGCTGATTGAAACCATAATAAAATGAAATAGTGCAAAATTTACAGTTTCTACTCTAGGTTGTGAGAAGTCAAACAGATATGAGACAGAATACTACACGGTATCTAAAAATAAATGAATACTCTTGAATTGAAAAATAAAAAGCTTTTTACAGTAGTACAAAAGAAACAGCAGAGATTAACCATAATTGTGAGTCTGTTGTAGATGGACCTCAACACCAGGGGGCGTGTTTTCTGCTCTGATAGGCCATCAGAGATATATACAAGTGCACTCGATGTAAGATATGGTTCTCTAGTCTTTGAGGTCACTTAAATTCACTTCTTTTAGCACAGCACTATCCAGTATGTGCATGCTCTTCATAGCACAAAGGATTTTGTATGTTTGTAGCGTCTCGGCTGCGAAGAAAGATGAACAATGGGATGAAGACTAGTCATTATTATAAAGAGAAATTTCTACAGTGCCATTACTATAATGTTTGACTAGTGAGTTATCAATAGGAAACTTAAAGACTTACGTCTGGAGGGATATAGCTGGTCTCTGTTCTGCTGAAAAGTGAAAAGAAAGAACCGTTTTGTTCCTAATGCTCTGTTATGAATTATTCTTATAGGTTAGAGAGCGTTAAAAATACTGCATGAGACGTACCTTTGTTTAGTCTCTCTTTTACTCCCTGTTGGTAAATTTGAGATTAATGTTAGTATTCAAAGTTAAATAGGCTATTTAGATTGTGTTTGAGTAAATGGTACTCACTGCGGCAGCAACGACAGCACCCTCTTCTGCAGCACAGACAGATGGCAACACAACATGAGAGGAGGAACAGGAACCCTCCCACTTCTATGGCTATAACTATTGTCATGTTCAGTTCAACTGCAACAGAGCAAGTCAAACAGATATTAATTTACACTCTGTCCAGTTATTATGTTGAGGGTGTTGAGGCAAATCTAATTCAGTTTTCCACCATCGCTCTAGCCTTTTGACTTGAACCTCATGTTTTGTTTGGCATCTAAGCAATTATGACTAATGTGTTTTTGCTGTGGTCAAAATGATCCCAAACAGAAACATCATTACTAGAATACTATTCAAAGGTTTGAGGTTGATATAATTTGTTGAAGGAAGAACTCTAATATTGTGAAATATTACAAGTTACAATAACTGGTGTCAAGAAACATTTCAATGTTGAAAGCAGCTGTGCTGCTTAAAGTGCCCCTATTATGGGTAATGAAAGGTTCATATTTTGGTTTTGGGAGTCCCCAACAACAGGTTCACATGCATGCAAGATAAAAAAAAAAAAAAAACACTTTCATTGTCTTTTAATATGCATTTATTTTTACCTTATTTGCTCAACAACTCCCAAACGATTCATTTTTCCAAACCCCTCCTTTGCATGACGCTAATCTGCGGTGATTTGTCGGATTGGTCTCATTTTCATTTCATAATAAAATCAGTGTTTGTTACAGTAGCCCCTCACTGCAGAACAAAGATCCAGGGGGCGGGGTTGGATCCACATCCAGGGGGTGGAGATTGGTAGGTTTAGGGGTGGAGATAGGTGGGTTTAAGGATCAGGGGGTGGAGACGGGTTCAACATGAAAAGGCTTGGTTTTCTTTTTAAATCGACTCGTTTAAACGATTCAGAGTCGACTCTTTCTTTTGAGAGACAATAACTTTATACACGGTGCACTTTTAGATTTAAAACTTTTCAGGATGTTTTCATTCACTTAGAGCTGTGTTACACCCTGAATGAAAGGTAATTTTCAAAAGTCCATAATAGGGGCACTTAAATATTTTTATAGAAACAGTGATACATTTATGCAATAATCTCACTTTTTGATCATTTTATCCTCGCTGAATAAAAGTATTAATTTTTTTCCCCAAAAAAAATCCAACTGAACCCAGATGCCAGTCACAAATTTTTGAAAACCACAAGTCTACTTTGTGGTAAAACAGAGAAACATGTAAGGAAATATAATTGCCATTAATTTTTAACTCTTGGTCCCCAAACAAAAACAGTATAGTCAACCTCAACAGAACATAAGGGTTTGTCTGCTAGTGTACCTTAAAGACTTTTCTTAAGTACATTTTCATGTTACATTCAACTCTGTTACAGTATTTCAAAACATCAAGTAAAATTAATTTCTCATGATGTGGACTCTTTAAAATGGCCAAACTGAACTAAACTTACATTCAGTTATCTTCATATGCTGTCCTGCACAACTTTTGGGTGCCCCAACCCCATTGGAGGCCTCACATCGATACTGACCCTCATCAGATTTTGACACCGCCTTGAACTTCTGCTCAAAAGCAAAGAAAAAAAAAACTGTGTATATCGTGTGTAAGATAGCCTCTTATCGCCAAACAAACAAAAGCAGCATTTCTTAGCTACCAGGGGAAAGGCTAAAAGTTTTGCTAGTTTTAATGAAAATACAAGTTTGTCAGTGTAAAAAAAGAGACTATAGCACTTCACCAACCAGAGTCCCTGTTTTGGGGTCCAGGGTGTAGTTGATTTCAGGGAGACTTGCAGTGTGAAGTGGTTTGTTGTCTTTATACCAGCTGTAAATGGCAGCAGGAACACTCAGTTTGTCTTTGCAGCGGAGCTCCGCAGAAAATCCTGTCATGACTGTTTCTGGGACCTCACATGACGGCGCATGTGGCGGCACTGTCCATGTAAGAGTTGCATTATATTATCATATTGCATATTGTTGGTGCAACTGCACATATAAATAATGAAAATGAAAATACAAGACTGAATTCCCACCAAGCACATTGAGGGTGATAGTGACCTCCCCCAGCTTTATTTTGTCCTGACGGGCTGTGACTTCGCAATGATACACTCCTGAGTCTTTCTGTGTAACACCACGAAGGGTCATTGTTGCCCCATCGATGGATGCACGGCCCTTAAATGAACCTGGTAACGATGAGCGTAAGTGAGAACATTTCAAAGAAAAATATATGTAATGAAAGTACAAAACGAATATTCATTGAAAGACAATCAAATTTACTGGGTGAATCGGTTATTTCAAATAGAAATCCATTCAATCTGGAAATTCTTGCGAGGGCAAAAGATTTCCTGATGCAGCTTGGTTTTAAAGTGGCTTCTGTGTGAGCTGTGCCTTATAGATTGTTACACTATTGACAATGGACCTTTTCTGACCTCATGTTTAGCCAAAATTTGACTAATATGTAATTTGCTCCCAAAAGTCATGTAAATGACACACTTCCTCTTTTAAAATGACAAAATATCTAAAGCAATATACAAATGTTAAGATGAGGGACATGTTTAGGGACAGGGTTGCAGTATATGGGCAAAACAACAACCTACCTGTAAAATCCCCATCGAAATAAACATATGAAACATCTTTGCCTCTCTTCTTCCATTCAACACGTGGGTTCGTTTCTTTCTCAGTCCTGAACTCACAGGACAGGACAGCATCTTTTGCAAAGAAATGACAGAAGTGTCAAATCAATGTGGTCTGAGAGCTTTTATATAACTAAACACGTCCTGCTGATTATCTGAAGACTAATGAACTTACTTGTGTTTTCATGTACCTCCACTTTGGCTTTGCTTGTCGTCACAGTAACTGGATCTGAGCTGGGAACTGGAGGAGAGGGAAGATACAAATTAACACTTGAAAGTTGTAACACACTAACAAAATTCCTCCCACAGCATTTTTATAATAGCAAACTATGGGGGAATAGTTATGTTTGCCCCACAGAGTTTTTGATAAGGAAGAACTGAAATTCTCTCATATAGGTTGTTGATACAAGCTTAACTTAACCCAGAATGTTTGTTTAAATGAGACTGATATGTTCTATTTGTTTCTGTATTATGCCTCTTACGTTGTATAATATTTAGGTAAATATGAGGAGTACTGTAAAGCAGAATTCAGACTGAACAGATGAGTTTCTCCTTAAATGTGAAACCTCACTAAGATTCACTCCCCACTCTAGTGGTGCCAGGAACAGGGATGTGTAGGAATTTAAGTAATGGATGGATGTTCTCACACACTCTGTCTGTTTAATGGGGGGTGGCAGTCCAAACCAAGCCAGATAACCTCCTCACACTCTGAAAAACGTGCACTTCTGGGGAAAGTGAGGGAAAACACTTTCCTTTATCTCTATAAGTCCATTTCTATAGTCCGCTGGATGTGTTGACAGTAGAAAACAGCTGAGTTTCATATGAGAATAGAGAGAGAAAGGCTGCAGAGGCTCTTACCCAGAAATACAAAGACCTACTATGCTGCTGTAACTTAAAACCTCTTCAGCTGGAAGAGGACTGGAGTTAAAATCACAGCCCACCCCACAAGGTATTTAACAACCCTAACTAGCACTTAGTGGCCTGAAACATGAAGGTTATCCAAATAAAACCAATCAGTGTTGTCAAAGTCAACATTTTATAGCTATATTCATAATTTGTAATGTCCATTCTTATATAAAAATGACATGTTACATAAAACATCATTTAGTTTACAGATATTTGGATCTCTTGACTGGGTGGGATAAAGAATTTCTCATGGTATGTTGAGTAACCATAATCTCCATGATAATGACCATTACACAAGGAGTCAGTCAAGGGGCATCAGTGACATGAAAGGGTCCCTGCCATATCAGAGAAAAGTTCAGATCTGGACAACTTCTTCACGGACATTGTATCACCCTCAGGATCTCATGTGTTCAAATGCTGTTTGAGAAGTTTGTATAAACAAAGTGTTTTACAAGACCCCCACCCACCCTATCCAGACCCTCAAAGCATCCATCTCTTTGAAAAAGCATACACACACACACACACACACACACACACACACAACAATCACACAGTAATTTGAACCAAATCTATTCACAAAGCTGGTGGTGTCGAGAGACAAATAAAATAAAACAAAAAATTTCATTAAAATTTACAAATTATAAAAACATAAAACATTTTATTATATTTTATTATATTTTATAATATAAATCATTTATTATATATAATTATAATTATTTGTAATACCGTTTAAACATTATGCCTACTTTTAAACATTTTGTCTATGTTAGCAGCACTTCAACACTTTAAAAAACAATGCAGAGTAGAATTAAAATAAAATAAAATGAAACGTATAAAAAACATAACAACAACATAAACTAAAGAGCGTCAGATAATGAGGCATGCAATCATCATACACTTACAGTAGAGCAGAATGAGAAGAGCGGGGAAGGTTATTATGTGTGTTGTGCTCATCTTCAGATTGTTCGGGTGGTGCAGGAGCGCGTGGAGAGTCTGATGTGATTCTTGTTCTCCGGATAGTATTCTTCAAGGTAGTATTGCGCGCTCTCGTCAGAACGCTGCGCGAGCACGGCGCAAATGCTCTGGGACATGTGTCGATGATTATTGCATATGAGCGACATTCTTTTCTTTCTTTTTTTTTTTTTGTAAAACATAAATAAATATGCATTTCCGTAAAACAATATACCTTTCTTTCACACGTCTTTCTGCAGGCGTATTTACTTTTTATGACAGTTGTGGATAACATCACATTACTTGTGGCATGCATTAAAAATATTTTGTCTATAACTAAACAAAAAAAAAAAAAAAGTATTAGTGTGGAAACCAAATGTATTTTTTTATTCAAATAAAAGGTTAATTAATATGATTTATACTACGGAGCTGTAGAATGCTTGAATCTGATTGGTTGACGAACGTTCTAGGAGGAAGGGGCTTTGTGGATGGCACTGAAATATTTCCACCACTTTGAATTCTCTTTTCTGACTGTTTGTTTACCTGAGAGTAGAACTCAGCGAACTCACGTGCATTTCTACGCTAAACATCAACACTTTTAAGGCAGGTATTGTGGCTTTTTGTTTGTTTGTTTGCTTGTTTGTTTTGTTTTGTTATGGTATTGTCTGTCGTCTCATTTAATGTTAGAGGGTTAAGAAACCTTACCAAACGTGGCTACAGACATTTTTTTTTTATCTTAAATTGTTAGATGGCCCCCAAAATCTAGTAATTCTAACTCTTAACTACTTATAGATACAAAAACAGCACAAAAGAAGAAAATAATTATGGCAGTAATTGGGAGCTGACTAACTATGAAATTTGTAAATATTTTAGTAAATTCAGTTGTGAATTGGCTAAAAAGAGGAAGTCCTATGATAATAAAGTTAGGCTATTTCTATAATCTTGTATCTAAAAGTGTGTAAGATAGCCTCTTACTGATTCTGATAAAGCTGAGCGTGCTGAACAGCAGCATCAATTAGATAAAATTCTGTTAAAAATAGTAACTAAATGCTAAATGCTCCTTTTGTCAGAGCAACATTCATTTGTTTTGGTCAGGCAATTATAATTTTCTACTCTGGAATAATGTTAGTTTATTTATATTGAGTATACTATCTTATGAGATTTTTCAATGAATTCCAAATCTGTTTTTTGGATGCTTTGGCTGCTTTATAACACACTTTACCTTTAAAAATTCCTGCACTAAAGTTTGTTTTTAATATTATGACTGTAACAAGCAGGGTCCACCGCTGGCTTCCCAACATATGCGTGTGTCAGACCAAGTGGCTCTCTCTTTATCCCATAGACGATGCATAGAAACATCCTGGCATTCCTGGCCAGATGATGGGATGGAAAACAGCCTGCATGGTAGGCTCATGGTGATGAGAGCTATTAGCGTACCAGCACCTGCCTAAAGCCTTCGTGAAGCTTTAGTGAAAAGCTCTGCGAGGATTTAACATTGAGTGACCTTTTGGTTAACAGCTAAATGAGTCAACAATTGGCATGAATATTATAGCCTTAGATACAGTAATAAAAATCATAAAATACATTTTTGATAATAAAAGTCAGCTTTATTTACACAAAGTTTTCAAAAGCATGTTTTAGCTGGTAAACAATTAAATTGCTTACAACAATTTAATGCTGTATTATTAACCAAACTAAATGAATCAGTTGTGGTATATAAACATGGGCGGAAAAATAAAAATGTATGATTATTATTATTCTTTTTTTGTAAACAATGCAATGCAAATTTAATTGAAAAAAAAACAAAATTGGTTGATAACCCTTATGAGTTAATATTTAAAAATAAAGAATAATTATTATTATTTACACTTTTTTCATAAAAGTTACTGTATAGCAGGTTAGGTTAACCTCCTGGCTGTCTAAAGTGGACAGGAACAGATGAACGGTTTGAGTCTTGTGCATCGTACATCATTGAACGCCAGATTATCTGAAAATAGACAAAGCTTTGTTAAACTGGTAAAGACAGATCATGAAAAACAGGAAAGCATCTCTATAAAAGAAGAACACATTTTATCTATAGATTTTTGTTAATTGTTGTTTAGTAGCAACACTTACACCATGTCTCTACACAGTTCTCCTTCCCACCACGATTATTGGGCTCTCCTTTAGCCCAGCCTTTATAGCTCCACCGCGTTCCATCCACCCATCTGAATTTTTTTGTCTGTCAAAACAGGAAAGTAACTTATTAGAGGGACAGATATGGTGGAGAATGAATAAAAAAACAATGTGAAATGAACATACACGAAGGATTCTCCGTCCTCCAAGCCATGCGCGAGTGCGGCCGCCATTCCGATCCATTAGCTTCCCTATTTCGCCACGAATGTAGCTGTTTGCCACAGAGGCCAGGTGGCCATTATGGCAGATGGACTGACAGTGGGACTAAGCAGAACCATAGATGTTATAAAGTGAAAAAAAGATAAATATAGTGTCATTAATAAGTCAATAAGTCTTACTTAACCCGTTATTATTATTGTTGTTATTATTATTATATAAATAATATAGAAAATATATTTTCATAAAAGACATCAGTACCTCAGCTTGATGTGCATCAAGGTTTTTTCTGAAGAACTGGTAACATTTGCCCTGTAGGACAACTCCTCCACAAGTCCACCACCCTGTAGACATATCACCACACTACAATCATCACTCCATATCTTACATTACACGTCACACCTGCTTGATAAAGGCAACTGTTCAGTGCATTAGGCCAAGTATGCTAGTATCAGACTAGTTTGCTATTTGTACAGTGGTAAAACTAATATCATCTGAGGTGGCTTACCAATACGTGTCTTTCGATTTTCCCTCCCAGGTTCCATTTGTATTTCTGTTTCATTAGTTTTATTAGTTTCAGACTCTAACTCAGCTGCAGCTTCCTCCACAGGTACCATGTTTCTGTCCGTCTGATTGACGGTTATTTCTGGCTCAGGCTCTAGTTCTGTCTCTGGCGTCTCTTCAGTCAGGTAATCTGCCTCTAGCACAGGTTTCTCCAACATCACTTGTGTCTCTTCTGGTACTCTTTGTTCCTCTGTTGTTTCTGGCTCCAGCAGCACTGAGTCAGGCTCCACCAGACGGGAATCTGCAACAGCTTCATCCTGCACCAGAGGACCTGCTTCGGCTTTTGTTTGCTCTACTGTCGGTTCTTTTTCAACCTCTGGCACCTTCACCACTGGATCAGGAAGCTTCTCATCCTGAACTGGTGGACTGGCAAAAGCTACAGAAGCTAATGATCAGAAAGTAATAGCATTTAATTTGTTGGATATTGTAAGCTTTCACCAATAATGACTACTTTAATAAAGTAGAAGATATTTTGTTGAAGATGCATGAATAAAAATATGTAGTTCAACGTATACCCTCCAAGGTAAAAAAAAAAATAAGGATGCACTATTGTACTATTCCACTCTTAAAAGACCAAGATTTTACATAAATAAGCAAGTAAAAAATAAAAACACTTGTAACCGTGTTAAAAGGCAGCTGCACTAAATGCACGAACAAGAGTATAGAAAATAGTAAATATGAAACTAACACAATGTAAATATTAAACTAACACAATTAATATTAACTGCGTGTTTGAATGATATCTAACTAGAGCACAGATCATACCTGTTATGGTGAGAACCAGCAAGAGGAATTTTCTCATCTTGTCAAAAATCTCCAAAGAATTACTTTCTGCAAGGAGATGATTTGATAATAAAAATCAATTATGTTAATTTTCACTTAATGAAGTTTTTATTGACTGTAACACATAAAAGTCCTCTTCATTTAAGAAGGAACTGAACTACTCTGAAAGAAATTATATTAGTTTAAAGTTAGTTAAGTTAAAATATTATTTAACATAACTCAATCAAGCAAAATAGATTAGGTTACATTTAATAGATTAGCTGCATTTAAGTGTTAAATCATTATGAACTGCAGATAATCACCCTTTATTGTAAACCATCTAACAAAATTACTGCTAGTGTAAGAAAGAAAGAAGTGTTATTTTTCAGAAATATGAACAGTAGATGGATATTCTCACCAGTGTTGATCTTGTTTATCTGTATTGACTCTTCACCTGTGTTTCTCTCAGTGCTGTGAGATCCAGTCAGTGCTTCTTATAAAAGACAGTTTTATGGCCTTTATCTTGTCACGTTTCGGAGAGCACACGCTTCACATTTTTAAGACCTCGTAATATTTTATTATTTTTTGCTTTTCCTGTAAACTTGATTTGAAGCACCAAATCACTTCAGTCTGAGATATACAGAAGTTTGGGAGTTTGGATGTATTTTTTTTCTGCTTTTATTTGTTAGGTTGCTTTATATTTATTTGTTCTTTTACGAAATAAACTTTGATTAGATTGGCTTTCAGGTCACATACTGCCTTCGACCTTATGTTACTTTTAGTCTATGTATATTGTGCTAGAGTGACCATATCCATCCTATTTTTCCTGGACATGTCCTGAATGGGATTTCTAAATTGCCTAAAATGTATGGTTTTTGGTTTTGTTTTACTAGACGTGCTTGCTACAGTCCTCATATGTACAGTACGTGTATTTGCATGCTTTGATCATTATCTGTAGATCCTGTCTTTTTACACACCATTGGTCGATTGTGTATGAAGCCTGCACACTGTTGGTCAAACTACTTTTCAATCATTATCTTCAGAAAAGTATAAAAATAATATGCAAAGCCAAACCCCAGAATTTTTAGGCAATTTAGAAATCATGGCCAAGACATGTCAAGGAAAAAGAGGGTGTATGGTCACCCTATATGTGTGATCTCTCCACATCGTAAAAAATAATTCCATAAAATAACAGAAAAAGTACTGGCAGCTCATACACAGGCACGTGCACGTGCAGAGGGGAGAAAGCCATCAGAACATTTCCCAACCCGACCTGATATTTAGATTTTTTATTTGTTTGACAGGGAAAGCTGTGTGCAAAAAGAAACACACATGCACACATATATACATATATTCTTCTTTTTTTTTTTTTTTTTTAAAAAGGCCACTTTCTCTCAAGGAAGGAAAAAGGTCAGGTGCTCAAGCTCCCTTTGATGTCTATGTGTGCACGTGCCTGAACAGGATAAACAAAAAAAATAAAGCATATCACCACAGAACTTCCTCAATTGTTAGTTAATGACTTACAAGAGTCTTTTCCCTTTTCCCTAAATGTTGTTTAAATATGCAGATAGCTTGTTTTGGTTAATTTATAAAAAAAAATCTACAAAGCAAACAGACGACGGTAGTAGGTTTAAAACAAACACCTTTTATGTGTATTTTGGAAATTTCCTTTCCATTAGAGTAAAATTATATTACAACTAGATAAAAAAGTTTGTCAAGAAAAACTTTAAGTTGGCTTGAGAAAGCCGGACCAGAAAGTTTGAAAAGATTAAAAAGTTTGAGAAATTTAAAAAAGCTTTAAGTTTGATGGTTTTCAGTATGAAATAGGGGTGTGACGAGACACTAATCCCACGAGACGAGACGAGACACGAGACAGGGTTCACGAGAACGAGACGAGATGAGATTTTTAGACTTTTTTTTTTTTAAATCCTCAATGATGAAATATATAAGGAAAATAGTCTATTCAACTGAAAAACACAAAATGCAAAAAATGTAGGTGCAACTTATACTTTATGAAATTAAACTTATATTTTAATGAATTATATGCAGTAATAAACAACATGTAAACTAGAGCTGCACGATTCTGGATAAACTGAGAATCACAATTTTTTATTTATTTATTTATTTATTTATTTTTAAAATTGGAGATCACGATTACGTAATAAATAACGTAATCTACTTTATTTTAATATATATATATTCATTTGAACAATTAAAAAAAAAAAAAAAATCAATGAAGGAGTCAGTGTCTCACTTCATAAAGACTTGTTTCCCTATTGGAATCTCCTGAATGAATGATTCAATGTCAAATACATTTTTAAACGGGTTGTCGCCACCTCCTGGCGGAAGATGATAAGCGTTACTACAAGTGTTAAGATACTTTCGTTTTGATCGCTACTGTAGACAATAAGTGTTTATACCCAAACTATAAACCTTTATCCCAGTGCTTCTGTTATTTAAATGTCTGTAACACCGAAATAATGATTTGTGGTTGAAAAAACTCTTTCTGGATCAGCAGCATGAATGCAGATTTGAATGTTTTTAACACTTGTTTCACATCGTAAGCGTCAGTGGAGCGTGTTTAGTCTGACAGCATTCACATCGGAAGCGTGATGATGATCGACCCTCTGATTCATCAACATCTCACGATACACTGACACTCGCGATGTGATGTGAAACAGTCTTAATAGAATCGTTGTCATTCAGGAATAAAATCGCGTGGGTGTTTGAATCAAGATCACAAGCGAAATTTTTAATGATTAATGGTGCAGCTCTAATGTAAACATTGCAAAATATTTTGCGAGGATATCGTCACGTTCTCGTGAGACCAGTAGGATCTCGCGAGACACATCGGATCTCGCGAGATCTCGTGCCACGAGATCTCGTCACCCCTAGTATGAAATAGTTTGAAGTTTATAGTAGTTTTACAAGCTTAAGGCAATACAGTCTGTCAGAGATAGATAGATAGATAGATAGATAGATAGATAGATAGATAGATAGATAGATAGATAGATAGATAGATAGATAGATAGATAGATAGATAGATAGATAGATAGATAGATGATAGAGTCAGATTGTAGATAGATAGATGCTAAGGATCTCAGAGTGGTGGCTAGGGTATTCTAAGTGGTTGCTAGGGTGTTGCTATGTGGTAGCTAAGGTGCTCTGGATTGTTGCTAGGGTGTTGCTATGTGGTTGCAAGGGTATTTGGAATGGTTGCTACGTGCTTACATTTCTTTTAAAAGTGACCCTTATCCGATGTGTGCATTTTACACTGCACTTGGTGAAACTAGCCAAAAATAGCATACATGACATTATAAATCAATTTGAATAGTACATTGAGTTTAATTTATTGACATGGAATTCATATAGAAACGTTTTTAATGCAATAGTTACATCTATACATCAAAATAATTATATATCCTAGTACAAATTCTTCAGGACAGTGTTGTACGCAGCTCCGCTGAAAGCTTGCGAGTGGAATAATACTCAGGTGGTAGATATTGTTAAAGGGGTGGTTTACTGCGATTTCACTTTTTTCATTTTAAATAGTGCGTAATGTTGCTGTTGGTGCATGAACAGTATCTGCAAAGTTGCAGCGCTGAAAGTTCAACGTAAGCGGAGATATCGTCTTTTAAAAATCAGGAAGTTTAATGCCTACAAAAACGACTCATATGGGACTACAACGAGATACTTCCCGGGTTGCATACGAAATAAACCCATCAACCCCTCCCTCCGGAACATGCAAAAAAGGGGGCAAGGCCATGTTCTGCAGCTTTGTAGAAGAGGAAGAGTTATAGTGGAGAGTTGTAGCCATGCCGTCGAAACGGTGTTATTTTCACCCAGCTGTCAGGTCTTCTGTGTTCGGGCTTCATATGGATGCTGTAGTCCGTCAACAATGGTTAAAATTTATGTTTGATTATGTTCCTGACAATTACAATCCTAATTTAGCTCTCTGTGCTGCGCATTTTACGGAAGACAGCTTCCAGAATCTACACGAGTTCAATGCGGATTCACACAGAAACTATTGCTAAAACATGGAGCGGTTACAACTTTAAAACCAGAGGCAGCAGTTGTTGGGCCACAACCTGTAAGTAAGATTTCATAATTTTAAATGTATTTGCATGTATAATTTCAGACGTAATGTTTTAGTTTTATCAAGGACGTAAACAAATGCCAACCCTGGCTTTGTGTCTGTGACAAACGCATACAAACATTTTGGACCCGAATTTGTAATTATGTACTAATTTTGTAAATGTATTTTCCATGTATACTTTATGACGTAATTTTTCGATTTGATCAAGAACGTAAACACAAGCCAGCGCTGTTTGGTTAGTAGCCAGTTAGTTCGATGCTGTTTTGTGTGTATAAGACAAACGTGTACAAACTTCAAAAAAATTGTATGTAATCACAACAGCAAACTTCCATTCAGAAACGTTTGTAAGAGCCGTGCTTGCGGAAGTTCTGCTTGACTCTCTTCATTACCGCTTTCTGGGTCTGATTCTGGCTCAAACTGATAAGGCAATATTGACACCATTATTTACATTTGACCGGAGCACGTGCAGCTGTCGCTCGTAAAGGTAATGGGCGTGACGTTTTCGGACAACGCGCAGTACGCAGTTTAGCCAATCACAACACACCGATCACAACTAACCAATCTGAGCCCATTGCCTGTTTCTGAGGGAGTGGTTTCATAGAATCAGGAAGTCAACCGGTCGTTCAAATGACAGAGGAGAAAGCGGCTTACAATAAGGTGCAATATATGAAAAATAAGGCGTTTTTTAACAAACGAAAGACGAAGACATGTTATATTGCACCCCATAAACACAATTAAGCAAAGAAAAAAAGCAGCCATAGTTGGGCGGGTGTGTTGTGATTGGCTAAACTGGTTACTGCACATTGTCCAGAAACCTCACGCCCATTACCTTCACGGGCGACAGCTGCACGTGCTTCGGTCAAATGTAAATAATGGTGTCAATATTGCCTTATCAGTTTGAGCCAGAATCAGACCCAGAAAGTGGTAATGAAGAGAGTCAATCAGAACTTCCGTAAGCACTGCTCTTACAAATGTTTCTGAATGGAAGTTTGCTGTTGTGATTACATATAATTTTTTGAAGTTTGTACACGTTTGTCTTATACACACAAAATAGCATCGAACTAACTGGCCACTAACCAAACAGTGTTGGCTTGTGTTTACGTTCTTGATCAAATCGAAAAATTACGTCATAAAGTATACATGGAAAATACATTTACAAAATTAGTACATAATTACAAATTCGGGTCCAAAATGTTTGTACGCGTTTGTCATAGACATACGAAATAGCATTTAACTAACTGGCTACTAAAGCCAGCGTTGGCATTTGTTTACGTCCTTGATAAAACTAAAACATTACATCTGAAATTATACGTAATGGAGTCCCATTTACAGGGGAGTATCCGATTTGGCCACTTACACTGCAGGTGCAAATGCACGTATCTGATTCAAATCTGAATTATTTCCACATATGAATGAGGCCTGAAACCGATCTGAGAATATCGGAATCCATGTGATTTTTTTCCTGCTTACACGGTCGTGGGCTATATCCGATCTGTGCCACATGAGAGGAAAAAAATCGGAATTGGGTCACTTGAACCACGCAGTGTAAATGCGGCCTTAGTTTCTAGTCTCAGTGTCTGGTTCTAGTCTAGTCTAGTCATTCCGTGTTGCCTTTTTCCGTTTGCTGTTCTCCTGCCTCTGTATCTTGGATTAACCCTTTGCCTTCCACTTGGACTCTGTTTGCCCCTGCCTGGATTACCCCTCTTGTCTAGCCCTGTGGATATTGTTCGCCGATCGAAGACCACGCCGTTTCCTTGAGTACTCATCTGTCTTGCCCTCACCTGTTTGCCGTTGTTTGACCCTGCCTGTGTTTTGACCACGTCACTGTATAATAAAAGCTTTGCACATGGATCTGCACACCTCACGTCTCGTTGGCTCCTTTACAGAATACTTGGCCACACAAGGATCCAGCAGCTTTTCAAACGGACACTGGCCAGGTATCGACACAACAAGAATATTATTTACCCTTAAACAGGGTCCACGATCACTGGAAAACCATATTCAAGAATTTCTTGCCATCGCTCACTATTCAGAATTACTGGACATTATTTTGATAGAGATTTTCTGCGATGGCATAAATGCACCTCTCAAGTCTAAGCTTAGACTCGAGGGTCCGCGTTCGTCACTCAGTCAGTTTTTGGACTACGCTCTGTTGTCAGTCTGTTCCTCATTCACTGTAGGTGTTGCAGAGGAGGAACGCAACATCTCGTCCGTGCCGATAATGGCGGCCGTACCCGATCACACTCACATAATGGCGGTGACAGTGGAACCCGTTCACAAAATGGTGGTTACAACAGCTGTCATTCGTGAGTCCAATCAAGTCACAGCTGATCTTCACGAGCTGAGTCAAGTCACAGTTGATCTTCATGAATCGGGTCAAGTCACAGCTTCTCGTCATGAGTCCAGTCAAGTCACAGTTGATCTGCATGAATCAAGTCAGGTCACAGTGGATCTTCCTGAATCAAGCCAAGTCACAGTTGATCTTCATGAGTTGAGTCAAGTCACCGTTGATCGTCATGAGTCAAGCCACATCACAGCTGATCATCTAGAGTCACGTCATGTCACAGCTGATCACCCAGAGTCACGTCACAGCTGATCACCCAGAGTCTCGGCACGTCACCACTGACCATCCAGAGACTCATCACGTCTCAGCGGATATTCCAGAGTCTATTCACGTCACCGCTAACCATCCAGAACCACGTCACGTTACAGCTGATTAGCCAGAGTCTTGTCACGTCCTGTCTGCCACACCCGGATATTCAAGGTAAGTCCTTCAGTATCCTAGTCTGGTATCCAGTGTGAGGGATGCACTACTGGTGTCTGCACGTGCAGCTGGTATCACCAAACCTGCTCACTTTAACCCTCCTGTTCCTGCTCTAATTCCCCTGTCCGAAGCGCTTCCCATGATGGGGATTGCTTTATATTGCTTTGGGCTGCGTACACCACCACAGAACTGCCCCAGGTGATGGCACCCGCTGCAACTTCTCCAGAGGTGTCGGCACTTGCTGCCAAACCTCCCGAAGCGGCGGTGCTTGCTTCAGCTCCTTGTACGGTGGTGGCGCCCAGCAATGTACTCTCATCCTGTCGTATCACGATCAAAGAGACGGTTACTACTGTAGAACCTCCAGAGGTGGCGGCAACCGCTGCAGAACCTTCGGAGGTGTCAGTGGTATCCACTCACCAACTCTTTGATTGTCCTGTCACAGCCAGAAGGGCTGTCCCTGAACTCTCGTCCTGTCCTGTCATGGCTATGGAGGCCGTCTGCGAATCCTCGTCCTGTCCTGCCGTAGCCAGAAGGGCTGTCCCTGAATTCTTTTCCTGTCCTGTCGTGGCTACAGAGGCCACTTATGAACTTTTGCCCTGTTCTGAACCGGCCAAGGAGGCCATCTCTGAACTCATGTCCTGTACTGAATCAGACATGGTGGCTGATTTTGAACTGTCCATTCGTTTAGTCTCATCTAATGTATCTGGTTTTGAACTGTCTGTCCTGCCTGTTTGCGTCAAGGAATATAAACTTGAGTTGTCTGTCTGTCTCAATGCCGTTGAGTCTGAATTTGAACTATCTTTCAGTCCCGATTTAAGCATTGTGTCTGATGTTGAACTATGTATTTGTCCCATTTCAATCTATGAATCTGTTTTTTGCCCCACTAGTCCAGTCACGACCCCAGAAACTTTACCCGAGCTCCCTGTAGGCTCTATTAGCCTTGTCACAACCCAAGGACCCACCGTTGAACTTTTAACCTTCCCTGTCACGAACTGAGAAACCATAAATGCACTCCATGTGTGTCCCGTTTCAACAAATGAACCTTATTATGAACTGTTTGCCCGCTCAGTTGTCATCAGGGAAAATATTGATGGACTTCCTATGTTCCCTGCCTTGGTCCTTGAAACCATATATGCTCTCTCTGTGTTTTGTGTCTCAGTTTCTCCTAGGCTCCGATCTCTGCTGTGCTCTCTTGATCCGCCGTGGTACTCTCCTGATCCGCCGTGGTGCTCTCCTGTTCCATTGTGGTGCACTTCTGTCCTGTCCTGGTGGGCTCCTGCTCTGTCTGCTCTGCCTTGGAGGTCTTCTGCCTGTCTGCTCCGCCCTGGGGGGCTCTTGCTCCGTCTGCTCCACCGTGGTGGTCTTTCACAGATCCACGAGTATTGTTCTGCATATAGCACTCCCCTAGTGTTAGCCGCACCTCTGTCTTTTCTGTGGGTCTCTGGAATTGTGTGAACTGTCAAGCTGTCAACAAACTTCATTCTGGCCATTGCTTCTCAGTCTACTCTTAGTATCTTGGGTTTGACTGAGACCTGGATTTGTCCAGAAGACTCATCAACCACTGCTGTTCTCTCTAACAACTTCCCTTTCTCTCACACACCCCATCAGGTTGGAAGGGTACTGGTCTTCTCATTTCTAATAATTGGAAATACTCAACCCACTCTTCACTATGCAATAAAAAATATTTTGAGTTTCATGCTATTATGGTAACAGCTTCTGTTAAACTCCGTATTGTAATGATTTATCACCTTCCTGGTCATATATAATCCTTTATAGAGGAGCTGTCTGGGCTGTTGTCCTCATTCTCTGTGGATGGCAGTCCACTTGTAGTCTTCGAAATGCATCTGGAGAAGCCTTGCACTGCAGACTTCTACTTCCACTCCTAGTTTCATTCGATCTCAAATGGCTTAACACGACAAGCACTAACAAATCAGGCAACCAGCTTGACTTAATTTACACATGCATTTGTATCACAGACAACATTTGGGAAAACCTCTAGACATCGCTGCTCGTTTCTTTATTACATTTAATCTACATATTGCTACCTGTGTGCCACCAATTCCTCTACCAGTTACATTTAGGCAAAACCTACGCTTCCTTTCACCCTTCCATCTTTCCTCTGTAGTATCATCCTTTCTTCCCTCACCCACCCATTTCTCATCTCTCGATGTAAATACAGCAACTGACACTTTATGATCCACTTTAACTTCATGTCAAGACAATATCTGTCTAGACAGGCCAGTGCATACTACCCCTTCTAACCTAAAAAGTTGCCCCATGTATGGGATCAATTCTTGGACCTCTCCTCTTCACCATATACACTACATCACTGGGACCCATTATACAAGCACATGGTTTCTCCTACCAAGTTCTACCATTGATGACACACAGCTCTATCCATCATTTCAACCAAACAATCCAATAGCTGCACGGATCTCAGGCTGCCTGGCAAACATCTCGGCATGGATGAAGGAATATCACCTGCAGCTCAACCTGGCAAAGACTGAGTTTCTGGTTTTCCCTGCCACTCGGACTCTACAGCATGATTTCATCATCCTGCTGGGTTCATCAAAAATTATTCTTTGGTGACCAGCTGACCTTCAAGGACCATATTGTAAAGACAGCTCGATCATGCAGGTTTGCATTGCACAACATCAGGAGGATCAGGCCCTTCCAAACAGAGCATGCTGCACAACTTCTTGGCCCTTGTCATTTCTAGGCTGGACTATTGCAAAGCTCTTCTAGCTGGACTTCCATCATGCGCAATCAAACCTCGACAAATGTTTCAGAATGCTGTGGCACGACTGGTCTACAATGAACCCAAAAAGGCCCACTTCACACTCCTATCTTTATCTCCCTGCACTGGCTACCAGTTGCAGCTCGCATCAAGTTCAAGACATTGATGTTTGGGAGTCTGAAATAGTCTTGGTTATTGCACCCGCAACCTGCCCGTGCTTGTCACCGTCCGGCCCGCACCACACTGTACACATAAATATTATTCTACCCATTACATCATATATTAGCGATTCACCTGCGTGTACCCGCCCGTATGCAGAACTCTGGCTTCCACCTTGTGGACAACATAATAGACAACTCTGCCCAGGTGAAAAACAAGTACACTTCCAAAATGTACTTAAAGTGCTCTATTTTCGTGCATTAATTTTGTACTTAATATACTAAAAATGATCCTTTAGTACTTCTTAAGGTCAACTTAAGATCATCTAAGTGTACCCAACTGTGCTATTTTGAGACACCATGAATATGAACTAAAATGCACTTTTAACATACTATTTTGGTATTTAAAAAATGTATGTAGCTACCACTTGTAGTACACTTGTGTGTACTAGTGTATGAAAGATGGGTTCAAGTGTACTGCAAGTGGTAACTAAATACATTTTTTAAATACCAAAATAGTGTTAAAAGTACATTTTAGTTCATATTCATGGTGTCTCAAAATAGCACAGTTGAGTACACTTAGATGATCTTAAGTTGACCTTAAGAAGTACTAAAGGATCATTTTTAGTATATTAAGTACAAAATTAGTGCGCGAAAATAGAGCACTTTAAGTACATTATGGAAGTGCACTTGTTTTTCACCTGGGTGGCCCCAGAAAGTTTTATATGAAATATGTTTGAAATTTCATTCTGCATCTTCTGATATTTCATTGTAATCCTTCTCATAAAGTCACTAAATTAACCATTAACTGTGATTGCGTTGCCGCCTGCATGTGATGTTAGAGCGTTGTTGAGAGAGAACAAGAATGTATTGGAAATACCTCCTACCTGACTTTACCTGAGAGGTAAGGAAATATACACTTACCTGAGATGGGTTTTTTATATCTCAGAAATATATGATGGTATTCTTGAAAACAATCTATTGATTGAATTGAATTGAATTATCAAAGAAAGAAAAAATTAATAGCCATAACTTTTGTAAATGCAGTGATACTGTGATGCTCAAATACTGTTATTTCCTTCTCACATTGCTGATTTCACCATTAACTCTTCACCTGAACATTTCATGTTGATGTATATGGTATCATTGTAATCCTTGGCCATTGGTTCAGGAGATATGACACAAAATACATAATTTGGTAATGGCGGAAAGTAAAATGGTCGCCATAGCAACCACAAGGTTTTTTTTTGCAATGGCTCCATTTCTGAAAATGTTTAGGGCTGCAAACTATACAAGTGTACCAAGTTTCATGCTTTTATGAAAAAGTGATTATTTTCACATATCACCTGGACTATATGACATTGCGATGCAGAGTTATGGTCAATGCAAAATTCCAATGTAAATTACTATAAAAGGAAAAGCATGTGAGCTTAGATGCTGTTTCATGGGCCGTCCTTCACCATAGTATGTCTATGGGGCAACTTTGGAGGGCTCTTGTGCTCCAGGGGTACAACTTATACCCCATTGCGGGGTATGTAATCGCACAGCTTGATAGCCTCTTCAAATGTGGTGATTCACAAGTTTCTAAGAAATTCTCGCTCGGAGCTACGAACCGTCAAAATTGGTCGAAATGCATTATCTATGGGATTTTTCGGCCGATTTTTCACCCCCTGTACGATCAACGTACACCCAATCGCTTATAAAAGTCATAGCACACCATTCCTCAATAGGCCACACGATTTGACGCCTGTTTCATGGGTCTGTGGCGAAGTTTGTATGGAAGAAGAAGAATAATAAGCACACGGCATAGCAATAGTGATGCCTTGCCTTTGGAAAGCACCACTAATAACTGTAAGTTTAAGACGGATTTCAGTAAGTTGGCTTTCTCAAGCCAACTTAACAACACCAAAATAATTAAAACAATTTATTGTCTTGTGCAAAATAAACAAATTATTAGTGAAAATATGTCCCTCTCCTTTGTCCAGTCATGTATTTCAGTTATATACTTGAAACTATAGCATAGAAAACATGCACATTGTGGCTTAGTTTTGAAGGATCTGAGATCCTTAAATGCAGCCTGTGTGCGTTTTGCTTCAAGAAAGCAACTGGATCTTAATTATCTGGCAAGGAGGCATGATCCAACAGTTTCCTTTGTTGCCTGTTCTTGTGAGAAAATTAGTGAATGGTAAAGAAGACCATGGTCTCTATGTGAACTGATTGTTTTGTAGACATCTGTCGAAAAATGAAACGGCATAAAACAATTGGGTGAGTGTGAGGGAATTAATATAAGTCAGAGTTGTGTTAGTATATAACGTTTTGTTAAATATGAGAAGAGCCCTTTTTTCCACTTGAGTGCCTGCCCCTCAAAATGTCTGTGCATATCCCTGGTTACACATGACATTATCCATTAATTTTACATTTCTGTTAACTCTAAAACACAATGCAATGAAGTGTAAAATTCAAAATACTGGTAAAACACCTGTAAAAAATAAATACCTTCATATTATAAAAAAGACTTATATATATTTAATATATATAAATACAATTATAATTATCACACTTATAATTATAAACATTCCTTCAAATTATACATTATATTGTGCCCTATTTTTACAGATGTTTTCTAGAGTGTATATACTACTTGTCAAAAGACTGAACACAAACTTTTTATCTATCACTATTACATTTTCCCACACTAATAACAGGAGAGTGGTGTGTTTATGTTGGGCACATGTGTTTGGGGGGAGCATATAGGCATGTATGGCTATCATGTGTGGACTTGACAACAGCACAGCAACTGACACTGTGGACAGGTGTTCTATGCAATGGGTATATCAAAATGCCCAAAATGTCATACTGAGGAAAGGGATACTGTGGATAAAGCAGCTGTCAAAAGTTTCATACCCACAAGTCTCACAATGAGTGTGAGGTATCAAATATATTATGCATGAACAATGCATCCCTGTTTATATGAAACATAAAACCTAAAGAGGAAATGCAATAAAACTACAAAATATCTCTCTCGTGTTACATTAACTGCACAAGTAAATATTTTTTTAGAATTATGATGGAAAAAACAACATTATTATGCCAAACACTTTCCTGACTTCATGTTTACAATTAAATTACCGCTGTAAAGTCCTGCTTGGGCCAGTAGCAGCTACACTGTAAAAAGTGATAAGTTGACTTAACTTTAAAAAATTGAGGAAACCCATTGCCTTAAAATTAAGTAAATAATCTTTTTTTTTTTTTTTCTTTTTTTTTAAAGTTAAGTGAACTTGACAATTTACTTAACTTATTTTTTTATTATCATTTACTTAAGAATTTTAAGGCAACACATTTCATAAATTTTTTCAAGTTAAGTCAACTTACCGCTTTTTAAAGTGTATGTTTTTCATTAGTTTTTATTAAACAAAATGTTTACCTCCATCTTAAGAACTTGATTTTGACTCTTAGAGTTTGCTTTAATTGTTGCAACCAAATAGTTAAGTTGACTCAGTGATGAATAATTGACGATGAGCCTGTCACAATGTCTGGTTTGTGTGCCCATGTAGGCCACCAGAGGACACACTTTTTTAATTGTTGTTTGTTTCTCTGGACTTCAGTTCCTATCACCCTTTGCTTTGACAATCAAATCTCATTTCATTCAGCTGTGTCTCATTTACCTTAACTTATCCTCATATAAGCCTGGTTTTCTGTGTCTTTGGTTGCTGGTTTATTATTTTCTGTTATGTGTTTTCTGATGCTCTGTTTTGCCCTGATTTGGATTATTTATGCTTGTTTTGGAGCATTCCGTGACAGAATAAACCAGTCATTTACAGATCCAGCAGCTAGACTGAGCTATCAACTTGTGGACCATTCAAATTCTTTGTACTGTTTCGAAGAAGGAGCAGAAAGCTCAGCTTAGTTGGTGGATCTTCGGCAACAGGGAATGCAAGTGGCTGGACTGGCACAGACTTTTTGGACATTGGCGGTAGGATTGGAACTTGGTAATTCTGAGTTCAGCAAGATTTTTAAGCTGGCTGCACACTAGACGATTTTCAAATCTTAAATGATTTTAAAACCATGGGAGACCACAGGCATGAAGACAGTTCAACCGATTTTTAGCCTTTTAATCCTCTGAACGCGCACACTAAATGATTAGACCAGACCGCGAGACCACACACTTGATGATTGTAGGAACGATTTCACGAGATCTCACTGACACTCGCACGATCAAACGTGACTAGAGAAGAAAAACAAATAGAGGACAATCAACGTTGTCAGCTGGCTCTCCTGGTGCGTGTTCTGTTTCACAGTGAAAAACAAAGTATAGAAAAGAATATGGGTGATGTTCTCTGCTTTCATGTCATGTTTGTGGCTGCCAAGTTTCAGCTGTAGAAGCACGCAACATCCAGTAGGTGACACTTGCTTGCTCTCATTGACTATCGCAGGTATCACGTCAGAGGCAGCCCGATCAAGAGTCAAGAATGGACAAAAAAAAAATTGCTTGCGACAAGCCGCAAATCGGCCTTAAAATCGGCCTTAAAATCCTCTAGTGTGCAGCCAGCCTTAATGATTGCCTAGACAATTCCCTTGGCCCTTTGGGAGATGGAGGGGCTTTAAATTCCTCACTTTCAGAGTTTCATTGATTTATCTCTGTTACCACAATTTAGTAGCATCATGTCGATCTGAGCCGATTGCAGTGCCCCCGGAGAAACCAGAGTCTTCTCCAGCTGATAGTGAATCTTCACAGTCTCTGTCTCACAAACGAAGGTCAAGGAGGAAGAGGGCAGCAGAGACTACCCCGGTGGTTCTGAGTCTGGTGGTCCTGGAGGACCCGATTCTGGTGGTCTCACAGCTCATAATTTCACTGCTGCTGCCATTATCAAGAAGGCCGTCTTTGCCTTTGGCCTCTGGACTGTCCTGTGTGCTGCGTTCAGAGTCCACTCCAGAGCTCGTTCCAGTCCAAGAGTTCTCAGAGTCCACTCATGAACTCGCTCCAGTCCTGGAGTCCTCAGAGCCCTTTCAAGTTTACGAGTCCACTCCTGAGCCTGCTCCAGTTCCTCCCGAGGTGGTGGCTTCTGCTGCAGAACCTCCCGAGGCTGCTCCTCTCTGAACTCTCAGTCTGCCCTGTTACGGCTAAGGAGACCGTTGCTGAGCTGTTTGCCTGTCCTTTTACAACCATCATGGATGTTACTAAGCTCTCTGTGCTCCACTTTGCAGTCCTGCCTGAGCCGCTAGTGGGGTCATCTGCCTTGTCAGTTCCACTGAGGTGGTCTTCAGCTCTGCCCTTGCTGCCTGCCAAGTTTCCGTCTCTGCCCTGGTCACCCAACACGCTGCAAATAGAAAAACCACCTGCAAATTAAGAAAACAACTTTGTCAATTTAACATCAAATGCTGACAACACAACTAAATAAAGAAACTCACTGCAAATAAAATTCTTTATTTGGTTGTGTTGTGAGCATTTGCAGCACCTGCTGTCAAATTGATGATGTTTTCTTGATTTGCTGGTGCTTTTTCTAATTGTATGTGTTTTCTGAAGTTGCAGCGATATTGAGTTCTCTCAGCCACCGTAGTTTTGCCCTGATTTGGATTATTCTTTGATATTTACTTTATTTATTTATTTATTTATTTATTTATTTATTTTTATTATTATTTTTTTTTTTGCAATAAATGCTGCATCTGGTTCTGCTTGTTTTGGAGCTTTCCGTGATGGAGCCGTTGGAATTATTAGAAAATAATGCAGTGTTTATGCGCCAACAACGGTGTGCATTATTTTCAAATAAATCAACGGCCTGGAGTCAGTTAATCCGCTTATAAGCCTGGAATACACTACATGATTTTTGCCCCGATTTTCCGCTGATTTAAGGTGCGTTCCATTCGACCGTGGACTGCGAAGTGTACTTCACAGGGTACTCCACCATCTTGAGTGAGATTCCAATCCGAAGGGAGCGAACACGTTACGTTCGAAGAGCACTGTGAACGGCATAGGCATAAGGAGAAAGGGAACATCAGTACATCACTTCACAGGAAGTGGAGGGAAAATCTCCCAACTGTCATTGCGCATCACATCACCAATTAGATCTAATGTTGGAGCAGAGCTGTTGAAAGAGTTTTTAAAGGAGGGGTTGCAATAGGCTACGTTGGTTGCTTGGTAAGGCTCACCCATCTGACACTGTGAATCTTCACATCTTGAACACTGGCCAGAGCCTCCCAGCCAGACAACTTTTTCCACTCTGCAGCCGGAGAGTCTTATCCATCCAGGCTGCGAGCTTCCATCTCCAGTCAGATGACGGCGAGTGCCTCCCAGCCACCTAACTTTACCTTTCTGTCTTTACCTGTCCGACACAGTGAGCCCCGATCTCTCGCCGGACGCCGTCGAGAGCACTCCCGGCCACACAACCTTTCCTTTTCAAGTCTCACGCTTGGCGACACTTACCTGTCCGACACAGCGAGTATTGTGCTCCCGTCGGGCGTCGGCGAGAGCATCCCAGCCAGACAAACTCTCCTTTTCCATCCTGCGGCCGGTGAGACTTAACCATCCAGATCTCCAGTCGGATGCCGGCAAAAGCCTCCCGACCACACAAATTAAACCTTTCCATCTTTACCTGTGTGACACAGTGAGTACTGATCTCCCGACGGATGGCGGCTAGAGCCTCCCGGCCAGACAACCTTACCTTTTAAAATCCCTCGCTTGGCAAGTCTTACCCGTCTGACACAGTATTGAGCTCCCGCTGGACGTCGGCGAGAGCCTCCCAGACAAACAGACAGACTTACCTTTTCCGTCCACTCGTGCCACAAAATCAACCCCCGTTGAATGCTATATACTCGGTCGGTCAAGCAATCTTAGCTTTCAGTCCACCACCAGCGAGGCTTAACCATCCGACTAGCGAGTATTGATCTCCCGTCAGATGCTGCGAGAGCCTCCCAGCCGGACAACCTCGCCTTTTCCTCCTACGTCAGCGCCACTGGCCCATCAAACAGGTGACCACGACCACCAGTTGGATTACGGCTAAGCGTCCCAACCAAGGGGAGGAGTGAAATAAGCCCAGTCAAGACGGACAGTTCTGCCCTCTCGAGGTAGAGCAGATACCTACGAGACCAAAGGCAGATATCACGTTATTCTCACTCATATGCTGTGCTGCTAATAAACAGGTTATAGTTTAAGTTCTATTGAAGTTTTATGAATATAAATATGATGAACAAGACAAAAAACAAGACATTTATGGATTTCTTCTTGTTTTGTGTTCTTAAGTTTTGATAAGCATTCCTATTTTAAATTATTATTGTTATAATCTTAATGTTAATGTAATATTAGACTGGTAAAGTTACTGTCACACAACCATTTAACAGTCATTAAAAGGTTCTATTCAATTACTGTATAGTTCTATGGAAATATAACTTCATAATATATAAAGTACATTTTACTATGATACAGCAAATGTAATCAATTGACATTTAACTGAATAGCACAATGTAAAGTAACTGTGGTGCCACAACATATTACGGCTCAGTAACAACAGGGTAATACTATAGTAATATCTACAAACCCGATTCCAAAAAAGTTGGGACACTGTACAAATTGTGAATAAAAACAGAATGCAATGATGTGGAAGTTTCAAATTTCAATATTTTATTCAGAATACAACATAGCTGACATATCAAATGTTTAAACTGAGAAAATGTATCATTTTAAGGGAAAAATAAGTTGATTTTAAATTTCATGGCATCAACACGTCTCAAAGTTGGGACAAGGCCATGTTTACCACTGTGTGGCATCCCCTCTTCTTTTTATAACAGTCTGCAAACGTCTGGGGACTGAGGAGACAAGTTGCTCAAGTTTAGGAATAGGAATGTTGTCCCATTCTTGTCTAATACAGCCGTCTAGTTGCTCAACTGTCTTAAGTCTTCTTTGTCACATCTTCCTCTTTATGATGCGCCAAATTTTTTCTATGGGTGAAAGATCTGGACTGCAGACTGGCCATTTCAGTACCCGGATCCTTCTTCTACGCAGCCATGATGTTGTAATTGATGCAGTATATGGTCTGGCATTATCACGTTGGAAAATGCAAGGTCTTCCTGAAAGAGACGACGTCTGGATGGGAGCATATGTTGTTCTAGAACTTGGATATACCTTTCAGCATTGATGGTGCCTTTCCAGATGTGTAAGCTGCCCATGCCACACGCACTCATGCAACCCCATATCATCAGAGATGCAGGCTTCTGAACTGAGCGCTGATAACAACTTGGGTTGTCCTTGTCCTCTTTAGTCCGGATGACATGGCGTCCCAGTTTTCCAAAAAAGAACTTCAAATTTTGATTCGTCTAACCATAGAACACTTTTCCACTTTGAAACAGTCCATTTTAAATGAGCCTTGGCCCAGAGAAAACGCCTGCGCTTCTGGATCATGTTTAGATATGGCTTCCTTTTTGCATGATAGAGCTTTTGTTGGCATCTGCAGATGGCATGGCGGATTGTGTTTACCGACAGTGGTTTCTGGAAGTATTCCTGGGCCCATTTAGTAATGTCAATGACAGAATCATGCCGATGAGTGATGCAATGTCGTCTGAGGGCCCGAAGACCATGGGCATTCAACAAAGGTCTTAGGCCTTGTCCCTTACACACAGAGATTGTTCTAGATTATCTGAATCTTTGGTTGATATTATGCACTGTAGATGATGATAACTTCAAACTCTGTGCAATTTTTCTCTGAGAAACTCCTTTCTGATATTGCTTCTCTATTTTTCGCCGCAGCATTGGGGGAATTGGTGATCCTCTTCCCATCTTGACTTCTGAGAGACACTGCCACTCTGAGAGGCTTTTTTTATACCCAGTCATGTTGCCAATTGACCTAAGTTGCAAATTAGTCCTCCAGCTGTTCCTTACATGTACATTTAACTTTTCCGGCCTCTTATTGCTACCTGTCCCAACTTTTTTGGAATGTGCCAATATTTGGCATGACATTTCAAAATGTCTCACTTTCAGCATTTGATATGTTATCTATATTCTATTGTGAATAAAATATAAGTTTATGAGATTTGTAAATTATTGCATTCCTTTTTTATTCACAATTTGTACAGTGTCCCAACTTTTTTGGAATCGGGTTTGTACATTATTACTTAGGAAATTACATGGTAATAGTGGAAATTGCATGTCATTTCCTAGGTAATAATGTAGATATTACCATGGTATCACTCTGTTATTACCAAGCTGTAATATGAAGTGATACTGTGATGGTAGCCCTTTCTAACCTTGAAGGCCCTGGAACTGTGACCTTTCTCTTAGAGTTTTTTTTTGTAGCTCTCTCCATATTTTGCACCTATGTCTTTGGTCTCGCTCATTGAACTCATGAATACTTTTCCTTCATTCCTTTTTCCGCCTCCATCTCTCCCTTTCGTTTTGAAGATGTTTTTCCTTTCTCTCAGGGAGTCTCATTTAGTCGTTCACGACATTGCCTTTGTCTCTCAGTTTCACTAACTGGAGCCATCTAACTGCCACCTGTATGAGTTGGAATAATTACAGTTATCATTACTCAAAGCTAATATAGATGACAATTATATCTATATAGACCTAGGTAAAAGAGGTACAAAATTCAAAAAAATTGTCGATGAGCATAAAAAGCTTCAAATTTACAGTGTAATGTCTATTTATTCAAATAAGGTTTTACAATGTCATGCGTTAAATACATATTATATGTAGTAAAGGTAATAAAAAAAGAGCAATGCCATTCATTTGTAAGGCCATGTCACAGGACCGTCATGCCCTGTCACAGAGGGATGTGACAGGGCCTGACAGTCGGCCACTTTAAACTGCTATTACTCAGCCTGCTAGCATGCTAGCATAAAAACTGTTAACATGCAATCAAGGAATTTCAGTAATCTTTTTAGACATGTTTTGGATTTAAATCATTTTCATTATTTTCTGGGAAGTTTTATCGTGACGGGGCCTGACCCTTTAGCTCGTCCTTTTGTTTTGAAAAGGTACAGCCCCAGCAAGGTTATTTTCGTAAACGAAAACTGAAACTAGAGCTGCGTCCCAAATGACACACTATGCACTCAACCATGTAGTGTATGAATTATATAAGATTATTTTGTCATTAATAATCAGAGTCTGATAGCCCCACCCCCTTCGCGACGTAATTAAAGCTGCCACAGTTGAGTGCATGAAGTGTCCAACATTCCACACTTCATTTTTTCGGTTATTTAAGTGCACCATCCGGGTATTTAAAGTGTACTTTTTCTTTTTTGAATTTTCAGTGTGAATACATTACTCGCACTATTTATACTACAAAACATCATAATTAGTGCATAAGTACGCGATTTGGGACGCAGATTAAGACTCAAACTATAGAGTCTGGGAATGTGTCGTCACAGCAGCAATGCATTCTGGGAATTTAGGTCACGGGAGCTACAGCGGAGACTGAGTGGTAGTGAATGTAGACTTTTATATTATTTAATATAGGGCATGTTTCCTCAAATCCAGCACTGGAGGGTCATTGATCTGCAGAATTTAGCTCCAACCCTGATACAAACTCAATTGCCTGATGCTGTCTAGCAACTCTGAAAACCTTGATTAGCTTGTTGTTTGTAAACTATTGACATATTAAACAAGATTACATCTTTAATATGAATGAATATGAATTAATAAATTGTATACATATAAGTTGCATATTTTAGTTTTTTGTTGAATTGTAAAGAATTATTTTATTTTCATAAGAGGTTTGCAGAAGAGTTAACTGTAAACTGCAAAAATTCAACTTTGCTCAAATTAAATGTCTTGGTTTGGTCTACACTGGAAGTGTTCCATTAACTCTGTTAAACTATAATTATACTAAAACTAAAACTGAAATATATAAAAACTAAATAGAAATGTGTTCACAAAATAAAAACTAAACTAAAACTAACAAAACCATTAATGAAACTAACTAAAACTAAACTGAAATTATAGGAAATTTGAAAACGATATTAAAATAAAAGCTAATTTAAAAATTCAAAACTATAATATCCTTGCCCCCCAGTGACAGCTTTTGTACCTTTATTTCTGAGAGTGTTATTTGGCTGAGGACAAGGACAAAGACGGGATTTGTCATTTTCAAAAGTGTTTTTAATAAATAAAAAAATATCTGAGAACCTAATGAATGACATAACTCACAGAAATCAACCATCAGTCAGTTTTAGAAATTTTATTGACTGTAAGAAGTCAAGGACAGATAAATGTACGTTTCTGGTAGAATGTCCCTCTATGGAATTAGATTTGTGCCAAATAAAATGAATGTAATTTTTAAAGAAACGTATGAAAATATCAAGTGAAACTGAATAAAATGTCTTTGAAACTAAAAAATAAATAAATTACAGGCAAAATCTTTGACCTCGTTTTTAATACACTGCAGGTTTTGCAACTGTTTTCTCATCTTTCATTCGTTGATCTGTACTTACAAATGCACTTCCAGAGTTTTCATTTACGCTTCTAAAGTTTACGTTTACGATTCTGAAGATTTCATTTATGCTTCTGAAGTTTTCGTTCGCCATTCTGACACAAAGCTCTCGTGGGGGCGGGGTTAACAGCGGTGTGTTCTCATTGGCTGCTGAGTTTTTGATTGACAGCTTCTTGACCTGGAAGTGAAGGCGTCAGTATTGTTGCGCCTGTGTGGATGTGAGCGTCTGTTAGCAGCTTCCTATTTCATTTTAATGATATAAAGTTAGGAGTTTTGTTTTTGAATTCAATCTGTATTTATCTGTTGTTGCTACTACTCTGTCAACATAAGCTTTTAGGAGCACGAGAAAACGCGAGAGAAAAAGGTCATATTGAGGTTTAATTATTAAAGTACTGTAATACCGGAAATATTGTATAATGTCCAGTGTTCTCTTTTGATATTTGTTTATTGCTTTTGATTCTTTTGCATTATAGGGTCTAATTAGGTTGAGCTGTTACATTTGAAATACAATACTATCCTGTGATTCAGACGTCAATAAAGTCTCACTCCAATCAGGCAATCAAGCTCGTTTTATTACATATCGCACACAATGTTCTTGCTGCCAATTGTTTTCATCATGCTGACCATTTTGTTTAGTTATTTTATTTAGTTAACATCATCATCTAACATTTAAAATTGGAAATACATTTTTACTGCATAGTATACATAATGCACAGTATTATTATAATTTACATTACCACACAAAATGCACAAGAACATAACATACAGAACGTTTAAAATTCATATGTTTTAAACACTGCAATGATCCTTTCAACAGTTCCTGTTACAGTATAAGTTACAAAACAGTGAATGAGTATGTAATGTACTGAAGTGCAATATCAGTCTTTACAGGGATAGTCCACGCCAAAAAAAGAAAATTCTTTCATTCACATATCACAAGTGAACTGTAACACTTGCACATTTGACAGTTGAGTGGAAGTGATTATTAATAGTCAAAAGTTTATATTATTAATGATTTTCTTATCTGTTGTTTCACTTCAAAAGATACTGATTTAAAAACTAAGGTCAGATGGATTACGGTCACTGTCGCTGTGTGTGGTTTTTAAAGCATCTTTAGGACTCACAGAGATTAATTATTTGCCTAAAAATCTTAACTTGCGTTTACCTGTCCAGTGAGCATGAGGGTGAGTAAAATGAAAAAAATATATATATTTTTATTTTTGAACTATCCCCTTAACAATCATATGCTGTTGGTATGCCAATTCAAGATCAGCATAGACTAATAAGAATAAAGTGCAACCTCTTGTGAACTTGTGAACAGTGTTTGTTTTATCTAGAGCTCCAAAGAAGTAAAAATATTTGCATGATATCAGGTGTCTGAAGATCAAGATCCCAGTCATTCAAAGGTGATGTGTCTGAACACAATAAGATTCTTGTCTGATGAGGGCTCTCTGGTACTATCACTACATCCTCTGGGTCAGCATCAGAAGTTTATGGAAAAGTTGCTCCGCTCCCTGGAAACAGAGAAAGGACATGCATCATAGTCTAACCATACAAATTGCTTTGAACTCCCATGGCACATTTCAAACTTAAAATATTTCAAACAAATAAATACACAATATAATTATTTTATATATATTAGTATTAACTTGGTACTAAAATACCTCAAAGTTATATACCATTAATCATCTGTAATACCGCTGTGTAACCATTAGATGGCTCTGTATAGGCCTAAATAATCATGACTGTGTATACACTAGTTGCTGGAAACCCTGTTGTTTTCAGTCATAATTATTTGCATGTATTAGGTTTTGCATTTGGATATATATTTATGCATTATTTGTCAAAGTTTGTTTGTTTTTCCCCTCATGTTCATCTGAAGTGACTATTTTTTCATTAACAGAAAAAGCATGGTAAAACGGCTTACATTGCTAATGCTGACAGCGCAGTGATTGACAGCGCACTTGTAAAATAGTATTGGTTATTGTCAGATAGAGTAAATTTAGTACTGTACACTCTATGTGCTGGGGGAAAATATGAACTAAATCGAAGCAAATATGATCTAATTGAAGACTGTAGCTGTGTGTATGTAACCAGGTCCTGTGATTGGACTAAATCAAGACAACTTACCGTGAGTATCCTAATAATGACAATGATTGATGGTCATGATGATTATATCATTCATCTGTGCTATTCCTAAGAAATCTCATCAATGTAGTATAGCAGCAGAAAAATACTGATAAAATGATAATAAAAAATCTTTATATATCATTTTATATCATTAAAATGAAATAGGAAGCCGCTAACAGACGCTCACATCAACACAGGCGCAACGATACTGACGCCTTCACTTCCAGGTAAAGAAGCTGTCAATCAAAAACTCAGCAGCCAATGAGAACACACCGCTGTTAACCCCGCCCCCACGAGAGTTTTGTGCCAGAATGGCGAATGAAAACTTCAGAAGCATAAATGAAATCTTCAGAATCGTAAACGTAAACTTTAGAAGCGTAAATGAAAACTCTGGAAGTGCATTTGTAAGTACAGATCAACGAATGAAAGATGAGAAAACAGTTGCAAAACCTGCAGTGTATTAAAAATGAGGTCAAAGATTTTGCCTGTAATTTATTTATTTTTTAGTTTCAAAGACATTTTATTCAGTTTCACTTGATATTTTCATACGTTTCTTTAAAAATTACATTCATTTTATTTGGCACAAATCTAATTCCATATCCCTCGAGCTTCCTGATGTAATCGATACTGTTCATCGCTTAGGATCAAAGGTGAACACTGACAAGCCCAGACCTGTAATTCTTCACTTCACCAACAGAGTGCACCGTGACGCAATTTGGAAGGCTGCTAGAAACAACTCGTGCCTCCGTGATAATAAGTTGCGATTCGCTGAAGATTTCTGTGAGAAAGACAGAGAGCGGAGAAAAAAACTGTGGCCTGCAGTTAAAAGTGCAAGAGATGCTGGAAAGAAGGCTTACTTTGTCAGAGCTCGAGCTTTTGTTGAAGGCAAAGACATTGTTCTTCCACCTTAATGGTTGTCTTTGAAGTTTGTCGATTTATATTTGGCTGATCAAGGATGTCTTGTTGCTGTTCTATCAATGTAATTTGGGTCTTGTGCCTTAATATCCTTTTGAATATAATTCAGCTCCTTTTGCCTGGCACTTAAGATGTTTTTTTGACAAGTTGGTTCACTTAATATTGACTTATGTTTTAAGTGCAGAGTTTAGGAGTTCTCTTTTCTGCCATAAGCTTTGTCTTAAGGTATTTGTTTCAAATTTTTGACATTGCTGTCTTTTGTTTTCTCTAAATGTCAGGTGTATATGACGTAATGTAAAAAGGAAAGCTTTATTCTTATTTGCAAAACAGCTGAAGCTTGATTTTTGTTTTTTCCAAGAATCCCATTCTTCTGTTAGTGATGTAAAATTCTGGAGATCACAATGGGGTAACGACCTTCGGTTTTCCCATGGAACTGAACGCTTTGCAGGAGTTACTACTCTAAGGAATGTATTTAAAGGGAATATTTTACATTCGGACTGTGACTCATATGGGCATTTTTTGTGTTATGTCATTGATGTGAACTCAACTCATATCATTAAAGCCAATATTTATGAACTCGAGGTCTGAGAATACTACTTTTTTTGATTATGTAGAAAGTAGACTACTATACTGGCTGAATAAGTTCCCAAATTCTCTAATTATTATAGGTGGGGATTTCAATATTGCTATTGACAGTGCTCTTGATAAATGGCCACCAGGCCGACCCTCTTCACTCAATTCAAAGTTGAAACAATTCATAGAGAGACTTGATGTGATCGTTATCTGGAGCAGTGGTTCCCAACCTTTTTTTCACGGACCCCGTGTTTTTCTGCTGTTTGTCAGCGCTGTTTTATCTGGATTTAAACTAGTTTATATCAGTTGATTGATATCGACTGATACTAGTTTATACCAGTCATTTGTGTTCTTCGCTTAATTCAAGCGCTTCTCACTGGATCTCACAGCGCTGTTTAGCGGTCGCGTGATCTGTCAGCGCGCTCTGCACTGCGCCGCTGTTTCAACCGAGCGGATAATGAGTAGCGCAGTTTTGTTCCGCTTTTCCCGCATAAACATTACATTGAATGTTTATCGAACTTGTTTTATCGAGGAAAATTATATCACTATAATTGTAGTAATCGTTTTATCGTCCAGCCCTACCTATCTGCTCCCGCGCTCCCGCTGTGAACTCTGGCGCCCCCCAGGATGGGAACCACTGATCTGGAGGACCAAATACCCTTATACTAAAGCGTTTACCTGGAGTATCAAAGCTGCTTCTCGCCTCTCTCGTGTAGATTTTTTGGCTGATCTCTAAATCTATTGATATTCAATGCACTTCAGTTGATATTCTTCCAACACCCCTAACTGACCATAAGGCTATCTATAAAAAAAATAAGCTTTCTGTAAACACCTTAACTCATATTAAAACTTCATACTGGAAATTAAATAGCTCTCTGTTATCTTATAATACCGTTAAGCTTAAAATTAATTATTTTATTAACCATTATTGGAAAAAAGCTTTAAGGGAACATTCTTTTAGTAATAATTGGGAGTTATTCAAATTTGATATTGGTAAATTTATGAGAAGCTATGGGAGTGCACTTGCTAAACTTAGGAAAGCTGAGGAAGAGATGGTTATTAGTGAAATTGCTGCTCTCACTCAGGGGCCCCCTGAAAATCTTTCAAATGATGAATCTGTTTTACTTTGCAATTTACAAAACCAGCTTGATAATATATACAAATGTAAAGCTGAAGGTGCTTTTTGCTTTTTTTTTTTTGTCTAGGAGGAGGTGGATGGAGCAAGGCGAACAAAATTCTGCATACTTCTTCAGATTAGAGAAGTCTAATGCCGATTATAGCATGTCTAAACTCAATGTTGATGGTAACATTACAGATGACCCCAAGACAATCTCAAATTATTGTTATAATTTACATAAATTGCTATATACCTCTAGGGTTGATGAAGATGACATTCTCTTTCTTAGACTCGATTGTTGATTTGATTTCTGTAGAGGCAGATGACAAAAATCGATGTGATGAACCTATCTCTCTTGAGGAAGTCGTTGATTCCATTAATCATCTTAAAATTAACAAGTCTCCAGGGAATGATGGCATTACAACAGAATTTTATAAGACATTCCCTGAACCCTTAGCTCCTTTCCTTACAGAAGTCTATGCAGAGAGTATTCTGAAATCATCTCTTCACACAAGGTGTAATCACTCTGATTCCAAAAGCTAAAAAGGATCCACTCCTTATTGAAAATTGGCGTCCAATCTGTTTACTTAACACTGATTACAAAATTCTTGCTTAACTTTTTGCCCAGAGATTACAGAAAATGATGGGCTATTTAATCGATAAATCGCAGTCTGGCTTTATTAAAAATAGGCATATTTCTAATAATATCAGATTAATTTTAGATATTCTTGACTACAGTTTCATCTTTTTTTTTTTTTTTTTTGTTATTTCTACAAGGCATTTGCCAGTGGAACATTCTTTTACTTTTCAGTGTCTTCAAAAATGTGGTTTTGGTGATTTCTTTTATAATGCCATCAGGACACTTTATGCTAACAGTGACTGCTCACTAAAATTTAGTTTTGGTATGTCATCCAGATTCAACCCTCTGAGGGGTATTAGGTAAGGATGCCCGATCTCACCCTATCTCTTCCTTCTTGTTGCCCAGATTTTCTCACATTTTATTAATAAAAGTATCTCGAAAGGCATTCTCATTGCAGAAAGGGAAATAAAGATCAAAAGCCAATTAGCAGATGATCTTTTTTTTAAGAGATGCCTCTTGGGTCCCTATTGCAATTAGCATTGTTGATCAGTTTTCTAAAGCTTCTGGTCTTTTTTAAATTAGTCTAAATGTGAGCTACTTTCAATTAAAGAATACCACCTATCCACAATTGATAATATTCCAATTAAAGAAAAGATATCTTATTTAGGTATCTCTTTATGTAAAAATCCAAATGACAGATGTGTATTTAACTTCTCCCCTATAATTGAGAAAACACAGAAAAAAAAGTAATCTATTGCTGCAGAGAGACTTATCTCTGAGGGGAAGAATATTACTTGCACAAAGGGAAGGTATTTCCAGACTATCCTACGCTGCTCAGTCTCTTCATGTTGATAAGACCTCTCTCAAGAATACTGACAAAATGTTATTTAATTTCATATGGACAAATGGCATACATTATATTGAAAAATCTGTGGTTTTAAATGCATATGAAAATGCTGGTTTTAATATGTTAGATTTTTGTACGTTTAATAATATGCTTAATATCAAATGGGCAAAACACTTTATTAAAAATCCAACCTCTATCTGGAAATTTATTCCACATTACATTTTCTCCAAATTTGGTGGATTTAATTTTTTATCACTTTGTAATTATAATGTAGAAAAATGACCAGCTAAGTTATCTAATTTCCATAAGCAGGTCCTTCTCGCCTGGGCTCTATTATACAAGCACAACTTTTCTCCTCATAAATATTTTATCTGGAATAATCATGATATTCTGTATAAAAGCAAATTTCTTTTTTTTTTACCACCGTTGGTATGAGGCAGATATCTTACTTGTAAATCAGTTGTTTAATGAATACGGCCACTTATTAAATTATGAAGAATTTCTTTATTGTTTTAATATTCCCATTACTCCAAAAGAATTTGCTATTGTTTTTGATGCCATAACATCTGGAGTTATTAGACTCTTTCAAATGACCGCCTATCCTTCTATTTTACCTACTATTTCAGTGGTGAGAAAACAGTGTTTTTCTGCCTCTTCTTCTAATAAATCAATACGTTTGTTATTCCTTAATGATTTTGTATGAATTCCAAATGTTATGGTTTATTGGAATGCTTTTGTCTCTGATATTGCCTGGAGGAAAGTTTGGCTGATTCTAAATAGATACTTAATTACTAATATGATAAAAGAAGATAAGATAAAGATAAAAGAAGTTTCCTTTCGAATTATCCATCGTATATGTCCTGTTAATACTTTCTTAAAGTAATATAAAAAAGATATTGATACAAACTGCTCTTTTTGCAAACAGCACCCAGAAACTATAGTGCATTTATTTTGGCACTGCCATTACCCTAAATTGTTGTGGAAAACCTATCCTTATTTGTTATTGAGAATATTGATAAAGATTTTACTTTACTTTGGGAAGATGTTTTGTTTGGTTTTGTAAATTCAAAAAAGTGCACTTAAATCTCCTTATTTTGTTAACAAAATTTTGTATACATAAATGTAGATTTTCATGTCAGAAGCCATTGTTTTATGTATTGCTTGCTGACATACACCACTACTTTGAGACTATTTCTAATTCTTGTAATAAGAAGGCTTTAAAAACTGTTTAAATTTGTAAACTGTTTCATATTTTCCTTTGAATGCAATGTATTTTATTTTATACCCCTGTCTAGTAATTCATTTTTGTAATAACTTTTTATTATTATTATTATTATTATTATTATTTTGTATTTTTGTGCTGTAACTGCTTTTTATTGTTTGACAATGTTCATAATAAAAAAATAAATAATTTTTTTTAAAAAAAGAAACTATTTTGAATGTTCAAAGTCTAGTGTGACCGCAGTTTATTGGGCTGCTGTTGCAATAGCTATGAAGATTAAGTTACGTTATCACTGCCCTTTGCAAAATGCTCCTCAGTCTCGACCATAACATTTGTTTCACATATCAGTAAGCTATTACTCTAGATTTGAGAACTGTTCGACCTACAAGTAAAGCATACCATACAGTAATGTACAGTAATATTAGTATCACTCAGCTCAGGTGGCGGCAGCGCTAAGCCATAGCTCAGCCTGTAACAGCCTGTTTCAAGACGGAGAAACACCTCGCATTTAGCCCATCAGCTGCTTCAAAAATTCGAGTGCTGAAATGAAGATTTCATGTAACATCTTAACAACGATCCTTGTTGATTGCAGACCGTAGTTGTCGCACAAACGTCTTTGAATCATATAAAGGTGTTTATCCTTGAATGGTGCACTGCAAAAAATGATTTCCTACTTAGAGTTTTTGTCTTGTTTCTAGTCCAAATATCTAAAAATTCTTAAATCAAGAAGTCAAAATTAAGTTTTTCCTTTAAACAAGCAAAATAATCTGCCAATGGGGTAAGCAAAATAATCTTATTTCAAACCGAAAACAAGATTATTTTGACTTTTGATTAATTTTTTTCTGGAAAAAAAAAATTTATTTAAGAATTATTAGATATTTGGACTGGAAACAAGACAAAAAAATGTAAGAAAATCATTTTTAGCAGTGTGTAACATTTTCTCCCTATAAAGCACTTCGACTTGCCATTGAGTGTGAAATGTGCTCGCAGAGCTGGGTAGATTACTTACAAATTGTAATCCGTTACTGATTCCAAATTACATCACAATTTTAGTCAGTAACGTAATCCAGTACATTACACATTTTAGGTAATATAATCAGATTACTTTTAGATTACATTTAGATTACTTTTGACCTAACTCGTTTATCACATTGATTTAAACAAGATAATCTTGTGCCATAATGATGTAAAAATACAAAAGACTGAGAAAATATATTCCTTTCATTGTAATTAACAACATGAAGTACATTAAACATTATATTACATCAAGGTTTCCCAAACTCGTAAAGGAACTGCAGGGGGTTTGGGAGTTTAATGAAAGGCAAAAAATGTAATTAATTCATAAAAATGTAAAATTAAAATAAATCATTTTAAAATAACAATCAAAAGAATTCACTCACTAAAAAAGAAGAAATATTTTATGTTTACCTGCATGCCATATGACCATTGACCAATGTCAGAGAACTGTGAACATGCAAATACTGAGTGATAATTCAAATAAAAATGAATGTGTTCATGAGTAGTTGATGCAATGTTGAAACTCATCTTAAACCTGAAATGATTTTTGTAAATCCATTGGTCAAATCCTCTGTTGCCACCTGACTAATGACTAGTCTATGTGAATGTCCACAAAACTGGACTTTCTGAGTGTATATAAGCGGTAGACTATTTTAGAAAGGAAAATTAAAAAGATAAAAAAGAGGATTTAAAGAGAATCAAATTATAAATAATTTATTGCTATTGTGTGAATAATATGTAATCATGTAGTCAATAAAAAAGTAACTGTAGTCTGATGTAACTTACTCTAATTACAAATACTTAATTTATGATGTTGTTTATACTGTATTTATTTGCTCGGTCACTGTCATTGTGGGTTTTGGTTCTTTTGTTGTTGTAAGGACCTTGGAATAAATGAAATAATTTGGCGAAGTGATGTGGACATGTATTGCAGTCGAGACCAGCCTGTAACTACTTTTGCCATGCGTTTCCCTGAAAGTAATTGCACACCTTAGAACAAAATGAAAATCCTGACATTTTTAGGCAATGTAGGAATCCCATCCAGGAAAAAGAGGACGTATGGTCACCCTGGCACAATATACATAATAAAGACTAAAAGTAACATCAGGTCAAAGGCAGTATGTGAAAATGTATCTTTCTGATCTCAGAAAGTCAATCCAATCCAAAGATTGTTTCTCAAACTATAGAACTAATAAATACAAAGCAACCTAGCAAATAAAATTTTTGGGAAAAAAAAAAATAATAATACATCCAAACTCCCAAACTTTGGCATATCTCAGACTGAAGTGATTTGGTACTCTGAGCTTTAAAGCACTACAAGAGAAGCAAACAATAATAAAATATAATGAGGTCTTAAACGTGATACATGTGATGGCAATAGCTATTCTACTCTCAGAAACGTGACAAGATAAAGGCCATAAAACTGTCTTTTATAAGAAGCACTGACTGGATCTCACAGCACTGAGAGAAACACAGGTGAAGAGTCAATACAGATAAACAAGATCAACACTGGTGAGAATATCCATCTACTGTTCATATTTCTGAAAAATAACACTTCTTTCTTTCTGACACTAGCAGTAATTTTGTTAGATGGTTTGATAATCTGCAGTTCATAATGATTTAACCCTTAAATGTAACCTAATCTATTTTGCTTGATTCAGTGATGTTAAATAATATTTTTAACTTAACTAATTTTATGTTAATATAAATAACATTTTCTTTCGGAGTAGTCCAGTTCCCTCTTAAATGAAGAGGGCTTTTATGAATTACAGACAATAAAAACTGTGAAAATTAAAGTGAAAATTAACACAACTGATTGATGTTGATTTTATTATCAAATCATCTCCTTGCAGAAAGTAACTCTTTGGAGATTTTTGACAAGATGAGAAAATTCCTCTTGCTGGTTCTCACCATAACAGGTATGATCTGTGCTCTAGATATGGTTCAAACATACAGTTAATATTTAACAATGTGTCCTACTTTTTTATACTCTTGTGCATTTTAGTGCTGCTTTCTATTTACACAATTATTAGTGTTTTTATTTTTTTACTTATGTAAAATATTGTTTTTTTAAGAGTGGAATAGTAAAATAGTGCATCTTTACTTTTAAAACTTGGAGGGTATACTTTGAACTACTTATTTTTAATCATGCATCTTCAACAAAATATCTTCTACTTTATTAAAGTAGTCATTATTGGTGAAAGCTTACAATATCTAACAAGTTAAATGTTAAATAAAATCTTAAAAGTGGCAAATAATTACATTTAATCTCTAGATTGATTAACGTTATTACTTTCTGATCATTAGCTTCTGTAGCTTTTGCCAGTCCACCAGTTCAGGATGAGAAGCTTCCTGATCCAGTGGTGAAGGTGCCAGAGGTTGAAAAAGAACCGACAGTAGAGCAAACAAAAGCCGAAGCAGGTCCTCTGGTGCAGGATGAAGCTGTTGCAGATTCCCGTCTGGTGGAGCCTGACTCAGTGCTGCTGGAGCCAGAAACAACAGAGGAACAAAGAGTACCAGAAGAGACACAAGTGATGTTGGAGAAACCTGTGCTAGAGGCAGATTACCTGACTGAAGAGACTCCAGAGACAGAACTAGAGCCTGAGCCAGAAATAACCGTCATTCAGACGGACAGAAACATGGTACCTGTGGAGGAAGCTGTAGAAGAGTTAGAGTCTGAAACTAATACAGAAGTGAAAGATGAAGAAGAAGAAAATGTAGTAAAGGAGGAGCCTACACTTGAGGCTGACTACATAACAGCTGAAGATCCAGAAATACAAATGGAACCTGGGAGGGAAAGTCGAAGGACACAGATTGGTAAACCACCTCAGATGATATTAGTTTTACCACTGTGTACAAATAGCAAACAAGTCTGATACTAGCATACTTGGCCTAATGCACTGAATACTGCAGTGTGTTTGTAATGTAAGATATGGAGTGATGATTGTAGTGTGGTGATATGTCTACAGGGTGGACTTGTGGAGGAGATGTCCTACAGGGCAAATGTTACCAGTTCTTCACAAGACACCTCAATGCCTATCAAGCTGAGGTATTAATATCATATAAAACATATCAGTGTGTTTTAATATATTGACTATATTATTTACATAATAATAATAACTGGTTAACTAATGACTTATTGACTTATTAATGACACTGTATTTCTCTTTTCTTTTCACTTTATAACATCTATGGTTCTGCTTAGTCCCACTGTCAGTCCATCTGCCATAATGGCCACCTGGCCTCTGTGGCAAACAGCTACATTCGTGGCGAAATAGGGAAGCTAATGGATCGGAATGGCGGCCGCACTCGCGCATGGCTTGGAGGACGGAGAATCTTTAATGTATGTTCATTTGTTTTGCAGTGTTCCACTTTTTTGCAGGTTTATTCATTTCGCCACCATATCTCTATTAAGTCACTTTCCTGTTTTGACAGACACATAATTTCATATGGTTGGATGGAACGCCGTGGAGCTATAATGACTGGGCTGCTGAAGAACCCAATAAAACTGGTGGGAAGGAGAACTGTGTAGAGACATGGTGTAAGTGTTGCTACTGAACAACAATTTACAAAAAGTTGCATTCATCACAGATAATCTAAAGGAATAATATATAATCCTTTAATTCTTTCAACTCTGTTCTTCTTTTATAGATATGTTTTCCTCTTTTTCATGATCTGTCCTTACCAGTTTAACAAAGCTTTGTCTATTTACAGATAATCTGGCGTTTAATGATGCATCATGCGCAACACCCAAACCGTTCATCTGTTCCTGTCCACTTTAGACAGCCAGGAGGTTACAGGTTACTTTATGCATAAATAAAGCTGTAAAATCATATTCAATAAAAGTGACTTTTGTTATATTTTATTACTGTATCAAAGGCTGTAATTTTTATGCCAATTGTTGACTCATTTAGGTGTTAACTGAAAGGTCACTCAATGTTAAATCCTCGCAGAGCTTTTCACTAAAGCTTCACGAAGGCTTTAGGCAGGTGCTGGTACGCTAATAGCTCTCATCACCATGAGCCTACCATGCAGGCTGTTTTCCATCCCTTCATCTGGCCAGGAATGCCAGGATTCCCGTGTTTCTATGCATCGTCTATGGGATAAAGAGAGAGCCACTTGGTCTGACACACGCATTTGTTGGGAAGCCAGCAGTGGACCTTGGGACAGTCATAAAAATTTATTTTAGTGCAAGAGGTTTTAAAGTGTGTCATTTTTTGTGACACTAGCATCACTAAACAGACTTTTACATTTAAAAAGAGAATAAAACATTTGCAAGTGTATTCTGATTCCTGGACTCAAGACTATAGAGACCAGATCTGTTAAATTCCCATACTACAGAGCCACAGTGTTTACATGTTTCTCAGAAATCCAACAAAAAATGCCTTACTTCCAAGATAAATATTAACACTTTCAACAAAAAAACGACACACATCACCTTTAAAAATGAACTTTAGTACAGACATACTTAGTTCTTTCTAGAGATCATACACTAAACTTCTGATTTTAGAAAAAATCTGTCTTTTTGAGCGTTTGGTTTTAATGGCCATACCGTGGATGCTGAGGATCAGTTGATCTGCAGAGGATCTGCTAGAATCTTTAAAGCCAAAGATTTTCCAGAAAGGTTCATATAGCTACTATTATCAGAATATCTAAAGATTAACACCCCCTCTCTCACTTTGTCCGACACACACTATGAGATATGGGGCTGAAGTTTACTTTGGCATACACAACACATTGTTCTCCATGGCTGAGTCAGTTTTCTATTTTACCTCAGCAGCTGTGTTTTCACTACTGGGTGTCAGTGAAGGATTTGCAGGAACTAAACCACAGCCACTCCAGCCATTTCACTCACAAATTAATACTTGTCAACTCCCTGGCCTCTTGTTTAACTTTAGAACCAAATATGTGCATGTGTATGAAACCAAATGTTGCACTAATAATGAGAATTCCACCCAAATTCCACCTTAAACTAAGTTTTTGTATTTGCTTAAGATGGTACAGATGTTTCAGTCCTTATACAACTAGCTAGTTAACCATTTGATATTATCGTTCAGCCATGTTTCAGCAGTATCAGTGTGCTGAATGTGATACAGCAAGGTCAGTGTTTACAGCTTCAACAGGAGTGTAAATCAGACGTTATGGTCTCATCCCAGGTGTCTGATTAAACATGGCCTAAGACTGAGAGACATGATAATCTCATAGTGTAAAATTTGTTTACCATGCAAGGGGACTAGAGAGTACGATTTTTTTCTCCTTTTGGATGAACATAATAGTTTGTTTGTAATTTTCAATTGCTGTTTGTCCTTCAGAAGAACGTGCCACTCCACTCAAGACACAAGGTGTGCTCCAAATCATGTACTTACTGTATATACTATTCTGTGCCATTTAAGTAGTGTTTTCACTGAAGATTCCAAAAAGAAAAAAAAAGGCAAACCAAACAATGCTGTTCTGTGTCAGGATATGCTGTTTTTGTTCAAATCAAAGCGTAAATAAACGTATCCGTGTTGTGCGGTTGACACAGAACAGCATACGCTGTTTGCGTTCAGTGGATACTCTCCAAAATGGCGCTACGGTGACGCGGAGGAGACAAATTGTTGAATAAAGTTATTTTTGTTTTCTTTGTGTACAAAAAGTATTCTCGTCACTTCATAAAATTCAGATTGAACCACTGATGGCAGATGGACTATTTTGACAATGTCTTTCATACTTTTCTGGGTCTTGACAGTGTGATTTACTTGGCAGTCAATGGAACAGTCACAAGCCTCACAGTTTTCATCCAAAATATCTTAAATTGTGTTCTGAAAATGAACGAAGCTTTTATGGGTTTGGAACGGCATGGGGGTTATGAAGGACTAAAAAGGACATAAGGAAAAATAAATAAATAAATAAATAAAAGTACAAAGAAATGTAAAAAAGCAAAAATAAATAAATAAATATATAAATAAATGTACAAAGAAAAGTAAAAAAGCACAAATAAATAATTATTTATAATTTTATTTCCTTATTTATGTATTTCTTCATTTTTTTCCACATTTATTTATTCATTTATTTATTTATTTATTTATTTATACATTTATTTATTTCCACTTTTATTTATTTTCACATTTATGTGTTTATTTACGTATTTATTTCTTTATTTCCACATTTATATATTTCCACATTTATTTATTTATACATTTATTTATTTTCACATTTATTTATTTATACATTTCTTTGTCCGTAGGGTAATGAGGAGGGCGTGTTTTACGTCAGGAAAAGCAATCGAGCCAGAGTAGTCGAGGGGTAAGCTTGAGGCTACAGTGACACCTTGTGGTGCCCAAACGAAGTACAAGAAGTGTAGCCTACATGACGCGCCTGTTGATAGTGTGGGATGAATTACTTAGATGGGCGATATGATCAAAATCTTATATCACCGTTATTATTTCAGTTTCAGGTGGGGGGTTGTTTCGGCCGGGAAGCCTGCTATCTGTGATCGCGTGCATTTGCTGAAGCTCGCGAAAGCGTGCAATCGCTCTCTTATGCGCGCTGTATTTTTAGGTTTCACTTTCAAAGCATACAAGGCATGTTTCCAATATTCAGAATAGAAGGAGGTTACTGTAGAAGATTGGTCGCCTCGCGCCTCTTCCCGTGTGGACAGTCACCGCATCAACTGATTATAATGGGTTCTCTTGATGTAGACACGGCTTTAGATACGGATTCATCACACGTTTTAGGCTGGAAATATCCAGAATTAGGTCAGACAAGAGGTGTCCATGGGAACGGAGCAAGTGAAACACACACGACATGCATTGAACATACAAGCATCAAACAGCGCCTGTCGTGTGCCCTCAGCTTTTTGAGCTAACTGCATTTTTTTAATGTAACCAAAAACCAAAAACAACATTGACAGCATCAGAAACAAACCTGTAAACTGATGTCCAGGGGCATTTAAAAAATATATATATAATTCCAATCGATAAACTCAGTTAAAATAATAAAGGGCTGTTACTAGTAAAAATCCAATCAGTGTCAACAAAAGCCATCAGAGACATCATTACTGAATGCAATTACACTGCAATAAGCCTACAAATGCATAAAATGTTATGAAATTAATGTTTTAAATTTTAAAGGCAGAAATATGTCAATGTCAATCAATTAAACGATACGTTTAATATGAAACTAAAACAGACACTAGGTGGCGCCAAGTCACTGTCTTAAAGAGTGAGTTCAATCCATTCAACTGATTCCTTCAAATAGGTTTCGCTGATTACGAAAACACCACTACTGCCGCGGTTCAGCTGTGGATTTGTTTCTGTGATCATTATATGTAGGCCTAAGGTCACGTGTTATTTAAAGAAATAAAACATATTTTCATGATAAAATGATCAAAAAGATGGCAGGTAGGGTAGGGGACATGTTCGGCGAACACGACTTCTTATGTTGAGAGAACAACATTTATTTCTCGTGGCCATGCGTTTAATGCACGAACCTGCGTGACCATAGCAACCTGAATAAATTAATAAATCGAGGCGACCAATCTTCTACAGTAACCTCCTTCTATTCTGAATATTGGAAACATGCCTTGTATGCTTTGAAAGTGAAACCTAAAAATACAGCGCGCGTAAGAGAGCGATTGCATGCTTTCACGAGCTTCAGCAAATGCACGCGATCACAGATAGCAGGCTTCCCGGCCGAAACACCCCCCCCCCCCCCCCCCCCCCCCCACGTGAAACTGATAACGGTGATATAATATTTTGGTCATATCGCCCATCTAAGTCATTCATCCCACACTATCAACAGGCGCGTCATGTAGGCTACACTTCTTGTACTTCGTTTGGGCACCACAAGGTGTCACTGTAGCCTCAAGCTTACCCCTCGACTACTCTGGCTCGATTGCTTTTCCTGACGTAAAACACGCCCTCCTCATTACCCTACGGACAAAGAAATGTATAAATAAATAAATGTGAAAATAAATAAATGTGGAAATAAAGAAATAAATATGTAAATAAACACATAAATGTGAAAATAAATAAAAGTGGAAATAAATAAATGTATAAATAAATAAATAAATGAATAAATAAATGTGGAAATACATAAATAAGGAAATAAAATTATAAATAATTATTTATTTGTGCTTTTTTACTTTTCTTTGTACATTTATTTATATATATTTATTTATTTTTGCTTTTTTACATTTCTTTGTACTTTTATTTATTTATTTATTTTTCCTTATGTCATTTTTAGTCCTTCATAGGGGGTAAGTGATCCGAATCGAAAAGAAATTAAGGTTTTTGAGGAAAACATTCCAGGATTTTTCTCCATTTAGTGGACTTCAGTGGGGACCAATACTTTTTAACCAGTCTTTGCATGTTCACTTTATAAATACTGGGTCAGTACTATACGTCACGCATGACCTTTCTAACGTGACTAGAGCTAGTGCAAGATGATCTTTTGTGGTTAAGAAGTATAGAATTTTTTTTGTGACTTTAGAAAGCGACTAATTGTTTTGCTAGATAAAACCCTTATCAGCTGGGATTGTGTAGAGCTGCATTTGAAGCTGCGATTTGGACCTTCAGTCAGTTGGTCCCCACTAAAGTCCACTATATGGATAAAAATCCTGGAATGTTTTCCTCAAAAACATTAGTTTTTTTTTTCAACTGAAGAAAGAAAGACATGAACATCTTTGATGATATTGGGGTGAGTAAATTATCAAGAAATTCTAATTCTGGAGTGAGCTAATTCTTTATCTTCATTGTAGACAGTAGACTCTGTGTCATACTGATGTTGATGCCATTTTCTAAATGAGTTTTAGGCACAAACACCCTATACCAATGGTAAAATAACTCTCAGAAGCCTCTCTTTGGCTATTGCTTTAGTATGCCAGTCTTGCCAGACATCATGTTTTCTATGTCAGTCCAGTCTCAGGTTATTTCTGATGTCTGATTCCATCCCAGCTATTAAAATTGACTGTTAGGTCATCCTACACTTGCAGACAAATGTTTGTCATCCTCTATTTACCATCTGTGCTTGCACAGGTTATTGGACCCCAGTTGCAGCTTCCAAGATCCCACAGGCCACATTATATCTGCCAGAGCCATGCCCAGGCTGTGGGTAAAGGGATATGCCTTCATGTGCATGGTAAGATATTTAAAAAACTGGCTCCTGAAGTCAACATGTGCATAAACAAATACCTACAGCCATCTTTTCCCCACCCATTCTTAGTCTATATCTCTGTCTGTTTTCCACAAACTCGAAAACACGGGAACCAGGGAGAGGGATCAGTGTTCCCTGAGGAGAGGATTGCACTCAGAGCTGTGGAATTAAGAAGCTTTGACACTGTATGCAACTAACTCTCTCTCTCTCTTTCTCTCTCTCTCTCTCTCTCTCTCATAACTAACTGCACATTTAGCTCAGTTCTTCCATGGGAGGAGCAGAGAGATGCTTCTTCTTTATAAAAGTCAATTTGCCCGGAGGATGTCAACTTTGAAGCCACAGGTCTGTTTCTGTGTTTCTATATGTTTGTGAGAGTGTGTGATTTCCTTTTCCTTTTCATTGCTGTTTGTTACTGAAATTAGTTTAAATTTAAATTACTTCTGCATGGAATTTTGCTTGCATTTGTGTGCTACCTAAATTCAATAACTACTGGGGAAAATGCACGTGAGATGTTGTAAGAAAATGGTTTTATTGAGAATTAAAAATTAAATTTTCCAATATGATAGCTGTACTGAGTGTGAAGACATTTGGGCTTGTTTCCATAATGGAGATCAAAGGAAGGCCAGGTCTAAATGTGCAGAAAAAAGGAATCGTGAAGAAGCCTGACCCGGTCAAACCACCACCAAACAACACAGAAGAAGGTAAATAAATAGAAGATTGAGATATGGGAGCAATACAACAGTGGGCTCCAAAACCCAGTAAATAAAAATGCAACTATTACGCAACATTGTAATAATTAAGAATTATTTTTTTCACCATAATGGTGTAATAGTGAACTAACTAACTATTGAAACTTCTTTTACTTCTTTAGATAAAAATAGGTCCCACTAAAGATTTGGTCCCACTTTATATTAGGTGGCCTTAACTACTATGTACTTACATTTAAATTAATCATTTGATACAATGCACTTGTTGTGTACATACATGTTCTTACATTGTACTTATATATTTTTTAAAATACCTATATGTAGTTACATATGTAATTAATTTCTGTAATTACATTCACAATTACATTGTTGACCCATCACTTACACCTTAACCCACCCTTAAACCTACCAATACCACCAAACCTGTCCCTAACTTTACCCGTATCCCACCTCAATAGCAGCAAAAGTGTGTTGCAATACAGTATGAACACAATAAGTACATTGTACTTTTTTTTTTTATGTAAGTACATAGTAGTTAAAGCCACCTAATATAAAGTGTGACCTAAGATTTGATTAGACTCTACCTCAAAGACTTTGGACAACTTGATCTCATGAGAAAGCTATTGTAAAAATTGGCAGTTTAGTATGAATTTGTATGATGTGATTCATGTGAAAATGTACGATTTAAAAAAAAACTTAAGCATGAAGTACCAACCCCTAAACCTAACCTGTCAATGGGCGTAAGCAGATTGTACAAAAACATATGAGATCGCATGAATTTATAAGATTTAGCTACAAATTCAACAAAACATTAAACAGTTAAAAATTGGCACGAAAGTGTGTTTGAATTTCTGTGCATTTGATTAGTGACCAAGAAATAGTGCTGCTTCTTCATTTTATTCAGTTTTTATGCTTTATTTTTTTAAATCCCAGAATTTTTATGCAGTGTGAGACCTTTGGATGTGTATGTGCATGCAGGTGTTCAGATCAGCAAATACAGCGACTGAATTGCAATGACACATCTTATTGGTGCTCTTTTCAGAGGATAAGGACTGTAAAGACATGCAGAAGGAGGCACTGAACAGGCGCAACGCCTGGGAGCCCACTGTCTTCTATTCACTGGGCAACGAGACATTTTTGTTCACCGGGCAGGAGATCAACATCCGAGAGTCACTCGACTCTTTTGGCGCCGTCATCTGGCCAGGCGTGAGAACAGATATTATAGGACTCTTCACACTGCACGTCGATATAAACTCCGCTTTTATCTCCTCTGGGGTCGGTTGCATAAAAGGTTTAGACTAGTCTTAAAAGTTAACCATCTAATTTTGTTCTTTATGAATGGTCAACATTTTTTAAATTCGGTCACATAAAAACATAGATTAGTCTAACCTGAATCTAAAATATAAGACTGATTACCCCTTGGTTTACTGCTAGTTGGTCAAATTAGTTCTTAAGTCGCTGTCTTAACAAAGAGGCTAAAAGTTTAGGTAACTGCCCCCTGGTAGCGAAACAGTTCACACTTGCAATTTAGAAGCCCACCACCGCTTTTTACATGGGGTTATTAAAAACTCCGCAACGGAGCAGGGTTCGCGTTAACTCAGCATTGCGGTGCCAAACCCGTAGCCTACGGTGTGATTCCTTGTTATATGTTACGATCCGGTGTTAAAATGTTAAGGCTAGAGATGCTTAGCAACACATGTGTCCAATCGCGCCTCATATGCACGCTTTGCCTTTGGACAGTCACAGAAAATCCGCGTATTCTAGGCCTATATAAACTGTAGTTCCAGCGTTTAAGGGGAAAATGGTGACATAGTCCACCTTACCTTTATAGTATGAAAAGTCCATTCAGGAAAAACTCAGTAACCTGAGGATGCAATTTTAACATGTAAACAGGATGCACGTTGTCTTCGTCCAATCAGTGACACTGACATAGCAAATCCTATGCAAATAAGAATGTCAAGCGGTTTATTTTCTTTTAAATATTTTGTATTTTTAGGGGATTTAATGGTACTAAATTATATTTATGCATTACTAACATTACTATACTATACATTAGTAACCCATTTATTACGTTATTATGTGTTAACTTTTTGAGCAGAGATCTGAAAATGAAATTTCCAACTTAACTGGAATTTCTGTAAATCTTGAATGCTTTGGAGCACAGACTTTGTTTTGTTTTTTAAAGGTCTCTTTTTAAAGAGAAATGCGGGTTTTTGGCTAAAGTGAACAAAAAAAAAGAAAAAGAAATTAAAGTGGAATTTAAAAAGTTATAGAAGTTAAAGTTTATTGTTTGGAAATATCCACATAAACACTATTTAAAAAATGTATATGAAGTACGTATTTTTCAGATTTTTACTCTCAAACTGTGAGGGTAAAAAAGACAAATTGTGTGATCCAAATTTGAGGTTGATATCTCAAAACATACAGTAAGCTTTCAGTAAGATTTTGTTTGGATGCTGTACAGTACAGTAATTTTTCAGCACAATTGAACCTTTTTCGTTTCATGTCCAAGATGTTTTTGTCTTCACATAACAAGTGCTAAAACCTTTACCAAGTTACATACCATTATGATAAAGAACTATTCTAAATATATATATATATATATATATATATATATATAATGTTTTTTTATATAAAGAGCACAGGAGGGTTAAGGATTTACAATGTGAAGGGTCAGTTTACAAATACAGGGTTAATTGTTAACCCCAGCTAAATTATGAGCAGTGTGATGTATGAAGCAACATAACCCAGGATTCTATGGGGTTTAGAATGACACAAGGTTAACTGTTTCAAGTGTGAAAAGTTTTTTTTTTTTTAGAGTTTTGTGAAGTTTGCAAAGATTGCCTGTGTATGTATGTGTGCACACAGGCTGTGGCTCTCTGTCAGTATTTGGAAAAGAACCGGGAACAGGTTGATCTGCTGGATAAAGCAGTGCTGGAACTTGGAGCGGGAACAGGACTGGTGTCCATAGTGGCAAGTTTATTGGGTATATAAACTAAAATCTCTTTTTTTTCTGTGTGCATGAAAGTGATGATGTGGAAGTTCAAAAGTCAATTTATTTTAGTGATCCTCAAATCTGACTCTTGAGATCCACTTTCCTGCAGAGTTTAGCTCCAACCCTGATCAAACTCACCTGTGATTTTCTAATGATCCTGAAGACATTGATTAGCATGTTCAGGTGTGTTTGATTAGGGTTACAGCTAAACTCTGCAGGAAAGTGGATCTCGCGAGCCTGATTTATTTGAATTATTTGTTTGCAGTAACCATTTATTTTCATTTACACCTTTTCCACATCAAGGTGCCTGGGTCACAGCCACAGATCTGCCCGATGTCCTGTCGAACCTGAACTTTAACCTCTCTCGCAACACACGGGGCCGCTGCAGATACACACCTCAGGTGGCAGCTCTGGTCTGGGGTCAGGATGTGAAACGTGACTTCCCCAGCTCCGTCTACAATTATGACTATGTATTTTGTGCAGACGTGGTCTATCATCACAACTTCCTAGAGGATCTACTGATCACCATGCAGTACTTCTGTAAGCCAGGAACCACCCTACTGTGGGCCAATAAGGTCAGGCTCTATGTTTTTTCATTAAACCAAAGCTAACATGTTTGCTTTATGTCTTTAAGCCTGATGTAGCCTCTTTTATAAGATCCATTGGTTGTCCGTTTCATTTCCAACAGGTGCGATTTCAATCTGACCTGCGTTTCATTGAAAACTTTAAAAATGTTTTTAATGTCACATTACTGGAAGAGATCCCACAAGAGGAGGTAAGGATCTACCAGGCCACTGCAAGGACGTCAACCCAAATGAGGGAGGAGGAGAGGCAGAACCAACAACATGATGTGTAGCAAGAATTGCAAATGCATGGGAGATTATACATTGAATGAGTGCAGCAGCCCCAGCATTGAAGGGAAGGTGTGCCACCTGTTGGCCCTCTGCAAAGTTGCTGATAATTCCTGATAATAATGGGAAAAAAAACACGTCCTTTTTGTTTCAGAATAAAAAAGGTATTTTTTAAGTAATGCAATTTAATACTTTTTTTTGTTATTGTATGTCGTCTACTTCTCAATGTGACACAATTGTCAATTTCTTATTTGACATATCTCACAGTAATTGGTTTGTTTCTTAGTCTGAGTTGGAAATAGAGTTTAGTTTTTAGTGTGTGTGAATTTCTCATTTTGTTACCCAATTTGTTATATATAATTTATACTATCATTGTTAATTGTTATTAAAATTTAAGTGCATTTGCAACATGGTGCAAAGTCCTAATCTTCTCCCTAAATCTACAATACAGTTCAAAAGCTTGTGGTCAGTAACACTTTTAAGTAAATTATTATATTTTAATTATAAACTACTAGTTTGGTTTCCACAAAAATAAGTGGCATAACCATCAAAATTGATAAGCAATGTTTCTTTAGCACCAAATCAGAATGATTCCTGAATTATCATGTGACACTGAAGACTAGTTACAGCTGCTGAATATTCAGATCAGCCATCACACAAGTAAATTAGATTACATAAAATATATTCAAACAGAAGTTATTTTAAAAAGTAATATTGTTTCACAATATTACTCTTTTCATGCATCAAATAAATGCATGCTTAGTGAACAAACTTTCATAAAATTTACCAACTTCAAAATTTTGAACAGTATATGACAAGATAAGATAATAAATAACTCCTATTTTAATAAAGTCATCCTCAAGGAAAAATGTGACAGAGACAAATTAACATTAGGCTCATCTAAACAGTTCCCAAGCTAATTGTCTCTCAAACAACTTTGAAACAGACGAGCTCATGGGAGACGTCACTCGGGGAATAAGATGACTTGTTTACAGCCATTGCAAACAGAATAATAAAGACAGAAATAATAGGAAGGAGAGTCCTGAAGGGGGGCTTGACTCTGGATCACACAGGGACTGTTCTGTCACACTTGGTCACATGACAAAAATCTGAAATTTTGCAAAACCTCTCCATCTACAGTAATAAAACACTCTTCGTGAGCAATATAATACCAAACATGTCAGAGGAGAGCATAAACAAGACTAATTTACTATAGATATGTCCATGACTTTTCCAGGTCTGGAAATTACAGCTTTAACATTCTCTAATATTTAAGTTCTTACAGTTGATTTCAATGCTTGTGGTGTGGCAAGCGAATTGTAACTAAAAAGGTACAAACAGTCTCAAATACTATGGGAAAAAATTTGAAAACATTATGCCATGTCAACTTCCTGAACGCAAATCTAGTCACACTAGGCACATATATAAAATAAAGTTTATTGAAATTAGTAGTATTACATTAGTGTCGCAAATAAACACGAGTTTGAATTCTTAAAACATTCTTTATATTTAAATTTGAAACTTATATTAGATTACAGAAAAGTTACTTTGAGGAGTCAGTACAAGGATTCGTTTTTTTTTTAAAGGAAATTTTCAAAGGGAAGTCGAGAGAGACCTAAAGCCCATATCTTTTTAATACACAACAATAAATCTTACACGCTTCAAGGTATTACTGACGCGGAGAGAGGACACTAGAAACAAATCTTGATATCATGTGGTTAAGAAACAAAGCATTTTTATATTCCTATAACTGCTTTAAGGTACTTAAGTTTCTCCGATGTCCTCGAACGAAACGAAAAAAGACTGACTTCTCAGAGTCCTCCAAAAAAGCAGCGCTCTGCAGAACGCCAAGGAGCCGAACACACACGGGAGGAGAGATTCTACAAAAAAAGCCTGCAAGAAATCATCAGGTCAGCATACGAAAAAGAGTCCACACATCCAAAGACCTGCCCTCTATGGGGCAAAAAATAGCAGCCGGCTTTGTAGGTTCTTCAATTCATTAGTCTCCGAATCATCAGAATGCAAATCAAGCCAGCAAGTTCAAAAACAACAACAAAATAAAAAGATCATTCAAAAACAGAAGAGAACTACTTCACACAGAGATCACACACAACATTTTCCAACAGCTCGCTGTACGGCTGTACGCAAGTGGGGTTTTCTTCGGGAGGGAAGGTTTCAGAGGGTCACGCAGATCAGAGCGGATAACATCCAGTAGCAACGCTGCGACAGGAAATAAAGTGACACCTCGAAACTTCAGCAAAGTCCTTCAGCTGAAAACGATCATTCCCAACAGGCAAAGCACACAGCCTGTGATGATGTGGCTTGTCCTGAGCTCAGAAAGACGAGGATGAAAACAACTCATCCTATTAAAGCCAGTGTTCTTCAATGCCCTTCTCAGACAGAGAGTGAAAGAAACGGTGAGTTGCAGAAGAGGAAACAGAACGATGTGGTTGATCAATCCTCGGACATGGCAGCTGGAAGAACTTGTGCATGATGGACAGGCTGAACGAGGGCTGGGCTTAGTCCTCGTCGTCGTTTTCGTCAAATTCGTCATCGTCATCATCGTCCTCGCCCATGTAAGAGACGGGGGTCTCCACCCGAGAGCCGCTGTAGTGGGAGTCGTTTGAACTGGAGGCCATCGTGCCGTCTGCCCCACCGTCACTGTCAGAGAAACAGAGGAAAACACTGTTGTACCTGTTCTAACAAAAGAAAGTATGAAAAGTACTCCAAAAATGAAACCACACAAAATCAGCCCATAGAGCATGCATGATATATTTCAAGTCTTTTGATACTTTTGTGGCCAAAGTTTATCACATTATTCGCTGAAATTCTTTCTCTCCACCTCACACAGAGTAATCAAGTGTGTGGCTTCATAAGACTACTTTTATGGTACCGTAACATTTTTGGAGATTTCAAGTTTTCCTTCTCTCAATTCACTAGTGTTGTCTGAGGAAAAAAAAACAAAAAAAAAACAGCAGAATGTATATTCTGCATTATACCTTTTGGGGAACAACAAAAAGTTATAAAAGCATTATCATAAGGGTACAACGGGGCTAAATCCCACCTTAAGAAAAAAAATGTGCTATTCACTGTGTCTAACATGTATAATTGCAGAAAAAATATATACGTTGTATTGAACAGATTTTGTGTGAAAATAAATCATTCAAGTTGTTTATTTGGTTTAAAAATCTTATAAAATGTATGAGGTGGCAAGGGGGGTCTTTTACCCCACACACGGGGTAAAAGGCACACGGTATTGATACAAATACTTCAGCTAAAATAATGCTTTTCTTTTTTAAATAATGTCTAAGTTAATACTTGTTCAAAACCATCACTTTAGCAAAGTTTGTACTATTTTCTGCTTTTGAAAAATATAATAATTTTTGTTCAATAAATAGCCTATAGGCTACGGTCATTAAAATCTGTTAATATAAAAAAAACAGATTTGAAAATACAGAAACAAAATCATTTTAATAAGTAAAGATTCTGAAAGTATTGTCAGAAATCTAATACTAATTGAATATATATTTACAATAGTAACAACAAATTATATTTTGTTATATGACATGATTAATATCATGTTTTTAAATATGATGGTTTCATTCTAAACATGGTGATTATCTCTAATATGGACACCCAACATAATATATGATATTTACCATCTGAATCTAACCATGTCATGTCAAAAAATGGAAAAGTCGGCGATCTATTAATTATCATGTTAATTACTTTGCGCCTTTAGCCCCAACAGCAGGGGCGCTTTTTACCCCAAATACCATACTTTTACATATTCTTTCATTATTTAAAAACTGTTGCTTTAATTATCTTAAACAAAAAGAAAATCATAAAGAAGACATTTGTCTCCAAATGTATGCATTAATTTTAGCGATTCTCATTTGCTACTTAAATCTAAAAAAAAATATTAGATCAAGTAAGCACAGAATCAACTTATCGCATCAAAGATCAGATAAATATACACATGCATCTTGAAAAGCGAATGTTTTGGAAAGTGTTAAGCCATGTCCTTTAGCCCCATTGTACCCTACTATTTTCCACTTATTGTCAAATAACCATACCAGAGCAAAAGGCAATATCAGAACTATATTCATTATAACTTCTAGAAAAGTCAGTCACAATTTAATTCAACTCAGCTTACTTTGAAGGAAAGTTACATCAAAGCAGTCCAGGTGAAGGGCCAAGGATAAATTGTTATAGCTGTATTTATCTGATCAGAAATAGTAGAACAGCAATATTGTAAAATATTATTAAAATTTAAAATGAATACTTTCTATTTGTTTTTTAAATGGAATTTATTCCTAGAATGTAGTTCCTGTACCCAAGTGTCCCTGCATGCTTTATTATGCTCTCAGGGACATCCAATTTTTCTTCCAACCCTTTAGTACTACACAACCTTCAAATCTGGAAGCAATTTAGAAAACATTTTGGTTTTCAACGTCAAGCCTATCTCCTACATATAAAAATCCTTCCTTTTTACCCTCCATTTCAGATGGATCTTTCACATTATGGTTTAGAAGGGGCACTGTAAACATTAATGATCTTTTTCAGGAGAACACATTTGTTACTTTTGCTTATCTGTCAGAAAAATGTAATCTTCCCAAAACCCCTTTTTTTTAATATATATCTTCAGACTTGTGAAATCTATAATACATTCTCTCATTTCCCTCATGCACCTCCTAAACAAGAGATCGATCAAGTTTTAGAAACAAAACTCTGTCAAGGTACTGTCTCCAATATTTATAAAACCTTTTTTTTTTTTTCATTTATTACGCAGTCAGGCTTTTCATCCCTTTCTAAAATAAAGCAGAAATGGGAACGAGAGCTTAACCATGTTTTCACAGACGAGGAATGGTCCAAGGCCCTTAGTCGTGTACACACCTTGTTGCATAGAGAGTACTGGACAAATGCCAAATTGTCTAAAATAAACCCTTGTTTTGATCCGAACTGTGCCAACAAGCTCCAGCTACTCTTTATCATACTTTTTAGCTTTGCCCATTGATTTCTTTCTGGGCATTAATTTTCAAATCAATTTCCAAATGTTTTATTTTAGATATTGAACCATGCCCCCTAGTAGCATTATTTGGACTCAATCCCACAAATGTTTCCTCATCATCCTCACAGTCAAATGCACTCGCCTTCTGCTTGATAATTGCTAAAAGGCTTATATTACTGAACTGGAAAAATCCTTCCCCACCCAGCTACTTTCATTAAATTCACGACCTGATGCAGCTTTTTCAAATACAAAAGGTCAGATTTACAATACTTGGTAATACAGAAAAATTTCACACTGCTTGGTAACTCTTCTTGTCACATTTAAAAAAAAACCCAGTAGTATATTACCGGGAACTGTGATAGTGTAACCTGATTCATTAGCTACTCTCGTTTCCAACTCCATTCATTTTATTAATGAACAACTGAAAGGTGCACAACAGAAACTCACCTGCCAACATGATAGCGGCCTCCGTTAGCAGACGAAGCCCCTGTCATATAGACGTTACTGATAGGCCCCTGTGCCATTTCTGCACGCAAAAAAAGACCCATCAAATTAAACATGTGACCTTCACAGGCACAAAACGTCTTATTTATGTGGTGATGTGGTGACCAGCCGGAACTAACCCGTGACATAGGGCTCCAGTGCTTTGGGCACCAAGCTTCTGGCAGTCTTCAGGTCCTCAGCAGAGCACTTGCCCACTTCGAGACCACAAGCCATGCCCATGCGCTTCAACACCTCAATGTCATCATGAATCTCGAACATGCTATCGAAGTTGAAGAGGTACTCAAACCTGATCACAAAAAATGAGAAAAGGGTGTACAGTAAGGATCTCTGATATTCGAGTCGGGTGACCAAAAGCCTTAATGGTCTGGATCTTTTGATATCATACTTGTCATTGGAGATGCTGCAGTCAATGACTGTTTTCTTGCTGGTGTTTACGATGATGAATGGCAAGTGAATGATCGAGTTGGCAGGTGGGGGCCTTTTCGTCTGTTGTTCTCTCTGGCGGTTCCTCTGTACAAGGTTCTTGAAGGCAATTTGCTGCAATCGAACACATTCACTTTCAAAACAAGTTCATCATCAAAATAATTCTTAGACAAAAGAGCAGCTTCTGACCTGTAAGATGAGTTCTTGAAGTTGCGACTGTTTTTGTTTGATTCTCTCCAAACGTCTTTGCCTCTCCACCTCCAGGTTCTGGCACTCCTGAGCAGAGTTTGTGGGCAGGCCAATCCATTTGATCTCTTTTTTCTCTTTGGAGATGATGTTCATGGCCATCAGCACATTGAGTGCATCGTACACACGCCGCCGAATGTTCTTCTGGTCATACACATGCTGAAAAGGGAAACACACAGAAAGTGAAGCACTATTCATTTAAGATATATGTGAATAGGCAACTCTTTAATCAGTTTAACAAACAAAACTCTGGATCAATGCCTAGCCACAGGAAGAGGCTTACCGCATCATTAGGGGAGATATGATTATCACCAGAGCTGAACTCAGCCACAAGCTCATCAGCAACCTCGTTGTAGGTTGTGACACCCTTCCGCTGGACCTTTTCGCAAACCTTCATTGAGAAATGTCTGAGGCCTTTCCCATTCTTCTCCCCCTTCTTACCCCTCTTTCTGAGGAAAAGCAGAACAAAAAACTAAATTATTTGGCGATATTTAACATTATGATAGATGACAGAAAAAAGGACAGCCGAAAGAAATGTTTTGCTGCTACTTTGAGGGAACTTTCCTTATAAAAAGGTTCTATAGTGCCACCGCGGAAAACAAAACTGATATCCAATAATGCAAATTTCATGTAATATTTTTAAGTTAAAACAGCTATAATAATCATTTTCTTTCCTTTTTTAATGGCATGTCACCTTCTATACCTATGTTCAAGACAAGAGCCAAGTTTAGTTATTCAAAATTAAAATGTATAAGATTATGATTAAGATCCCTAAAATCATTAAATTGTTTGTATCTTATTCTTACGGTAGCCAATTAACAATAGTAACAACAACAAAATTAATTTATACAATTATAATCAAACTACAAAAAATAAAAAAAAGATTTATCAAACTTTCTCTTTGATTTTGAAAAGGGTAAAGTTAAAATATTCTAAAAAGCTGCCAAAAAATAATAAATATACTACTGACTTGTCTCATGTAAATATAAATTGCAAAACCATTTAGATACAATATTTTCCTCTGCACAGGCGGCTGGCTATACTTGTATTTTGAACCCATTCTAAAGACTAAAATACAAAGCATTCAACAGAAATGCACCTGGTTCCACTGAATGCATTTCGGAAATAGAAAATGTCATTACATGTTATGAAGTAGCCTGCTGAAGTAAGACTCACCCCGAGGACCACGGAGATGCTTCCGATGGTTGACTCTGGGTGATAAACTGAGAGCTGGGTGTGTGTGGGCTGTTCATTAGGATTACATTGGAGCCACTGGGCCTCTGAGGTGTGCTAATGACCTGTGATAGAGACCATCAGGTTTAGGAGACAATATGGCAAACATAAAGAGCAAACTATGTTTGCTACCAAAGTATCTGTTATAATATTAATCAGATCTGTACTATGATGAAATCTAAATGAAAAAAGTTTGATGTTAAGGAAAGTTAACACTTATTCAACAAGGACAAACGCAAGCTAACATGTTTCTTTTTATGCTGGCTATATATATGACATTTTTCCAATTCTCACTGACATAAGGCAAGGAATTAACAACAGCAGCTGTGAATATGCAGGTGGCAAAACAGCAAGCGTCAGTTATACGAGCCAACAATTTCTCTTTTCTAAATTAGTTTGTTTCATATTTTTAGTTGTCATGGGAAGCCTGCATCAGTTTCCAACAAACCCTGATTTTCTCCAGCAATTAAAAGCAGCATCCCTTGGATATATCAAAGATGGTTCCCATCCCTGAGAAGGATATACTGTACCTCGCTCCTACAATGATTACTGCACATTGCTCCATGTGGATTAATAAAACTGTGAACTAAACATAACCATTCTTGGAAATCTGTTTCACCCTGAACTGCTAGATCAAAATTCGAATAATTCTCTTTCTTCGTTTAGGAGATAGTGTGTGTTCAACATCATGACTTTAGCTGTGTGTAAAACTCTACAAGAGCAGAGGCAATTTTATTTCCAGTTTCCTAAGCTCCCTGGCTACTCTTAGTTGTCATAAACAAACGTCATTTGCAGGGCTTAAAAATAAAAAAGGCTTCATGGCTCAGGTCCAAAGTAAGAGTTTTGTGCCACTTGACAAAAATGTGACTTGACCTATTTTGCTAAAGGTTGAGTCTCCTACATCATGATGATCTTACATATAATCATCATGTAAGAAACAGTTCAAATGGATCGAAAATTACATCAGTAATGTTTGGCTCAATATGCCAATGACGTTTACGGCTGTCATAGAGAAAAACTACAGGCAAAAAGGCCATTCAGCAAGGGAAAAAAAAAATAAAAATAAAAAAAACTCTTCAGTGAAAACCATATACTGCTATATAAAAGCATTTGCTTTTCAGAGCCTTAAAGATATACACTACCATTTGAAATATTGGGGTCATTAAGATCGCTTTAAAAAAAAAAAAAAAAGCAAGGATGCATCAAATGTCACAAATACATTGGTACAATGTTACAAGTTTTCTATTTCAAATTAATGTTCTCTTTAACTTTCTATTCAGAATCTTGGGGAAAAAAATAGGGATGCACCGAAATGAAAATTCTTGGCTGAAGCCAAACAAAATGAAACACTGGGCCAAAGGCCGAATACAGTTTTTTGCAATCATTTACAAAACAACAATTTAAAAATATTTACTTAACACTGAACATTTTGTTTCTAGCAGCCATTATACCAACAAAGCACAATTTAAAGGGGTCCTGTTATGCTCTTTTACAAAGTCTTGATTTTGTTTTGGGGGTGTACCTGCTTTATTGTCAATGGACAGACGCCAGTTTTGTGAAGAAAATTAAACTAATTTAGTTTAGTTAAACATTGAACTTCAAATGTTAAAATTGCGTATTTATACCGATTCCATACCATGTGTCATCCTTCATTTTAATGTGTAACATTAGCCAATCAGAGCGACGCGACTGAGCTGCGACTGAGCTCAAGTTACTGCCAGAGGAATACTCGGACTGATTTGATTTTATTTTCAATATTTTGTTTATTTTTTAATTATATTTATTGTGATTAACCTCCCACTCTTGTTCCCAGTATAATGATATTCAATCGTTGCAGGCAATCACGGAGAATAACTCGATTAAGATGATCAAACTTATTTTTAATTATCGTCTATGGGCTGGAAATATTTCTTTATTTGAACAACTTCAATTTGATGCAATTATAGAGGATTGCATCATAAAATCAGCGTGTGAAAAAGATGTGAGCATTATGTTTAATACAAGGTTTGCCCTAAACCACCTTCTATACAGCCTTTAGTCAATGTTTTAAGCTTTGGCTAATTCTAATGCTTATTAATGTGATATATTGTTTGTATAGTTTTTTTGCGATTCTGTAATGAAATAAGGTGATCAGACTGTGAAGAACTGCCTATAAACATACAGTATGGCTTGCGCTCTCCTGTTTAAGTCACGAAATACGCATCGGGATATCGTGACAACATATTCCTTCCTTTCATAATACTCAATTAATTGTTGTAAACTGAGATTGATGTCTTTAGAAGACGTATATGTGCTGAATTCTACATAAATAACCCACAACAATGCCATGCTATGGGCACAGCCATTGATAGAGGCTGCAGTGGAAGTTCTTTTACGCTACTATTTGAATTTTCGCGGAAGTGTGATAAAGGCCTATTGCCATATCAATTTGAGCCGGTGTCCTGACATTTTATCGTACACGTCAGATTTTCCTACCAGGGCTTACTGTGCATACGAAAATCCATATTGCGTCTTTTTTCTCATGCTGAACAACAATATTTAATGTATCTGCATTACTGTATGGGTAGGTGTAGACATTAATAAAACACAATCTAATAGATAGAAAAAAAATTTATTGTTGGTTTGCAGTAGCTGTATCCCTTCTAGCCACAACCGTGAATATAACACAATTACTGTAAGGGTATGTTTAGGGTTGTGGTAAGTGTAGACATTAATAAATCATAATTTAACAAGTAGCATTTTTCGTTGTTGAATTGTACTACCTACTGTTTTAATGGGAGGTAGCAAAATCTGACAGGGTAGCACAAATCGACAGAACACCGGATTCAGACCCCGGGAATATTGAACAAGAGGATCGCGCAGAACATTTGCATGCACGGATATTGCAAGACATATTAAAGTGATAACGTTATTGTTTTTTGGGTGGCTAAATCATGTTTTATATAGGATGTCGTCAGTTTAAAAATAACTGCATTTACTATGTGCAGCGGTAATATGTATTGTGTTTATTGTTCTTTAATTCTAACATTATAACATGAACTGCAGTGAAACTGTTATACAGTTGAATTTATTTATACCATAGTCCCACAGAGCTACACTATTTGTGGTGGCATATACATGCAAATTAATTCTCTGTAAGCAGGAGGCGCTGTTGGAACAGAGAGAGCGAGGTTTCCCCGGTAACGCTCACAAACTCTGCTTTATCAGATATTACATGAAGAGATGAAATGAAAATGACATCCACATTTTTCTGAAGACAGTCGGTTTCCTTCAGAAATACAGTGATATAAAAACACCCGCACCATGTTTTGATTTTGAAACATGCAGTGCTCAAGCGTTCTCCTCACCCGCCAACCACTCGAATTTCAGTAGGCGGGATTTATTTTAATGATATTCTAATGGATCACTTTGTGATATCACAAATACAGGAAAACGACTTTGTAGTCCTTGAAAAGGGATTAAAAACAAAATATCTCCCTTTGGAGTGGACTTTGAGATTTGTAACTTTGCAGATCTTTTTATGCCCAAACATGCACATTACCCTGCTAAAAAAAAAAAAAAAAAAAAATAGAAGCCCAATAGAAACAATCACAGAAATTCCAATGGTTTCCATTAAAATACCATTGCTTTTTCCAGTAAAACCATTACAAAATTCCTTTTTGTAGTGTGTTTTGGGCATTTTTCCAATAGGATTTCACATCCCACCAATAGAATCCATCACATACCAGTAGACACCATTATAGTTTCCATTAAAACCAATACAATTCTTATTATAACCATTAAATCCATTACATTTTCTATTGTGTTTTGGGCAGGGTTCTATTGTTTTTTCAGCAGGGTACACACTGACTAAAATTCTAAAAGTGAAAAAGCATAATAGTACCCCTTTAACTTAAAATTAGAAAGTTAGTAAAATAATATTTTATGGCCATTTTTGAGACCCCCTTCTTGAATCAGGCATATATTTTTTACTGTACAAATAAATGCTGCCTTGCTGAGCAGAAGAGACATCTTTTAATACATTAGAATTTATTACAGATCCCAATTCGAACGCTATGTGTATTAAATGTTATAATAGAGCTGTTGCAGGGTAATTGTTATTTTCATTATTATTGTTTTTATTTTATCCTACAGAACAACAGTAAAATTACAAAACTAACATTTATGAATGTTGATGAAGTTGCTTTGATTTTGTCAGAAACCCGCAGAAAGATCTCAGTGCTTCTTTTTGTTGACAACAGATTTATAAATGATTCTCATCACGAATTTGGGAAGATGTTTGTCACACGTATCGCATTGTCACATGCCTTTAAAATTAAAAAAAAAAAAAAAAGCTCGTGCAGTGCATGATTTCAATCATCACAGTAACCAGTATCAACCACCTCTTCCTCTTCTCATCGGAGACATGAGATGCAGTACTAAGCAGTCTCGCGCTGTCGGTGATTCGTGCATGTAATGATTTTTGCGACTTTCTCTGACAGTTTTAAATACTTCCACACTGCAGACACATTTGCTGCATGAGTGTGTGCCTCTATTTGATCACATCACATCATTGTTCGGTACAATTTATTCAGCCTTTCGCTTATTCGGCCGAACAATTTCGGTTGCCGAACATTCAGTGCATCCCTAGAAAAAAAAGGTTTCCACAAAAAATATTAAGCAGAACAGCTCTTTTCAACAATGAAAATAAGAACAAATGTTTCTCAAGCACCAAATCAGCATATTAATATGATTTATGAAGGATCATGTGACGCTCCTTACTGAAGTAAGGAATAAATTGCATCTTAAAATATAATAATTTAGAAAAGCTATTTTAAATTGTAATATTTCACGATATTACCGTTTTTTAATCATCAAAAAAAAATTCAGCCTTGGTGATCATAAGAGACTTCTTTCAAAAACATTAATAAAAATCTTATTGAGCCCAAACTTTTGAACAGTAGTTTGTACTGCTATTTTTGAGCCCTGTAAAAGTAACTGATAAAACCGGAAACTCATGTCAGAACAAACACCCGATTAAAGCATTGGCTGTTTAAGAGTGTGGACAGACAGGACATTAAACCTGAAAAACAAACTGGAATTGAGTGTGGTGTGAATTACATTTCAGTGCTTACGCAATCAAACTCCATTCAAAACTTACCATGTGTGGTGCGATGTTCACGTTGGAAGGGCCCAGTGTTTTTGGCAACAGCTGTTTTCCAACCACTACTGACTGTGGATGTACCGTTACTAAAGACAGCACACCTGCAGGGGTAGTATTCACAGAGGACATCTTAATGTAGTGCTGTGAGGTCAAGCAGGTGTTTGGGCTTTTGTGAAGCATTACTGTAAGATCAAACATTCTTGAATATCTTGTAAAAAATTCAGCTGCTGATGCACTGCACTGTTATCTTCAGAAACTGCTAATGCTCCTCTTACCTTTGCCAGGGCTCAGGTTCTGATCAATGAAAACCTTCAGCTCCCCATTGGCCTCAATCAGACCAGCCTGTGGAGAACAAGATGACCATCAACTCATTGACTTACACTCTATTTTCAGTCGATTATATCCAATAGAGCTAGAGAATACTCACATCTTTGGCCATGATCCCTGGGGCTGAGGAATAGATGCTTGGTCTAGCTGAAAAACCTGAGCCAAATTTCCACAACAAAATGTCTCTGCAACAGAAATGAAACTGGTTTGGCACAAAAGCTGAGGACACTTGAAGACTGTAACCAAGGTTACTACACAAATCGTTGTTTCTCACAGAGAAAGTGGCTAATGAGGAAAGTTTTAATTTGCAAAAACCGCCAAAAGGATGCAATGATCAATGGGATTTCAAACAAGTATGTCTTGCAGTTTCGGGTGGTTTTTGATCTATGAACAGATTCATAGATAAACAGTTCAGACAGACATGGCTGGTCTCTATGATAGGCTTTAGGTTTGCCTTCATGCCAAACCCCTCTGCGAACAAGACAGAACCAGCATTCATTCAAAATGGCAAATACATGGTAAATGATCACAATAAATGATGTAATGGAAAAAAAAAATATATGGCTGCATGTCTGAAAACCACCAAGGAAACATTATTAGGCAGGTTCAAACTTCAAAGGTGCAGCACATTTATATTCTTATTATAGGTATAATTACATAAATATTATATAGATTTTCATATCAAAATGTTATAAGATTCAACACACATTTTCTAAGATATTCAAAAAAAAAAGTTTTACTGGATGCTGATGACCTGTATATGTTGCTTTTATGCAGCAGCTCAGTATACTTGCAATCATCTGATATTCTGCACAACAGCACTCTTGTTAGTGTGAATGTGAAATGGACTGAAACTGTCACAGGTAAAGTGGACTTAAATGAGATTTGAGTCCTCTTTCAAACCCAGGGACAGTGTGAATACAAAAAGAGCTGGGTTCTTTATCACACAGTTCACTAATGGAGTCCAAGTTTGTTTATTTTAAAATGCTGTCTAGGTAGGTAGCTCACAAGATTTTGAGAGACAGCCCTAGTTGATGAAAACGAGGCCCGCCGATTTGCTTCCAACACTCATGCAGCTTATATTACCAGACAAAGACCTCGACGAATCTTTCAATCTCTTTAACATCAAAATTTCAACTCGTGCACTCAAAAACGGCATGCAATCTTCTGAAAGTCACCCATATGCAACAGTTCCTGTCGTTTTAAGTAACTTTTTTTGCAAATGCAATGGGCCCTTAAATATAGGAAATTTTCATGGCCAATGTACCAAGTTATAAAAACCATGTAAACGCATAAAGCAGAACGAAAATCCGTTTTATTAGTTTATAATTTCCGCATCAAACATAATGCACAATCGAAGCAGTTTGCACTATAATAAAGCGTGTTAGCCCAGTTAGCTAGCTGCCTTTCAAACACGTTTTGCACCGAAACCCTGCTCTAAATGTGATCAAAACGTGCCCCTCCTGCTTAAATGCGACCAGATCGAGTAGATCGAGCATGTGCTCGTACCGTTTTGCGAACGGATCGGACTCAAATGGCCATCTGGAAATGAAGTGTGTAAACTTTCCTCTGAACTTACAGTCCTGAAGCCCTTTGCCTTCTTAGGTGCTGTTTTTGTTGGCATAGCCAGTTAGCAAGAGGACAGAGGAAGAGGAGGTCTGAAGCCCATCTCTCAAACAGGAAACAAAGATAAATCAAATAATATGAAAAATAAAACCCATGTGCAGTGAATGGCCATGCTTTCGGAACAAGCTTGCACTTGGGAGATGTTTGATTGAAAGATCAGGGCACATTCATAAAACCCAAAATGGATGCGGATGTTATAAGCATGCACATAAAAGACGCATGGCAACTGTGAAATCCTCATGCATGGTTTCAGGAAAGAATTAAAATTACTGATATCTTTTACAAAGAGTTTCTACAATTTATCTTAGGAAAGGTATATAGAAACGACCTATTATTTTCAGCAAGAGTTGACAGTCATAACACTATTCTGCTGGAGGGTAACAATTCATTGGCTTCGCTACAGCATGAGTTTAGACGACAGATATTCCTTCAAAACTGGAAAATAATCGTTCAAAATTTGACAATTGTTTACTAACTCATCAGAACTAATATAACAAGCAGGGTGGATTTGGTTTAATGCCTGGCAGCCATTTTACATGGAAGCTAAAGCAAAGCCATCATGCAGTGATGCTTTAATAGCCTGCTAGCTGAAGTGACAGGTCCTTAAGACGACCTAAACTAGTTATTATCTAGTTAATTATGCAAATTTAACAACAACTACCGTTTCGTTTTGCAAAAGTATTTCAAAAACGATTTAGAGCAAATATGGTAACGTTAAAGCTGTTAAGCTAGCGACCAGGCGAGCTAGTAAGCTAACTTCCACTCAAATCGAGGTCATCTAGGCAGCTTTAATATAATCAATATAAGATCTACATACTATTGTTTGCTACACGTCTTGTTTAGTAGATTTTTCGTGTAATAGCCAAATACGAGTAAAGATTATTGAGGATTTCCCATTGCACTCCACTGACAGAAGCACTTGACATGGGTTAGCTTGTCGGCTAACACAAGCCATTTGAAGACAGACAGTTTCAATATTTCACATAAGTGATAATTAAACATGACTGAGGGTTCACAGACTAACGATCATAGTTTCCATTATGTATAATTCTATATAAATACACGCTGGGGTTACTGACCGGTTTTGCTGGCAAACGCACTTATTTCATGCCAAATTATCTTATCATTTTCAAACGCAGATAAATGACAACTTCTTTATACAATGATGAATTCTAAATCCAGAAAACATCGGTCAAGGCTCTCTGCGTGGGCTCAAAGCCCCCGCTGGTCTCACTTACGGTCGGTTGCATCCGCCTTCAACTGTCTAGATCTGAATGAATAGGATCGCACACAGTAGAAACTGCTCCCTCTCTGGGTCTGTAAAACTGAGCTTGGCGGTGTCTACGCCACGGGAAATCCGATTGGACGGTAATGCGCATGACGTCGGGGGAGTGTAATACGGAAGCCACGCCCATACTGATTTTTGATTGGACGCGACTCCACAGCACCTGTGGTAAAATTTTCTCATTGGTTAATTTCATTGGATCCCACCCCACTGCGTCTGAGGGCGGAGCGTGCGTAAGAATACATGTAAATAATAAAGAGAAACTCACTATTCAAAAGGTTTGTCTATAAAATATCTATTACATTTTGAGTCAAAGTCTATAATAATGGCTATTATCAGTATTTACAAGTTTAGTTAACCATTTAAAAGCACTTTATAACGATATATGTATATTAATACCGCTCCCCCATTGCTCTGTTACATGAATGTTATCCTATTATTTCTTTATTATTATTATGCATGGGTGTAAAATGTACCGAGATATTGTACATAAATTCAAGTACAGATACTATGTCAAACATTTCACTCAATTAAAAGTCTAAGCACTAAGCCAAAAATATTTGAGGGAAAGTAAACAAAAGTATCCACAATTAATTGAACCTCAGTATTTAAAATTAAAAAGTAAACGTTTTTCTTAGCTTTTTAATAGACTTTTTTAGAACAGACAGAATAGATAAACAAATAGATAAATAAAAACAAATACATTTCTGTTTAAATAAAAGGAAAGTTAAAACTAGAACATGATTAATTTGCTTGTTAGGATAAAAAAAATTCTAATCGAGTAAAGATATAAGTCCTGATGACATGTATTTTGAACTAAATGAATTTTTTTTTTTTTTTTGTAAATGTTAACATGCAAGCATTCCATTTTAACGGTCTTAGTTACTAATTCTCCAAAATAATACTTAAGTAGTGAAGTATTATTATTCAAATACTTTACACCTTCATTATTAGAGCTATTCTAAAATTTATTTTTGAAAGCAAACAAAGGTCAAGATTTAGAAAATATGAATCATCTAACTAATAAATGAAAATGTCTGTAATTAAAATATGTCATTAGGTTGCTGTTTGGTGTCAGGCTCTGGAACTTTTTTTATCTGTATTCACACTGCCCCTAGAGAACACACTGTACAGTATGTTTTATACAGATAACTAAAGAGTAGTTCAAAAAAGGGTGTCACCATTTTCATGTCTCTGGGTGGACATACTTGAAGAAGTTAAATACTGTACATCTATGAAGATGCATTTTTCACCTTTTGGAAAATAGAACATAACATAAATATGATTAGGTATAGTAATTAAACAAAAACATTATTCAGAAAAGATATCTATACAGAGAAATATATAAATGCAAATAAATATAAATATAAAAATATCCAAATAAATATATTAAAAAAGTTGAAGTTCATGTGCCTGACTGTAAACACTGCTTGAGTTTACAAATAACTGCACATGACATAAATCAGAGAAGGTCTTGCTCTTGCAACACATGCTGTGTCTGTGTTTATTTATTACAAGAGAAACACTTTGAGCAGCAGGTAACTTGAGTTACATCATGCATGAAAGATGCACAGACTTTTTATAGGCAGGCTATTATAGATATGTGAAACATGTTTTAAAATCAGTCCATTCGGTGGTGTTCACACTAAACATTCAATACTGTTATCCACTCAAAGGTTTAGCCATACTGCACTGGTCAGCTGAACATGCTCAAAAGTAGGTCATAACCAGTGTTAGATTATGCTGGCAGAGTCTGCAGATTGTGCTACTGAGAGAAGACAGTAGTAGTAACATAAAGTTAATAATAATAATAATAATAATAAATAAATAAATCAGACAGAATTCAGATCTGATCTGATTTTGATTGGATGGGACTAACCGGTCGGGACTGTGTTGACCGAGTTAGACCATATTTGGCCTCAGAACTGCTATAATTCTTCATAGCATAGATTCAAGAAGGTGCTGGAAATATTCCTCAGAGATTTTGGTCCATATTTACATGACAGCATCAGTTGCTGCAGATTTGGTCTGGTGATTATAGAGGCCATTTGAGTATAGTGAACTCATTGTCATGTTCAAGAAACCAGTTTGAGATTATTTGAGCTTTGTAACATGTCGCAAACTGGAAGTATGTACACTGTGGTCATAAAGAGATGGACATGGTCAGCAGCAATATCAGGTAGTCTGTGGCATTTAAACGATGCTCAGTTGGTGCTAAGGGGCCTATGTGTGCCATGAAAATATCCCCCACACTATTACATCCACACCAGCAGCCTGAACCATTGATATTGTGCAGGATGGATTCATGCTTTCATGTTGTTTACACCAAATTCTGACCCTACCACCTGAATGTCACAGCAGAAATTGAGACCCATCAGACCAGGCAACCTTTTGCTCAAACCAGTTTGGTCATTATCCTCTGACCTCTGGCATTTCCCCCACAGACCTGCTGCTCACTGGATATTTTCTCTTTTTCAGACCATTTTTCAGAGCAAATTGAAAGTCACTTAAATCACCTTTCTTCCCCATTCTGATGCTCGGTTTGAACTTCAGATCATCTTGAACATGTATTCATGCCTAAAAGCATTGTGTGTATTTCTATATTTTTATATAGTTAAATATATCCACATAGTTTGCAAAAAGAAATGCTTTTATGTCCTATATATTATATAGAGTTCACACTTGAGGAAGAAAAAAACTTATTTTATTTTACTTTATTTTATTTTAATTTAGGCTATTTTAATTTATTTTTATTTTAAAATTTTATAGTAGTAATGTGGCCAGAAAGTAAGATGACCAGAGCATGTGTAAATCAATGAGTTTCAATCGATCAATTGTCGCTATACAATTGATCGACATAAAAACATATAATGCAATGCCACTGATAACATAAAATTAACGTAAAACATATAATCAATGCAATACAACGATGACTGAGAGAAGTACAAATGGATGTTCCTCAAAAGCCTGGTGTACCATACTGCATTTGATGCATTCATAATAAACCTAAAATGTTTTAGCCCATTAAAGTTATTTTTATGTTTACATTATAAAAATAATTTAATATTTCACAGCAAAAATGCATAACAGGAATGAACCGTCTGACCGAATCGAATCGAGTGAATCATTTGAGCTGAATGAATTGATTCATGTGATAGTTTGTACGAGAGAGAGGAACAGTTACAGAAAATGTAGTTAAATGTAGTTTAACTACATTTAATTGGTTGCTACTCATTTCTGGTTGAGAGATTTTAATTATACACAGTCACACCCTTATATTCTCTAAACTACAGAACGCACGTTTACGAACTACAACTCCCAATACGTAACTGTTTCCACCGCGCAGACTCACTGGTGTTCTAGCGCATTCCCTTGATGCCTACGCGCATGCGCAGTTGTACATGGGAGCATTGGGTATCAATTTGGTCAAACAGCGGGTGATAAAATGGTAGGTGACATAGAAATTAAAAATATTGCTGACGTTTTCTGCTCCTGTGTTCGACGGAGAAGCTCTGGCAAACGTAGATATTCCGCGTCTTGCACGAGTTGTTGTCTGCGCGTGTCGCACCGAGAATGATCATAATTGTGTGTATGTTTTGTATGGGCAGGAAGGTCAGTTGTTGATATTTAGGGAGTTCAGCATATACCTTTCCGCCTATCCGTCCTGGAATCATGCACTATGTACTGCACAATGCATCTGAGGATTCTTCTTCTGTGCTTTAGCCAAGCATGCATGCTGTTAACCCTGATGCTCTGTTTTGCATTTTAGAGACCCTCCAAGCCCTATTTTAACACACCAAAATCGTACTTAACATCGAACAATCAGCTTACACGTCATGACTTTTCCAAAATGCAACAGATCTGATTATAAACAAGCTTTCAACTTGATGTTATGGTTAAATAGTTTTACATTAAAAACAAAGCATATTGCTGTTGTGGTGTCATTGACACCCAAAGTTTAAAACCTGATTGATAAATGCAATGACATCACTGATGTTTTTAAATGTTCATAGTGATTTTACACATACAATAAAGGGGTCTCTAGGACCCCAAACAATCAGGCAGCCAATGTCAGCAGAACAGGAGGGTTAAGTGACATCCATACCCAGCTATGAAATGTCACACGTAAGTCTTTTAGCCCTGCCCTTTCAACCCAGCCCCCAATAGCAGCCTGGTTATTTTCCAGATTGTAATACCCTCTAAACATGTCTCAAGTGGGCTATCAAACTTTTTGCACATTGTGTTCTGGTTCTGTGTCTTGTGATGGTCAAGTCAGAATGGTTCTTTTGAAGTCGTTGTAAGAACTAGAGTGAAAACAGCTTACTGTGCATTGATGGAAATAACTGTAGGGTTACCCGGTTGTTTTGCACTGGCCGCCCTGAGCTTGCCATCTCATATTACATGCCAAGCGCAAGTGGCCTGTCACAGCTCCTCACATGCTTGGTGCTTCAGTTGAACTTGCTATAACCGGTAGATTGTCCTTTTAAATTGCCACATAGGTCTGGACGTTTGGTTAACGCTTTGTTTATGGTTGTTCCAGTTGTCAGCTTTAGTCTTGTGCCTGAATGTGTGCAATTTTCTCTCTCTGTATGTTCGTTTGTGTCTCTTTCTGTTTGTACACACTGCTGAGTGTATTCCTCCGTCTGTCTGAGTTCATGTCTGAGGGCATATCTTTTGTGTCCACACAGCATAAACTAAAATCCTCCCAAAAGGACAAGGTACGGCAGTTCATGTCCTTTACTCAAGCCGGGGAGAAGACCGCCGTATACTGCCTCACTCAAAATGACTGGAAACTAGAGGTGGCCACCGACAACTACTTTCAGAACCCAGATTTGTACCACAAGGAATCCATGAAAGGCTCAGTGGACCGAAAAAAGCTGGAGCAGCTTTACAATCGATATAAAGGTGAGTTTTAATCTCATTTTTATATGTATTTTACCCACTGTTCTGTGCCTGAGAGTATCACTGCATGCTAAAAAGTGCTCTTAGTCATTTGTTTCTCATTAAAAAAGTCTTACAAATTTTTTTCTATTACTTTTGAGAAATATGATTCAATTGTAAAGCTTTTTAACTTTTCTACTCAGAGTGGCTTACACTCTCGTGAGGGCCTTCATTTTGAAATCACACGACCAGCTGTGTCATGCAGTTCCACTGAGTTACTAATAATAAAATCAAGTTGACTTTATATAGTTCTTATCCAGCATGTGTTTAAAATTGGCATGAAATGGAAATGCATCCTAAATCATCCATGTATGTTTCATTTTTAAAAAATGTTTTGACTTTGTAATGTTTAATCAAAATTTCATAACTCTTCCGGTGAAATTACTTACTTTCTCTTTGGTGATTTATGGCAGACTTCTCAAACCATTTAATTCGCATAAGCTCTGCCATTTTCTTATATTAATCTGTAAGCTTGCATTCACATCTTCCTCTATCCAATCAATAACTGATTGACTGAACCAAGTCTCCGTCTTCCTTTTTTTTCCCCCAGATAATCAGTTTCACTTATATGTAAATCACAATGTGGAAAAATGATTTTGTCTCTACTTTTGTTACAACCCGAATTCCGGAAATGTTGGGACGTTTTTTAATTTGAATAAAATGAAAACTAAAAGACTTTCAAATCACATGAGCCAATATTTTATTCACAATAGAACATAGAGAACATAACAAATGTTTAAACTGAGAAATTTTACACTTTTATCCACTAAATGAGCTCATTTCAAATTTGATGGCTGCTACAGGTCTCAAAAAAGTTGCCACAAGGGCAACAAAGGGCTGAAAAAGCAAGACATTTTGAAAAGATTCAGCTGGGAGAACATCTAGGAACTAATTAAATTAATTGACATCAGGTCTGTAACATGATTAGCTATAAAAGGGATGCCTTAGAGAGGCAGAGTCTCTCAGAAGTAAAGATGGGCAGAGGCTCTCCAATCTATGAAAGAGTGCGCAAAAAGATTGTGGAATACTTTAAAAACAACGTTCCTCAACATTAAATTGCAAAGGCTTTGCAAATCTCATCATCTACAGTGCATCATCAAAAGATTCAGAGAAACTGGAGAAAACTCTGTGCGTAAGGAACAAGGCCGAAGATCTTTGTTGGATGCCCGTGGTCTTCAGGCCCTCAGACTCATTCATTGGCATGATTCTGTCATTGACATTACTAAATGGGCCCAGGAATACTTCCAGAAACTACTGTCAGTAAACACAATCCGCTGTGCCATCTGCAGATGCCAACTAAAGCTCTATCATGCAAAAAGGAAGCCATATGTGAACATGGTCCAGAAGACGAGTCCAAATTTGACATTCTTGTTGGAAATCAAGGACGCTGTGTCCTCCGGGCTAAAGAGGAGGGAAACCTTCCAGCGTGGCATGTTTTGGAAGGCACAATGAATGTTGAAAGGTAGGGCTGTACGGTAAATCGTAGTGAAATCGAAATCGCAATTAGGCAGAAGCTGTGATTGTCATGCGTATCTTTCAGTGAAGCACGGTTCTGTGATCAGCAGTAAATCTCCATCCGAAGGCCAGAGGGCGCTCTCGCGCAGAAACTCCAAATACACCCTGAAAAAGAAACCCAGGAAATGCCTATAACGTTAGCTGAATTGATTCAACGTGACTAATAAACACACGACTATCACAATATATGGTTTATCTGAGTTCTTATTATTATAGTTTTCATTATAATAAAATATATTTATAATGCAATGTCTTTATCACTGCTTAGAATACTATGAAATATGTTGCGTGCCTTATTCTGTGTAAGAAGCCACGTCATCCCACAGAAGAATTTAGTTCAAACACTGGATTGATGTGAGTTTGGAGTAAAAACATGTTATTAAATGTGGTATTTTCACTTGCTTTCAGATAGAGCAGAATTTACTACACAGAGCTGTAGTTCACTGAGAAGCTATGCAAACAGTTATCATTATTGCGAAAGATTTCTTCTATTTCACAATCGTGCAATAATATCGTCAATTACCTGTCAGTGAACTATGGCTCTGTGTAGTAAATGCTGCTCCATCTGAAAGCAGGTGATGGAGATTTACTGCTGATTAAAGAACTGGCTTTACTGACAAAATGCGCATGGAAATCGCATTCAATTTAATAGTGCAGCCCTACTGAACGGTATATAAAGGTTTTAGAGCAACATATGCTCCCCTCCAGACGACATCTATTTCAGGAAAGGCCTTGTGTATTTCAACAGGACAATGCAAAACCACATACTGCAGCTATTACAACAGCATGGCTTTGTAGTAGAAGAGTCCAGGTGCTGAATTGGCCTGCCTGCAGTCCAGATCTTTCACCTATAGAGAACATTTGGCACATCATTAAATGAAAAATACGTCAAAGACGACCACAAACTCTTCAGCAGCTGGAAACCTATATCAGGCAAGAATGGGACCAAATTCCAACACCAAACTCAAGAAACTCATAACCTCGATGCCCAGATGTTTTCAGACTGTTTTGAAAAGAAGAGGAGATGCTACACAATGGTAAACATGCCCCCGTCCCAACTATTTTGAGACCTGTAGCAGGCATCAAATTTGAAATGAACTCATTTTGTGTATAAAATTGTAAAATTTCTCAGTTTAAACATTTGTTATGTTATCTATGCTCTATTGTGAATAAAATATGTCCCAACATTTCCGGAATTCGGGTTGTACATTGCAACTTTAACCAAACATATACGTACATCTAAGCAAAACAATGGAATTAAAATTAGAATAAAGACAAAGTTTGAGTGGAAAAATAAAATGTCTAAACAAGATGTTCCTGTTAGAGCAATAAAACAAGATCTGCAGCTTGCATGCCACAGAGTGAAGAAAAAATGACAGGACCTATACAAACAAACTTGGTGCATTCACATATCATTATGAAGGCCAAAACCACTTGAATGAAGAAGAGCCAGCAAAACCTAAACAAAAACTTACTCCTGCACCTTTAAATGTTGAATTCCTCTTAGAAATGTTTGCGTTACTAAACTGAAACTTAGTGTTCTTTAGTTTTTTAAAAGTCTTTTGCTTCCCCCCCCCTCAGATCCCCAGGATGAGAATAAGATTGGGATCGATGGAATTCAACAGTTCTGTGATGACCTCAATCTGGATCCGGCCAGCATCAGTGTTCTGGTTGTGGCATGGAAATTCCGTGCAGCAACACAGTGTGAATTCAGCAAGAAAGAGTTCATTGATGGCATGACAGAGCTGGGGTGGGCTATGACATCATTTCTTTATTTAGTCATGCGCACTGTTGACAATATTTGGGTTGTGTGGTGGTTGGCGATATCATTAAAGGTGCTTTGGGAATATCACACAAAATGTCCCACTACCTGAATCACTGAAAAAAAGGTGTCTTGAGAAATCACACATCTTTCTTTGACAGTCCTCAGTTCTGAAAACCACAGAAAAATGAGCCAATCTGAAATGCTTGATGTATCTCAAATTATTTTGCACATTTTAGATTTGCTGAGATAAGCTCTATAGTTAAAATGGGCAGAATGGAAGAAGTCAGGCCGTAATCGCTAACAGCACTTTTAATTTCCAATCTTTGAGTTTTGTATGAATGGCGTGAAGAGTCAGTGATTAGGTTGATGATGAGCCTAAACGTTTCATTTCATCTGCAGGTGTGACAGTCCGGAGAAACTTCGAGCTCTTCTGCCCAGATTAGAACAGGATCTGAAAGACAGCGGAAAGTTCAAAGACTTCTACCAGTTCACCTTCAACTTTGCCAAGAATCCTGGACAAAAAGGTTTAGGTAAGGGCACCTTTTATTTCTGCATTTCTGAGAGTTTTCAGTCTGGTTTCTTACAACAAATAAACAGTCGTCTGTATTAATGGTCTTTTCCCATTTCAGATTTAGAGATGGCTGTAGCATATTGGAACCTGGTTCTGGCTGGACGTTTTAAGTTCCTAGACCTCTGGAACAGATTTTTATTGGCAAGTCACTACAGCTTTGGACCTTTGACCCTGTTTAGCACTGAATACAAATTAAAATGGGTTTTCTGGCTGCTACGCAACACATTAACCACAGAGTGGAATAATTTCCTTTTGCAATTAATTTAGATGCTCCCTGGTCTCTGTCCTTATTTTGTGCAGGAGCATCATAAGCGATCAATTCCCAAAGACACATGGAACTTGCTTCTGGATTTTGGCAACATGATTGCAGATGACATGTCAAACTATGATGAAGAAGGTGACACATTATACATTTTTAGTGATTGGTTTTGAAGTCATAAATTGGCTGCCTTTACTTATATAGAGTATGCTGGATTTTAATAATGTGACGTTTTGTTTTGTTTCAGGAGCATGGCCTGTTCTCATCGACGACTTTGTGGAATACGCTCGGCCAATCGTGACGGGATCAAAACGCAAAACTGTATAGTAATGCTGCCCCTGGGCGAGAACTCACGCCTTGGTCGCCTCATTGACTTTGTAGTTTTTTTAAAGACTTGTAAGCATTATAAGAGAGAACTAAGAGAAACACTTGAAACTGACAAGCTTTGCAAAAGGAAAAACAGGATGGAAAAGACGACTCAGACTTCCACACATCACACAGGAAGGACAAGAGTGCGAAACTCAAGATTTCTTATAGAGCCATCAGATGCACATGGCCAGCTATATTTGCACTGGCGACTCAATTCTAGCCTGAAACCCTTGGAGATTTTGGGTGGATAACTTCGAACCTAGTACCTCATCTCCATAGCAATCAGTGTCACTCTATAGGGCCGAGTCCTCATTGCCTACCCACTCCTCACAGTCTGAATTATGGAATAGTCTCTCCAGTTTCGTTTTAGATTATGTACCCATCTGTCTGGGTGTGTATCTCATGCAGGACTTGATGCTGATCATGTCCGCATTTTAAGCCAGACGTTCATGGGCAGCACAGCATGCGGCTCACAACACCAGCACTATTGTTACAGTTGTAAAATACTGTATCTACTGCAGCAGTATGTACAGAGAGAAATGTATTATCAGTAATGTTTTATTATATGAAATATGAGACATATGAAAGAAAGGCGTGGTCAAAACAAGATGCCTCCATACCATGTTCTTGTGTGATTTTAGGTCAAACGTGTCATCTGCCCTGTTGCGGAACTTGTAACAACACGGTTCAGTGTTACTCTTTTTTTTTTTTTTTGTTTACCAGATTTATGTTAAGAAATAAATTATTGCCCTTTATGTTCTTCTCAATCTCTATCAACCCTGTTATTCTTTAACAGGAAATTATCCTCGGACAACAAGAGGCTTTGCAAGCTTTCACTATGAAACATTCTCCCATCAGTATCAGAACTTCAACATACTTCTGAATCAAAATGATTAGTATAGAATATTAATATCTCCCTTCATAAATCACCGAGAAGCAACCCTGAAGCATGATAGTAGTGCTGCAGTTATATTTGGTTTGCACCAAACATTCAAGACACCAAAGTTAATTTTAGTGTCCTGAGACCACAATTATATATAAAATAAAAATCAGGTTTGTTACAAGGCTTCTAGCAAAATTCAGGAAGGATGTAATGTTCATCTTTCTCAGAAGTGGTTTCCTTCTCATTGAGTGCCAAATCTGCAGTGCTGAGAATATTGATGTCAGCCAAAATGCTCTGCCTTGCGGTCAGTACTGTAGCTGGCCTCTTGGTCACCCTAATGACAGCTTCCCTCTTTTTCTGTTGCTCAGTTAGGCCTGGATTGTGCCCAGTGTTTTTTTTTTATTTTTTTTTTAATCCATTCTGACGATTTAAATCTTTGTCAATAATATTATAACTTTTTGTAGCTTTTTTAATTCTTCAGTTCTTCTGAAAGTTCCATTTCACCGGCGGATCTTTTGTTTTAGTGAATAGAAGCAGTCGAACACACTAAAATAACTGATTATAGCACTTAATTTAGTGTCTCTAAAACAGATTTAGTATGATTATGTATGACTTTCTTCTGTGGAACATGAGATTTTAGGCCTGATATTCTCAATTCTAAAGAAAGTATCAGGAACAACATGAGGGTGAGTAAACGATGACAGAATTTTTATTTTGGGTGAACTATTCCTTTAATGGCGGAAAGGAACTTGCAATGCAATTTTACTGTGTACCACAAGAGAGCGGCAATGTGTTTGTAATCCAAAGAGGCTTCACATTCACGTTTGAGAGCTTGTGTATTTATCATGTATTGCTGCATTTTTATTATGTGTGTTTATATGTATGTTATAATATTCTAAGTGTGTAAAAAAATGTATTTTCACTGAAATTTGCATTTTTGTTGCATTTTTCGTTGTTACTTCCAAGTTCCAATCCATAAACAAATAATAAAAAAAATCACGGAACATTGCAAAATCCGTGTTTCTGTACGGAGTGTTATCAATGTAACACGCGTTTTATGCTAACCGCGGGCTTCAATCTACATACAGAGGAGCAGTCTTACAAAACTCGTTTTCAATCTATTGCATTTGACAAGAATGACAGTTTTTTGTATTTGACAAACAGTACAATCACCATGAATCTTGACAGGCTTCGTAAAAGAGTGAGACACTACATTGATCAGGTAAGAAGAGGCAGTATATTTAGCATTAAGACTGTAGCTTTAATTTGTACCTCAAATAAGATTTTGTTCATTTCTAATTTTATAAATCTGTTTATATGATACTGCATAATCAGAATATTATAGAAAATGAAAAAGGTAGAGTTAGTACAATAAGCTCGGAACACCTGGGTGTATTTTTGAAGCTAGCCAGCTGACTTTCATGCTAACAGGTTTGAAAGCTTTCTAATTTATATTTAAATAACATTATTATTGATTATTAATAGATATGACATAATGTTGTTTTGGACTATTTTATTCTCAGAAATAAGTAGGTAATACAACCTCTATGAGGGCGTGTGCACGTCAAACTGCACTAATGTGGCTAAATGATATACATCTTTTGACTGCTAAATAAAGTCAAGTTTTATCTTCATAGTGACAATATAAATTAAATGATGCTTTTCTCTGTAATTATTGCATTATCTGTTTTATAGCAACAGTATCAAAGTGCTCTGTTCTGGGCTGACAAAGTAGCATCCTTATCACATGGTAAGTGTCTTCATCCTCCTGAACACTGTATGGATACTGTCAGACAGCAGTGCAAGTCTTAGATAAAAAAAACCAAAAAAAAACTTTCTGTGTTAATTAAATTACCTTGACCCTTAATTGCATACTGGACTAATCCCAGACTGTTTAATCCCTTACAGAGGATCCTCAAGACATTTATTGGTTAGCACAGTGCCTTTATTTAACAGCACAGTATCACCGAGCCTCTCATGCGCTCAGATCTCGCAAACTTGACAAGGTAAAAGCTATTGATTGAGAGAAGTTATTTCAATAGTAATATTTTCTTAGGTCTCTGAGAAGCTAAATTAATTTACAAAACTGTATTGTCATGCTAAAATGTTGAATGTGCATTAATGCAGTAGAATGAAGTAAAAAAATAAGGATTGTTATTTATAACTTCATTTTTGTTTTTCAGTTATATGGAGCCTGTCAGTATCTAGCTGCAAGATGTCACGTGAGTATTTACATTAATGTTATGGAAGTTTTCTTTAATGCATCACATAAAATAAAATATTGTGATATTGCATATAAATACATTATATACAATATTCATTTTTTGCCTTTTTTGAGGGGGAAATTTGTAAAATGGATTTTACTATGTAAATAAATAAATGTATTGGTATCTGAAAACGTAATCGGTTTCAAAATATTTAATAAATGAACATACAATGGGTGGGGCATTTGTGTAATTTTATGACTGACAGACCAGTTTTTCTTAATACCTAAATAAGGATATAATCATTGATTGTACTATTAAATCTTTTTGTAATCTGCAGTATGCTGCCAAAGAATATCAACAAGCTCTAGACATACTGGACATGGAGGAAGCAGCCAGTAAAAAAATATTGGAGAAGAATGTAAAGGAGGATAATGGCTCAAGAGAAACCGTAAAGGAATGGGAAATGTCTCCTGCTTCAGTGAGCCTAACTCTTTTATTTATTTTTTTATTCTGGACTTCTCCAGGATCAAAACTGCATTGTTCTTTTTGTTGTTTTTTTCTGATTTCTGGAACATTTTCTTGTTCATTGATTGTGTTTATTATGTTTTATTTTTAATATTTACCTGAATGAATGAGTCCGGTTGGTCTTCAGCAATAAACTTGGTATTTGAATGGCATAACAGTTTGATGGGATCTTTTACTCCCTGTGGCCTTTTCACTCAGATCAATAGTTCCATCTGTCTCCTGCGGGGGAAGATCTATGATGCTATGGACAACAGACCCCTAGCCACGTCTAGCTACAAAGAGGCCTTGAAACTGGACGTTTACTGCTTTGAAGCCTTTGACCTTTTGACGTCCCATCACATGCTGACAGCCCAAGAGGGTGAGAGAAACTCTCCATACTTTCATTCAGTTTTTGAAATTCTCAGTTTTTGTACATAAAGTTGCTTACAGCTTAACCAACATTATTAGTGAAGCCCCCCCCCCCCCCCTTTAAAAACGCTTTTAAATTGATGAAATGATATTTTGTTGTAGAGAAAGATTTCTTGGATTCTCTGCCCTTAAGTCAACAATGTACAGAAGAGGAAGTGGAATTGCTACGTTTCCTTTTTGAAAATAAGCTAAAGAAGGTAAGAAGGCCTTTTTTTCTATCGAAACTCTAGTAATGTTAAATTAGGACAAAATAAGTAAAAGATTTGTGTACCAAAGATGGTTTGCTATGATTTACATATGAAAAAGCTTTGATTGAACATCATGTTGATCAGATGCTGTTCATTATTTTTCCTGATTTTGTTGTGTTCATTCTTCAGTTTAAAAAAGGAACGTGCACAAATTACTATGAGAATTTGAAGTACCTGTTTATTCAGACAATGGTTTTGAAGTGCTCACTGAAGAGCTAATCAGCAACTCTCCTTTTCCAGTATAACAAACCTAGCGAGATGGTCGTCCCAGAAATAGTCAACGGTCTCCAGGACAACTTGGATGTTGTCGTCTCCCTCGCAGAGCGACATTATTACAACTGTGACTTTAAAATGTGCTATTCTCTTACTTCAATGTAAGTCTGCAAAACCGACATTGGTTTCTAAGGTTTGACATTTAGGGAGAGTTTGAAATCCTCTGATGTGGTTTTATTTATTTTTTTAAATCTAGGGTTATGGTGAAAGACCCATTTCATGCTAACTGTTTACCAGTGCACATAGGAACCCTCGTTGAGCTGAGCAAAGCAAATGGTATGAGACTAAATATTGATTTCAGCTTTAATTAAATGTCGACTATTAAAGTGGAATCATAATATTTATCATCCGTTGTCTCTTTAGAGTTGTTTTACCTGTCTCATAAACTGGTGGATTTGTATCCCAGCAATCCAGTGAGTTAGATTCTCTTTCATAACACAAGTTTCAGCTAAGATTTATCTGATTGCGTTCTCATCATTTCTTTCTCTGTGAACCATTTCAAGGTTTCGTGGTTTGCTGTTGGTTGTTACTACCTCATGGTTGGGCATAAAAACGAACACGCAAGGCGGTATCTCAGGTACAATTTTAATTATGTAAATTTACAAACTTACATTTTTTTTTAAAGAAATGGTTACTTTATTTAGCAAGGATGCATTAAATGGACAAGAAGTGACAGTAAAGACTTTTAGATTGTTACAAAAAATTAACTATTCAAATAAATGCTGTTTAAAGGGGTCATATAATGCCATTTTTGTACAAGCTAATATGATTCTTTAGGGTCTAAATTGAAAGTTTGTAATATACTTTAATTAAAAATTCTCATTAGTATTGTAAGAAAACACTCATTTTACCTGCTCAAAAACAGCTCTGTTTTCAGCACACCGTTTTAGTGCGTGTGTTTTTAAATGCTAGTGAGCTTTGCTCGCCCCGCCCCTCTGTTCTGTGGGGCGTTTTTGACACAACACACGTGGAGTGTTGCCTTGACAACAGTTGAGGGTATATTTTGAAGAATGGCAGTAAATATGTGATCAGATAACATAACTTATTCTGGCATAATATTGAAAAACATCAATTAGAGTATTTATAGTCTTGGATCATATGCATTTGCAGGATGTAAACAGTATTTTGCAGGTATTGTGTTACCATTAATTTTCATGCAGTTATAACTGTTTTTTATTTATTTAAATTTTTTACATTACTTAACAGACACCGTTATAAACCATCTACAAAAGTAAGCTTAGTGTAGTGTTATCATGTTAACTTTAATACCTGCGTACACAGTTTGTAATAACACAATAACCATAACGTTTTGTTCATTATAAACGTGGGATTATTAATTATATTGAGAACGTCGTAAATAGAAAACATGCATGTACCCTGAATGTAAACATTAGCCACATACATTGTGAAGCGTGCTAGCGATTTGCAAAGATTAATATAAAGGTTAATTAAACGTTACACTCACTTCTTCTGGAGGTTCAGCAGGAACACGAATAGTTGGTACCGATTCTTTTTTCAGGAGCAGCTTCTTAGCAAAACCAGCTTTATACTGACCTTCATTTATAAAGCAGTCTGGTGAAAAATGATTCGCGGTTCGGACTTAGGAACATCAAAATGACTGCTGTGTTCATTATTGCACCCGAGAACAGAACACCACAATCGCTTAGACGCCATTCTGCTCATAGACAGCTCCAGCGTATATCAACAATGACGCGCGGACTATGATTGACAGCTCGCTCACGTCTGTGTTGAAACACTGCTGTCAATCAACCATCGTGGGAGGGGCGTCCGACCGTGTGGCGTCACACGGTCGAACGGCTTGATTTGAGACAGGGTAAAACAAATAAGGAGATTAAAAAAAAAACACTGGATGGATTTTTATCATTTTATGATGGTTGTGTACAGGCACTGCTAACACACATTTCAGTACAATCAACTTGTAAAAGTGCATGTACCATTATATGACCCCTTTAAACTTTCTAAAATATTAAGCAGCAAAACTGTTTTTTACATTGATAATACAACTGTTGAGCACCAAATCAGCATATAAAAAGGATTAGAAAAAAGTAATATAATCAAATAAAAATTTAGCTTTGCTTGCACAGGAATAAATTAAATTTTTAAATATCTTAAAATAGAAAACATTTATTTTAATTGTAATAATATTTCATATGAATCAACTAAAATATATATATATATATATATATATATATATATATATATATATATATATATAATATTAATATTTTGTGTTGCAGTTACTGTATTTCTGTTAGACTTATTTCAATAACATTCAATTGTTTTACTGAAATTGTCACATAATGTTGTCTAACATGTATTTCTTACTAAAGAAGAAATCTTCGAAAGAAATACAAAATAAGTGAAAAGGATTGTGGCCTTTTACCCTATTTTAAAAATGCATTCTGGGGAAAACCACTTTTTAGTGCTGACCCTGCAGAACTCAGTTTCCCATAGAGGTCATTTTCGTGAAACATGTTTCTGTGGTAAATCTGGCAAACGATAGCAGTAAATTTGTAGCTGAGGAAACTTGTGGTTAACATCAAATTCCCCTTTTACAGTAAAGCCACCACACTGGAGCGCACATACGGACCGGCATGGATAGCATACGGTCACTCGTTTGCTGTGGAGAGCGAACACGATCAGGCCATGGCTGCGTACTTCACTGCTGCCCAGCTCATGAAAGGGTTTGTAGACCTGCAGTGCTTATGACAGTTAATGTATTAGGACTAGCATATTTGCCTCTAGTTTAGGCCAAAATAAAAACTTTCTTACTTCCTGTTTGAGCAGATGTCACTTGCCCATGTTGTACATCGGTTTGGAGTATGGACTCACTAACAACCCCAAGCTGGCAGAACGTTTCTTTAGCCAGGCCCTCAGCATTGCGCCTGAGGACCCCTTTGTCATACATGAAGTAGCTGTGGTTGCCTTCCAAAATGGAGAGTAAGTGATTACAAAAGCATTCATCAGTTGTTAGTGGTTTTGTACAAGCTTGCTGATAAATGCTTTGCTTTGTTGCAGTTATAAAACAGCCGAGAAGTTGTTTTTAGATGCTATGGATAAGATCAAGGCCATTGGAAATGAGGTAACCATCCTGTTGCTTCTGTCGTCTAGTTGTGTTTCTGCTTGTTTTTGGTCAGAGTTATGTTCCTGAGTGCATCGTTCAACTGAGGAAACAATGCAAATACCTGTGAAACAAAGAAAATCAGATTCTTGTATCGATTGTAACTTTTTCATTTGTGTCAATATAAAAAAAATATGTCTGTTCTCTGTAGCATATTATCTTTAATGGCCATATGTGACCCTGGACCACAAAACCAGTTATAAGGGTAATTTTTTTTCACCTGAATGCTGAATAAATAAGCTTTCCATTGATGTATGGTTTGTTAGGATTGGACAATATTTGGCCGAGATGCAACTGTTTAAAAATCTGGAATCTGAGGGTGCAAGAAAATCAAGTTATCCAAATGAAGTTCTTAGCAATGCATATTACTAATCAAAAATGAAGTTTTGATATATTTATTGTAGGAAATTTACAAAATATCTTCATGGATCATGATCTTTACTTAATATCCTAATGATTTTTGACATATAAAAAAAAAGGATAATTTTGACCCATAAAATGTATTGTTGGATGTTGCTACAAATATACCCGTGCTACTTATGACTGGTTTTGTGGTCCAGGGTCACACATTTCTCACTTTTGGTACATGGTAGGAATCATATCCAAAACATTCTGTTCTTTTAATGAATCATTTCTTTTCAGGTGACAGTAGACAAATGGGAGCCGCTCTTAAACAATTTGGGCCATGTGTGTCGAAAATTGAAGTAAGTTGAAAGAATCCTGATTTTACAGTACATTTACTTTCGTTTTTCATAACCTACACTACCATTCAAATGTTTGGGGTTGACAGAAATAAATTCTTTTAACGAGTTATCAAGGGTGCAGAAAGTTAAACAGTAATAATAAAGACATTTTTGTCATTTTTACAATTTTGTAATCTTACAAAAGATTGTTTCAAATAAATGCTGTTCTTTTTTTAACCTTATATTCATAAAAGAATCCTGAAAAAATGATCAGTTTCCACTAAAATATTTCAACACTGATAATAAGAAATGGTTCTTGAGCATATAAATCAGCATATAATAATGATTTCTGATATTACTGAAGATACGGAGAATCTATAAAAACTTGATTGTTAGAGCAAAAGGATGTGGAAGAATCCCTTACCGATGTAGATAGCCGTGTTACTGTCCTGGAGTCGACGTGCTCAACGCTGTTGAAAGACAAAGCAAACTGAAGGATCATGTGACAGTGAAGACTGGAGTGATGGCTGCTGAAAATTCAGATTTGCCACTACAGGAATAAGTTATATTTAAATTTTTTTTGATTATTTAAAATCAAAATAGTAGTATTCCACAATATCAACTTTTTATTGTATTTTTTATTAAATTAATGCAGTCTTTTTGAGTGTAAGAGACTTCAAAAACATTACACAAAAACCTAACAAAACCCAAACTTTTGAGTGATAGTGTACATACACTACACTATAGATACTGGCAAATATTGCAGATGAAGTACTTCATTATATCCCATTTAAAATAGATGGGATCTGGGCCATAGTGACGCACTAACCTGGAATTGTGATTAAAGAGTGTCTACTTCTAAAATGATCAGGAGTGGTATTTTAATGAAGAGCATGAGCTGGGCATGGTCACATGGCATCCTTTCTCTGTTGTGTCTTGTTTTCTCCACTTTTAATAGAGTGCTTGTTTTGTTGTCACTCTAGTGTTTCATGAATTATGCATGTCCACCCACTGGATATCAAAGGGCTTGCAATTCACACGTGAAGATCATTCCACTCATGATTCTACAATTATAAATGGCTCTTTAATTATTTCTTTTGTTTTTTTTCTGAGTTGTTTTTTTTTTTTTTTTAGTTTGGGAATTTCCATTTCCAAGTTTTATTGATAGGATATTCAGAATTCTAAATCTACTAAATTAGGTTTTGTTTTGTTTTTCTTCCAGGTATTTAATCATTTATAGCCGCATCTGAAAAACGACACGCACTGAGCATTTCACCTACACACTGAAACCTGAGCATATGTAAAAGTGGCAAACTAGACCCACGCTAAATACAAAAATCTGATAATAATGTGCAGTGTTTATACTCTCAAGTCAACATTTGATTCCAATTTTCCATTGCCTCTAAAGCAAGCTTGTCTAGACGTGCAGTAGACAAAAATCAGGTCAGTGATTGCTTTCATCTTGTTTGTGTAGGAAATATGAACAGGCTCTCGAATACCACAGGCAAGCTTTGGTCCTCATCCCTCAGAATGCCTCCACTTACTCAGCCATTGGTTATGTGCACAGCCTCATGGGAGATTTTGAGAGTGCCATCGACTACTTTCACACTGTGAGAATATATAACCATTACAATTTGTTGGTCTGTTTTTTTTTTTTTTTTTATCAATTATGATTCACTTCAAACATTTAAACTCCTTCATTAGGCACTTGGTCTTAAACGAGATGATACATTTTCCGTAACCATGCTGGGTCATTGCATTGAAATGTATATCAGTGACTCGGATGCTTACATCGGTAAGACAACCATCCATATGCTTTGTATGCATCATCTAATTCATAAATTACAGATTCAACGTGTCTTTGCAACTATAAAGTTGTCTTGTTTTGCAGGAACTGATATTAAAGACAAAGTTAGAAAGACCCTCAGCACGCCTGCACTGATGAAGATGCTCAACACTTCTGCCGAAGGCAATGAGAGCAGAGCACAACCCGTAGAAGAGGTGAACGTGTGCCTGGAAACGCAGTCTTTCAACGCTGACAAACAAACCGATGCTTTCCAGCGCTTCCTCTTAGAATGCGACATGCATGAGAGCGATATGATGCTGGAGACGTCCATGTCTGACACCAGCACGTGATTGAGACCTGTAAATGGGTCAAAGAGGAACTTTGAGCATGAGATAATGATAGAATGTGACGCTAAAGAGGACACAACCAGCCCACCCTCCCTTTATCCGCCACCCCTGCCGTGTCCTCCGTGTTGGACCCCTGTGGATTTTTTACTATGAATAAATGTAAAAAAGTGATTGCGAAAGGGTTCTAATGATTTAATCAATAAACCCTGCATCCATATTTTTACACAGATTTGTGTATTCTCATTGGTGCTCTATTAAAACACCTGTTTTGTGGATGAGGCTGAACAAAATGTCATTTTTACATTGCCAATCAGTTGATAACATTTATATGCTGACATTTGCATGTAGTTTAGAAAACCATGAAGTCAGCCAAAGGAAGTAACTTGCAAAGACTTTGATAGTGATTTTATCAGTCATCTCAAATCTGTGTCTGAAGTTGAGAATGCAAGGTAATCTGTGCATTTCTTGTGCGAGTCACCAAAATCAGCCCACAGATTTTAGTATCAACTTTATACATTTTAGGAAATTTGTTTTTGTAGCACTTTATAAAAGCTTGAGGTTAGTTTGTCCAACCACATCAGTAGTGAAATACAAGAATATGATAATTCATACAATTTATGTGATAACAGTATACACTGCCGGTCAGAAGTTTGGAATAATTAAAGATCTCTTATGCTCAGCAAAGCTGTATTTACTCGATAAAAAAAATACAATAAAAACAATAATGTTGTGAAATATTACAATTTGAAATTTTTTATTTTAAATATATAATAAAGCTACAAAGTATTTCTATTTCTAATAAATGCTGTATAGATGTATCATAGTTCCACAAAAATATAAAACAGCACAACTGCTTTATTCCAAACTTTTGAGCAAAAGTGTATGTTGATGTTACCACTGAAAGTTATTTTGAAGTGTTCCTGATTTATTTATTTTGCTGTACTCAAAGCCCCTCTCAAGGGGGCATCTGGCCCCTCCTCCCTAATTGTGCATCAGAAACGTCATGGGGTCTTTCAGATGGGCACCTGAAGTAGAGCAGAAGTGTCTTTGTTTGGTGCCACTGAAATGTGCAGGCTGTGTCACTCTGGATGCTCCCCAGATGGAAGCTGGCTTGTGAGCAGCATAATTAGTCATGGGCTGCACACCATCCAAATCCAACATCACCTACTCGCATGTGCGCGTGAGTCGAGATCTGGACACCTGTTCCACATTTGTGCCCAGTTTAAAGAGCTCCGTTTCCACTCCAGAGAGGCCTTCACCTCAGCTCTGCATTGAGACGGCCAGCGGGAAGCAAACATTTCTCAGTGGTAAGACACACTACAACACCATTAAATACGGACAGTGATACTTTAAATAGAGGAAATAATGTAGATAGATATAAGTAAATGGATGAATAGATGTATTTGTAGATCAATGGATTTTGGTCCCATTTAATATTAGGTGATTTTAACTACTAAATACTTCAAATAAATAATAAAAATAAAATAAATGCTAGGAACCTTGTACATGCAGTGCATAATTGTATTGCAAATCACTTGCTGCTATTGACATGGGATGCTGAAGTTAAGGACAGGTGTAATTGTAGATATAACTGCGGCTATTTTTTTTAAAATGTAATGTTAATGTAAGTTTATCGTTGCTCGGTAAACTTGTACATTTTGAATCATGGATGTGAATTGGCCACTCTGTTGTGTTTGTGAGCTGTGCTATTGACAATAGCCAATGGAAATTAAGCCTAAATTTCGATACTTTGACATTACTGTAATTGCATTGTATCAAATGTCACTTTTAGGGGTTAAAAGCACTTAATATAGAGTGGGTCTGATACTTTTGTAGATTAAAAAATGATAGTAGATACTTTTCTTAGATTAATTTAAGGTAACTGGATAGTTTTGCAGATTGACGATGGATTTGCAGATGTAAATTGTGCATTGTGTAATGGTTGGATAGACACTTTTTCCACATAGATTAATGGGAAAATTGACAATTTTTCAATGCTAATGCTTTAGCAGAAAGATAGATGGACAGATAAATAAACAGCTGAATGCCTACTTTTATAGACACATCCCTTTTTTGTTGATGAAGTATATATGAATGCAGATAAAAAATTTGCACATAAATAAATGAATGGACATATAGTCAAACCAAAAATTAATCAGACAGCAGATATAATTTGTTTTGTTTTTTACTAGTGGGTGCCGGACACTATAATTCATTTATATAAGTGAGTATAGCAAAATAAATAAAACTGAAATATTACAACCAAAAACTCTTCATACAGTGGTAAACTGTAAATAATATAGCTACTTTTGTAGATAGACAGGGCAGGCCTACATTTTTTGACAATGAATATAATGGATAGGTTATAGCTAATTTATACTTGATGCTTTCGCAGACGGGTGGATAGATACATTTGCAGATAAATAAGGGAATGGAAACAGAATATATATTGTGGTCTCGTGTTTCTTGCAGTGCCTAGTCGTGATTGTTACGGTCGCTCCGTGAGTCAGCCCAGCAGCCCAGGCGTATGGAGCACAGTCAGCACCGGCAGCCTGTTCGGTCCGGATCCACCGTGCGACTCCGAGGACGACACCGCGGCTCCCGGCACTACACGATGACAGTCATGTCTCCACCTTGCTGAAATGAAGAGATTTGTTTTACTTGAGTAATATATTAAAGTTTATCTCTCTAGTATCTAAATCAAAAGATGAACCAAATATTTAATGCCCAAATTACCATATTCTGTTTAGTTTTACAATTTAAACTAACATAGCACTGCTTTACAATTAATCCTCTCGACATGACAAGAGAATAAACACTAACGTGCAAGCCTCGCGGTATTTGGGAGAATTCCCGCGAGAGTTTGCGGATTTCGGACAGCGAAGAGGGCGAAATGGAGATATGAGGTCTGAAAAGGAGCAGAGGGCAGGAAGCAGGGAGAGAGGCAGCGTGGAGATCCAGTTCAGGGAGTGTCAGAGGGAGCAGGACCACGTCGCGGTGAACCCGAAGCACAAGGAGGAGAAAAAGGAGATCTTCACCAAGGTAAGTGGCGCAGTTGTTTGGTAGGCTGGGAGAGCGTGATGATGATGATGATGATGATGATGGAGGGAACGGGATTCAGCACCATAGACAGCGAAAACGCCGTGGCATCAGTCATTGCATTCCTACGCAAATGCCTTTAATAGTCCAGGCGTTGAATATTTATATGCATATAGAATTTTAGAAAAGAGCACAGTCGATGGAGCAAGAGAGAGACATTTGAAAACGAACGTTTTCAATATTTATATATAGCCAATGTGTATGTGTTGAATTTACTCACACTTGTGTATGACTTATATTTTTGGAACACATGGGAAATTCAAATAATGCACTATTCTTTACCATGCATTTGCAATGAATGGGGACTTGATTTTTAATCATTAAAAATTACAAAAAGCACGATAAATCATTCAATTTGATTCATGCACATGAATTGTGGACTCCTCAATAAAATTAGACTGTAATAAGTGAAGAAATGAGAAACGTTCACAGCCCTGCTCAGCATTAATATTTCAGTTTTTTATTTTGTATACTAGTTAGGTCTCTTTTTATCTTTTGCAGTGTTTTACACACGCATTATGGCATGTTCGTTTTTTTTTTTTTTTTGCCATTTTATTTCTAATATTTGCAACTATTATTTTGTAATTGTGGGTGCTGATCTTGCTTTGATGTTGATGATTTTTTTAGTACAGTTTTCTTTATACATGCTTCTTTTTTATATAGGTTGTCATACGACGATTGCCACCCAGTTTATCAAAAGACCAGCTCGAGGAGCATCTAAGTCCTCTTCCTTCTTTTGACTATTTCGAGTTCTTCCCCGCTGATCAGAGGTATATTTGGTTTGTGGATGTGAATATACTGTGATCAGGAGCACTGCCAGCATCTTATACATGTGCATGTCTTTATATATTTATTCTCCCCAGCTTATATCCACATCTCTACTCAAGAGCATACATTAACTTCAAAAACCCAGAGGACATCATTATTTTCAGAGATCGCTTTGATGGCTATGTATTCATTGACAATAAAGGTAATTCATTTTTCTCACTTTTTTATAGTTTATTCTCCCTCAAACTAATTATAATAGTGGTAATATAAATAGTTGATATTTAGTATAATACATTACAAGTCCATAAAATATTTGTTTAATATAATATTTGTTTTATATTTTTTACATTTAGGCCAAGAGTATCCAGCTGTTGTAGAATTTGCTCCATTTCAGAAGGTTTCCAAGAAAAGGTTAAAGAAGAAAGATGCTAAAGCAGGAACTATTGAAGAAGGTGTTTATATTTTTAATTTATAAAACATTATTTATATGAGTATTTATAAAAAGTGACTTTACTAACTAAAATATATACTGCAAAGAGCTAATACATTTGTTAAACACTTTATTTAAAATCGTTTTTTCAGACCCAGAATATAGGCGATTTCTGGAAAATTACTCTTGTGATGAGGAGAAATCAATGGCAAATCCAGAAACACTCCTGGGAGAGATTGAAGCTAAAACTCGAGAACTCATAGGTACTGTTTTGGAAATCATTTAGCACTGTTAGCATTTTTGTAGATAAATGTATGTCCAGGACTTTGATGATGATAATTTTGATGATAACATTTTTGATGTTGAGAAATGCTCTTCTACTATAGAGCTGTTCAATTATGATATCAATTTGCAGGCCAGTCTGGTATGATAATCTGGGTTTATGGGAATAGAGGTTGTAGTAAATGGTGAGTAACTGTTGAGTAAAATATGTCTGTGGTGAACATTACTTGAACTAGGACATAACAGATGTTCTAATTTTTTGTTCTACTAGTGGGGAAAAAAAATATTTGATCCCCTGCTGATTTTGTACGTTTGCCCGCTGACAAAGAAATGATCAGTCTATAATTTTAATGGTAGTTTTATTTGAACAGTGAGAGACAGAATAACAACAAAAAATCCAGAAAAACGCATTTCAAAAAGTTATAAATTGATTTGTGTTTTAATGAGTCAAATAAGTAGTTGACCCCTTCGCAAAACATGATTTAGTACTTGGTGGCAAAACCCTTGTTGGTAATCACAGAGGTCAGATGTTTCTTGTAGTTGGCCACCAGGTTTGCACACATCTCAGGAGGGATTTTGTCCCACTCCTCTTTGCAGATCCTCTCCAAGTAATTAAGATTTCGAGGCTGACGTTTGGCAACTCGAACCTTCAGCTCCCTTCACAGATTTTCTATGGGATTAAGGTCTGGAGACTTGCTAGGTCACTCCAGGACCTTAATGTGCTTCTTCTTGAGATACTCTTTTGTTGCCTTGGCTGTGTGTTTTGGGTCATTGTCATGCTGGAATACCCATCCACGACCCATTTTCAATGCCCTGGCTGGCTTCAATGCCCTGGCCCTGACTTGTGCATGGCCCCGTCCATCGTCCCTTTGATGCGGTGCAGTTGTCCTGTCCCCTTAGCAGAAAAACAACCCCAAAGCATAATGTTTCCACCTCTATGTTTGACGGTGGGGGATGGTGTTCTTGGGGTCATAGCCAGCATTCCTCCTCCTCCAAACACGGCGAGTTGAGTTGATGCCAAAGAGCTCGATTTTGATCTCATCTGACCACAAAGCTTTCACCCAGTGAAATCATTGGCAAACTTCAGACGGGCTGTACATGTGCTTTCTTGATCAGGGGGACCTTGCGGGCGCTGCAGGATTTCAGTCCTTCATGGCGTAGTGTGGTACCAATTGTTTTCTTGATGACTATGGTCCCAGCTGCCTTGAGAACATTGACAAGATTCTCCCGTGTAGTTCTGGGCTGGTTCCTCTCCATTCTCATGATCTTTGAAACTCGAGGTGAGATCTTGCATGGAGCCCCAGACCGAGGGAGATTGACTATTTTGTGTTTCTTCCATTTGCGAATAATCGCACCAACTGTTGTCACCTTCTCACCAAGCTGCTTGGCGATGGTCTTGTAGCCCATTCCAGCCTTGTGTAGGTCTACAATCTTGTCCCTGATATCCTTGGACAGCTCTTTGGTCTTGACCATGGTGGACAGTTTGGAATCTGATTGATTGATTGCTTCTGTGGACAGGTGTCCCTTTAGTGCTCCTAATCTCAGCTCCTTACCTGTATAAAAGACACCTGGGAGCCAGAAATCTTGATGATTGATAGGGGATCAAATACCTATTTCACTCATTAAAATGCAAATCAATTTATAACTTTTTTAAAATGCGTTTTTCTGGATTTTTTCTGGTTATTCTGTCTCTCACTGTTCAAATAAACCTACCATGAAAATTATAGACAGATCATTTCTTTGTCAGTGGGCAAATGTACAAAATCAGCAGGGCATCACAATTTTTCCCCCACTGTACATAAGTGACACACAATCATTCCTCAAATGTGAATTTTTAACCCTCTTGTGTGATTTCAAAACACATGTTGCCACAGAAGTTATTTTGCTCATTAACAGAAAACTGCTATTTAGGAACAAATTGCTCACCAAGTCTCTTCCAGTTTTCAGGACCTTAAACCTAAGCTCTGTTTTCCCTCTGTGTGACTTCATTTGCAGCCAAAAGGACAACACCCTTGCTGGAATACATCAAAAACAAGAAATTAGAGAAACAGGTAAGAACACCATCTGATTGCATGTTATACACTAAGATTTGAAAGTGAAAGTGACAGTGACGTGACATGTGGCCAAGTATGGTAACCCATACTCGGAATTAGTGCTCTGCATTTATCCCATCCGAAGTGCACACACACACAGCAGTGAACACACACCCGGAGTAGTGGGCAGCCATTTATGCTGCGGCGCCCGGGGAGCAGTTGGGGGTTCAGTGTATTGCTCAAGGGCACCTCAATCATGGTTGAGGGTGGAGAGGGTGGTTAAAACCATCCCAAATGTGAATTGTCCCATCCAAAAACTCCCCCCACCGACAATCCCTGCTGGTCCTGAGACTCGAACCTGTGACCTTTGGGTTACGCGTCCGACTCTCTGTATATACATGATTCTTTTCAATTCTAGAGAATAAGAGATGAAAAAAGAGAGGAGAGGCGAAGGAGGGAACTGGAAAAGAAGCGACAGAGGGAGGAGGAGAAGCGGAAGCGCCGAGAAGAGGAGAGACGAAAGCGAAAGGAGGCTGAAAAGCAAAAGAAGCTCTCTGAAAAGGAGATAAAAATCAAGGTATGACTTAAAACCATATCACATCCATGACTGTGTCTCAGACTTTCAGTTTTTTGGTCTTAGTTTCATGGTGATTCATTTAATCAGCACAGGTGTTTGTCATTATTTCCCTCGTTTGCCCTGTATTTAAGTTGCCCTGTTTTCACTTCTCATTTCTTCCAGTATTGTTGCATTCAGCACACTATTTCACATTGCCTACTCGTATTTGGATTTGTCTATAAACCGTGTTTCACTTTAATCTTTGAACTTCTTCATTATCTTCGGACATCGAGCATGGCGGACTGTTTTTCACCTGTCATTGTCAGTACTGTACTGAAAACCAGTCATTCTTTAGCTTTTGAAGAAATGTGATCGAGACGATGATGTGGACTCAGACAGACTGAAAGATAAAGGAGACAGCGGAGAGACAGAGAAGAACAGATGGGAGAAGCCGGCAGGACACACTAAGTCAAAGGATTCCAAGGATAAGTAAGAACTACCTAAAACTTGCCCCTACTTGCCATTAAAGATACAGTGGGGTTTTAAAATCTGGGATTCAACACAAAATAGAAATTCTGTTTTTTGAATGCATCTTAATGATTGTGAATGATTAATCCATGCATATGTTGACCTCGTAATCAAAATCAAATCTTAATCAAAATGTCGATCTTCTGGTTAAAGGACAGAATTCTCTCTTAAACCCTGTCCATTTCTTACAGTTGACTGCAATCTTGTATTCAGATCTGCCTCCATCCAAGAAACAAAATCGATGGATTGAAGTCCAAGTTAAGGATTTTAAGAAATGTAAAACTAAAGAGGTTACATCTTAAAATGTAGAAGAAATGTAAATACTGCTCTGTATCTAGGTCAATAATCAATTCAGTTTTTGTCGTTGATCATGTGAACTCTTTGCACAGATGTTCTTTCCTCCAATGAGGTACATGTTCTTTAGATCATTCTCAAATCACGCTGGATGTTACTTTTGGACCCCACTGTATATACACTGAACAAAATTATGAACGCAACACTTTTGTTTTTGCCCCCATTTTTCATGAGCTGAACTCAAAGGTCTAAAACTTTTTCTGTGTACGCAAAAGGCCTATTTCTCTCAAATATTGTTCACAAATCTGTCTAAATTTGTGTTAGTGAGCACTTCTCCTTTGCCGAGATACTCCATCCACCTCACAGGTGAGGCATATCAAGATGGTGATTAGACAGCATGATTATTGCACAGGTGTGACTTAGGCTGGCCACAATAAAAGGCCGCTCTAAAATCTGCAGTTTTACTGTATTGGGGGTCCGGGGGGTCCGAAAACCAGTCAGTATCTGGTCTGGTGTGACCACCATTTGCCTCACGCAGTGCAAAACATCTCCTTCGCATAGAGTTGATCAGGTTGTTGATTGTGGCCTGTGGAATGTTGGTCCTCCTCTTCAATGGCTGTGCGAAGTTGCTGGATATTGGCAGGAACTGGAACACGCTGTCGTATACGCCGATCCAGAGCATCCCAAACATGCTCAATGGGTGACATGTCCGGTGAGTATGCTGGCCATACAAGAACTGGGATGTTTTCAGCTTTCAGGAATTGTGTACAGATCCTTGCAACATAGGGCCGTGCATTATCATGCTGCAACATGAGGTGATGGTCGTGGATGAATGGCACAACAATGGGCCTCAGGATCTCGTCACGGTATCTCTGTGCATTCAAAATGCCATCAATAAAATGCACCTGTGTTCGTTGTCCATAACATACGCCTGCCCATACCATAACCCCACCGCCACCATGGGCCACTCGATCCACAACTTTGACATCAGTAAACCGCTCACCCACACGACGCCATACACGCTGTCTGCCATCTGCTCTACAGTGTACTCCCTCAAAACTTGCGACATCTGTGGCATTGTGCTGTGTGATAAAACTGCACATTGTAGAGTGGCCTTTTATTGTGGCCAGCCTAAGGCACACGTGTGCAATAATCATGCTGTCTAATCAGCATCTTGATATGCCTCACCTGTGAGGTGGATGGAGTATCTCGGCAAAGGAGAAGTGCTCACTAACACAGATTTGTGAAAAATATTCGAGAGAAATAGGCCTTTTGTGTACATAGAAAATGTCTTAGATCTTTGAGTTCAGCTCATGGAAAATGGGGGCAAAAACAAAAGTGTTGCGTTTATAATTTTGCTCAGTGTACATTCATTTATAAAGTCATATCCAAGTGGTCCATTTTATTAAGTGGGCTCTCCATAGTAGGAGTCAAATCGAGAGTGACAAGGAGCAGCGGGAAGGTCATGGCCGTCGCCAGAGGGACAAAGAGCATCGCGGCAGAGACGAGGAGCGCAAACGACAGAGGCATCACTACGAGTTTGACAAATTCATGCGACGCAAGGAAGAGACCAAATGGGGTAAAGGCTACTGCCAGGACAGAGCCAAGAAAGACCAACATCATGGCTATTCTTACTGCCCAGAGACCGGCGACAAACTGGGCAAGGAGGATCGAGAGGACGTGAGCAGCAGGAAAGAACGGATTCGCAATAAGGTAAATAAATGCTAACAGAGTAGCGATATCTCACAGTCACAGTCCATTTGCAGCTCTGGTTCTGGTATTATGTACAGTTATTGTCATCAGTCAGTTTGTCCGGTCTGTGTAGCAGATGAATCCACTAATGCATTCAATATTTACACATCTGTAGTTGATTTATACATCATTATGTCTGTGGGAAATACAATACGAATCTGCCTCCCTCCAGGGGCTTTCAATGCAGCCTACACTGATGTGTTGAGGTAGTTAGCTGTAATTTGGCTGTTGGCAATATTATTGACGGAAGACAACGTGTCTCTCAGTCTGTGTTAGTGCATCAGGAGAAAAGGACTTCCCAGTCTGAGGGGCCAGACCAGATAGGAGGGGCTCTGCCAGCAAAGGTACAGCTAGTTTTTGAGCCTTTCTACCCACGGGAGGGGATGCTACACATGCTGTTTACTGAGAGGCCGCACACCTCACAGTGCCAGGCGTGCTTGTTGACAGCAGAATGTTTCTAATGCTGTAATGGCACAGATGAGGAGTGGTTCCCAATAGAAGAAGCTTATACAACTGAAAACTACGGCTCTGTTCCAAAACAAAGTGAGTTGCCTACATGGGCAGCATTTTAAGGCATCGTATGCATCTTTGCTCCCAATGTAGAGATGGAGTGGGGGATTCGTTTAAGATGACAGATGAGGAATGTCCATTAGAAATATAGTAACTCATTTAAACCTAGAAATAAAAAAATAAGTCTTTTTAAACGTCATATAAAAATATAACATTATAAAAATGATATTATAAAAATTTGTAATTCTGCTATATTTCAAGGGGGTATTCAACATCTCATTTAAATCAGGAAAAAAAATTAAAATGTGGATTTTAAGGATTTTGAAACATTTAAAACAGAAACGTTATTTCATAAAGTGAAGAATACATATTTAAGATTCTGCTTTTTCAGAGAAAATAAATCTATCCTAGATGGTGGATGAGGTGAGAGAAATGTCAAGTAAATTATATTTAGTTAACTGAAATATTTCTTTTAAACCTGAAAATGAAATTTTAAGGACTTTAAAACATTTAAAACAAATAACTATTTTTATACTACTTGTATAGTTAAAGATGTGGATAAAAAATATTTAATCATATATGAAAATTACCTTTTTCCCAATTAGTTTTTCATGAGGAGCACTATTTGTGTGATTGCTGCCTATGTAAAGCATATGTAGTGTTGTCTTAAAAGGCTGCTTCCTTCCTATGTAGACAGTAAATAGCATTTCACTTGGTTTTGGAACAGATCCTACATGTACATAGAAGAATACATATGATCTTGCACATTGAAATGCTTACATGCTGGATTCTGTTTATACATTTAGTAAGTAGTCATTTAGCAGTTGATTTTATCCAAAGTGACTTACATGATAGCAACAGTAGTCCGGTTACTAGCCCTGAGCTTTAGCCATTATGTGTCACCCCCATCACCACCTCCATAAATACAAACTATGTTAAATGCAAAAAAAGAGCATAACAGATACAATGCAGTATAATGTTCTTGTTATGGACTAAATGGATTTTGAGGGGCTGTCAGTAGCTGGTTGTCTGGTTAACTGAAATGTGATTCAGAAGGGAAAGGAAATTGATTATATGCATGAATAGCACTTCCTTAAGTAACCGGTCATGAGAAAAATCTGTGTTTGTGGTATGAAATATGAGTGTATTGCTTTTGTCTTTTGTGTCTTACTCATTTCACGGCACAGGACCGACCGGCAATGCAGCTGTACCAACCTGGTGCTAGAAACCGCAAGCGAGTGGGCTCCGGGAACAAGACGTTTGACTTTCCACCAATCTCTCCTGAACATGGAGGAGAACATTGCTACAAGACGGTCATCGGTACAGGCTCAGAGAAGAGTGCCGACGAGTGAAAAAAAAAAAGACCAAGACAGGAAGAAGTCTACTTTCAAAAGCGAGGGTCATGCCAGTATAGTAAGAACAGTCAAGATCAACCTTGTTTTCTGTCTTTTGAGTCAGTGTGTGAGTATAGTGCATTGAAATCCCCACTTAATATTTTATACACAAAGTCAACAGTGTCATAAATCTAAAATGATTGGCTTCTGTACACTTATCAAGGATTCACACCACTTCATTGACAACAATACCTCAGATCAGATTTGTATGCCTTTTGTAGTGCAAGAAATGGATTCCGTTAAACAAAAGAATATAGATAAATATATATATATATATATATATATATATGTCTAGATTTTACTGTAAAGAAAGCAGTATGTGTTGTGAAATCTGTATTTTAAATATATGTAATGTGGGATGGGGAACAGAGACATATTTTTTTCTTTAGGAATATGAAAATGCTACATTGTATTAATGAAACATTTAAGCATGCAACTCTTAATTTTACACTTTGACACTGCAATGCCTTTGAATGATGCCTCTATTGTCCCTGATGTATAGACATGTGGTTTTTCTGTATTAACAACTACGTCTCACAACAGGATATAGCAAATGTCAGAGCATTGTTTTACCTGCGGGCCAAAAAGAACAAAATTGTTTGTTAAAATAGTCTTCTGTTAGGTCAAATAACATGTTTTGTGATATTTCTGAACAGTGTGCATGTTTTTGAGAAATTGCAGTCATTCAGTGGTGGGGGCTCCATGGGGTCACATGCCTTACCTTTGATTTGCACTTAAAGATCCCGTCTGTTATTAAAATAGCCTACAGGTTTTTAGAATTATTGTTGAGTCCAACAAAAAAAGTAAACTCTGTAGAATACTTTAAAAATGTGATGCTGTATTTGATGGATTGACCATTTGTGTACAATAAAGATATATGATTATATAAAGTATTATTTGAATTTCATTATTATTTCTTATGATTTTTTTTTTACTTTAAATGTTTAAATTTGTAACTTATATTTTGACTGTTACACTTTTATTAAACTTAACAATGTATGTATGGCTTTTGGTTAAAATAAATTAGTTAAACGAACAAAAAGAAATTAAATGAGATAAAATTACAGAATTCTATTATTCAGTATTTGCACCGTAATTACAGTTTCTCTTGTGCAGCTAAATCGCAGTTGAAATAATCCTAGAAAAAAAAAACTTTTTCTCAAGGCTAGATTTCTTAAGATTTATGGCTTTTGCTTGCAAAACTGCTCAGCAGTTGAAGTCTGCTCTTTGTGAGTCAACTCTAAACCAGAATCAGTTTGCACTGAAAAGATAGAAATTAATGTAATTTGCAGTTTCTCATACTACTCCTTTAGTTCCCACACTTTCAGACTGAGAAAACAAGTCATAATGTCTTCCTGTGTCTTTCGCAGCATGACTTTTTACCTCTAATTTTACTTCTTAGTCTGGTTTTTGCGTACCTATCTCCACTGCTTTTCTTGTTTTCAGTGAAGGAGTATTGATGGAAGATGTGATAAACAAATCCTATACTGTCACTAATGGCAGTTCTTTATAGTTAATCAGTAGTAAAAGCAGCTAGCAGTTCCCCTTACTCCAAAATAAAATGCTTATTTTAGGTTAGTGTGTGTTGGCTAGTAAAATGCATGAATAACCAACATAAAAGTTGAGCTCACAAAGCAAACAGGAAACAAGATCACAGGTATGACGGTGATAAAACCCCCCGAATTATTGTATGCAATACAGTTTCCCTTTTTGTTTTGCTTTTGTAAAAATCAATGGATAAAAACTTTTTTTATTTCTATACATAAACATGGGATTTTACAGGCCTGACCAAAGAAACACTGAGGTTTGTATTAATGCATCTGTAAGTTCCCAACTAAAAATTTGGCATATCTCAAAAGTGAATTGTTCATTTCACAGTATGATTGGGTGGGACCCTTCAGAGTACTTGTGCTTGGCGTGAATAAAGGTGTGTGCCTTTAATTTACTGGTTTATGTGGCGCATTGCCTTCACCACATCCTACCACATCAATTTCACCTTAGCAGGTGTTTAAAAATCCAATCCAACGAAACATTAAAAAACACACATTATTAATGAGAAAGAGAAACTGTGTAAAACCAGCACGATATAAGAGGAACTTCCTCTGTGGACGCTGTAAATTCAGTTTTGTTTGCGGATTTCACAGAACAGATCAATTAATAGATATAACTTGAATGATGAAACGGTATGTAATCTTCTTAGAACTGATATAATGTATGATATTTTGGAAACATGAAATAGGTTGTTACATTTCTCATATGTGTACCTCTAAGTTTACTATATTTTGATCGAAAGGCGGTGTACTTCCTCTCATCAAGAAGTTTCCTGCGTCTAACAGTCATGCCAGATTAACTGCCATCAACACACGAGGGAAGTCGCACATGCTTCTTGAGGTACGTGCACAACCTGATATTGATTTATATTTCCTAAATATGTGCAGATATACTTTGAGTCGCTGTGACAGTTCTAGGCACGTCATGTGGTTTCCTTAAAAGATTACTGGAAATTCAGATTTGAGTGAAAAGGTACATTTTGTACATGTGCCCTGCTGTTAGTTAGAACCAGAACAGATGAATTGTTACCTGAACGCTTTGCTGCTCTTGTCGAGGTAGAACTGAACGGATGTTCTCATGAAATCTCAGTACAGAATTACTCCAGATTTGACAAGTATTTTAAACTGAATCTCCTTTTGATACAAAGGACAACATTGTAAATTTTAAAATACAGTAACACTGTAAAAAAAAAAAAAATTATTGGTATACTATCAATGTCATTTCACAACAGAGAGCTCGTTTTGTTTTGACTACTAGCAGATGAGTCATGATGGTGTAACACCTCATGAGTGATGAGAAAGTACTATGAGAATCCAAACAGATTTTATTCTGAGCCTGTATTATGTTTTTATTACTGCAAACAGGTAACAATGGGCTTAGTTGTGAGTTACTATGAGGATTTATATTAAAATCTAATTTACAATATGTGTTTATCTGGCAGTGGTTTTATATGATGGTTTCAAACTCCTAAAACTCTTTTAAATTAATATAATTTAGTTGGGTTCTGTTCTTCAAACTAAAATGTTTTTGTATGTTACATTTACATTCTTTCTGCTTCTTGAATTTGTGTTTGATAGCTGTTTTACTATTTAAATTTCGCTGACAAGTTTAGAAAAGGCGATTTAATAGCAGATTCCATTGTGACAACTTCTGTTTGATAACAGGCCTCTTTATTGGGGCAATATTGTGTTAATGAACTATGGCGATAACTGTGAGAATGTTTAAGCTTTTTGTAGAGGTGGTTTGTGGTTATATGGAAACTGACTATATGAAGAAGAAAAAAACATATTCTGAAAACTATTAAATCGAGCAAGTGTGGCAACGAGCTGTGACTAGGTTGTTATCTTCACTTAGTCATGCTTTCTTTGCAAAAAAACATTCCTGCAATGCTAAGTGTGATAATAGATTAGTTGGCTATACATTTTGCGATTTTGAATTAGGCAGATACCAAATTCAAAATAACATGCAGTACAGTCAGGTACGGTATACATCAGTTTGTACTGATGTGAGTAGCACTGTTAATGTGTTCTCCACCAGTTGTACTACAGGAGCGCTTGCACAAAACTTGCACTTAAAACACCCATATAAAAATACTTGTGAAGGATGGAATTGATGGACTTCAAGTATAGCGTGTAGCTAATATTTTGCAGAAAAATCAAATAGCCTTCGAGAAAAAAGAAAAAAAAACATTCTGTAGGTAATGAACAATGGTTTAGCTAAAAGGGTAGATGACCCCCACAAAAAAAAAAAATAAAACATGTACTCACTATTATGTTTTTCTAAAGCTGTATGATTTTCTTTCTTCTATTGATACACTGAAAGTCAACAATGTCCAATATTGTTTGGACCCCAGCAGTCTTCAAAATATCTTCCTTAGTCCTCTGCAGAAGAACGAAAGTCATACTGTACAGGTTTTAAACAACATGCGATGAATAAATGATTAATGAATTGAACTGAATTGAATTGGCGGGTAAACTGTCCATCAACTAATAGATATCACCATATTTTCCCCAGTTGACATACAGTCAAAGGTTTTCACAGAGGAGACTTTGGATATCTCTTTTCATCACTCCATAAACCTGAAAATGTCCCACTTTATATTTGGTGGCCTTAAATTCTATATACTTAGATTTAAATTAATCAGTTGATCCAATGCACTTATTGTGTACATGCATGTACATTGTACTTACATAAAAAAATACCTGCATGTAATTACACCTGTAATTAATTTCTGTAATTATATTTATAGTTAAACTGTTGACCCATTCCTTACACCTTAACCAACACTTAAACCTACCCATACCACCAAAACCTGCTCTAACTTTACCCGTATCCTACCTCAATATCAGCAAAAGCGTATTGCAATACAAAATGAGCACAATAAGTACATTGTACTTATTTTTATGTAAGTACATAGTAGTTAAGGCCACCTAATATAAAGTGGGACCAAATATTGTGAACAGCCAGAAAAAAATTATTTTTAGGAAAAAATGTTCCTAAAAGTTTTCCATTTGATGGAATTTGAGGGTGCAAAAAAATAAAAATAAAATTGAGAAAATCGCCTTTTAAGTTGTCCAAATAATGTCTTAGCAATGCATATTACTAACCAAAAATTAAGTTTTGATATATTTATGGTAGGACATTTACAAAATATCTTCATGGAACATGATCTTTACTTAATATCCTAATTATTTTTGATGTAAAAGAAAAATTGATAAATTTTGATTGTTGGCTATTGCTACAAATATACCCATGATACTTTTGACTACTTATGACTAGTTTTGTGGATATAGGAACAAAATAATACTGAAATGTAAAAACCTGTAAAACTGTAAAAAAAAAAAAAACTTAATTTCCAAAAGTTTTTGTAAGTGATACTGAAGTGGAGATTTTTGATTGACTGAAAAAACTCATTTTGAGAAAACTGCTTTTATTGTAATTGAAATCTACAGACTCAAATTGATAAAGTACAATAAAAGCAACATTTAAAAGTGAATTTTGTGTTTTCTTACCACTAGTTTGAAACAACACTTTATGAAAAGCCAAATAGCCCAAAAACTCAAAATAGTGTTTTTGCTTGTATACACTCAGAAAAAAAGAATTCATTACACTTACATAATTTAACTGAAGAAAGATTTTAATTAGGTTTAGTCGGCTTTGGTCAAAGCAAACATCAACTGAACTTTATCACATTTGACTATATACTGTATATATATCAGCACTGACACCAGTAGCTGATACTGACAGCGTGCCCACAGCCTAAGCACTTTTCTGCATAATGAGAAGAACCATAAATATAAATAATAATTCATGTAGTTTTAATGCAAATAATTAAAGTAAACTTCAAATTTAAATATATTATAAAATGTTCAAAAATCTCATTACTTTAGCTCATTTTAATTATTAAACTGAACAAGATGTAGGATGTAGCGTTTGCATGTAGCGTTTCGGCGCAAGTCTGCTTTAAGTCGCACAAAATTCAAAGGATTATAAAACAGAAAATAAATGACTCAAGAGCGTAGGGTTGACTTTTAGACAGAGCTGGGGACACATTTTAGTCGCTAGCTTTAAGTATTCAGTTTGAGTATGCAGAAAGGTGGTGTACCCATAAGTTGGCATCATGACCTCAAAAAAGGTGCATCAAGTCTATGAATATCTTTTAAAGAAACAAGGACACTGTTTCAGAAAACATTATTTCACGTAAAGCATTTGAAACTACTGCCCACCCCTACAATTGCAATCTGTGCAAGACAGCCACACGAGATCTGTAATGACTATAAAATGTGATGCTGGCACACGCTGTGGCATTAAAATAATTTTTCACTTCCTTTGAAAAAACACAAAAAAAGTCCCTTGCTCGAGACTCTGTCCGTGTGAATCATTTCAGTCAACATTTATGAAACAGCTCTGAGACTTACAACTTACGGCAGTGATTTGTTGGTTATATGTGCCATCTGCATTGTGTGTACCTGCTGAAGTAGCATGTTTGGAAAGCCTATAACCTGGCCTCACACTTCCTGTTCACAGACGTGCACCCCAATCTATGTGATGGTGTGAAGTAGCATCACTTTTACACTGTTATATCTTTCCTGTGCGACTGCAAGGAGAAGTTTTTTTCAGCAAAACCTTACAATGTTACAGGCATCTTAAAAGTAGATACTAAAATTAAATAAACTATTAATTTATTTTATTTTATTTTATTTAGAATTTATAAATTAAATAAATTGTAAATTATAATAAATAATGTTATATTAAAATATTTATATAAAATATTGAGATAAATTAAATTATATATAAATGCTAAAATGTTCCATTGTACATTCACTCTCAGAAAAAAGAAAAAAAAATGGTACAAAAGTTGTCACTACAGTGGTGCACTTTCAAAACATACTAATATGTACCATTTAAGTACTACTATACAGATTTTAGGTAATAATATGCACCTTTAAGGTACTAAAATGCACCCTTTAGGAGTAAATAAGGTACAAAATGTTCCTTTTGGAAGTGTAAAAACTATCAATTATGTATTATAATGTATGCATTTTTTTTTAATATAATACATTTTCTTTTTAAAAGTATCTTAAATGAAGCACTTAAAGTTCAACTACAGTGTAAAAATATGATTTTGTCAAAGTTGTAAATAAAATAGATTTTTGGAGTACTATATCAGTCTTTCTACTTCAAATTTTCACATTTAACTCAATGTTTTACTTGCTGTTTCTTTGTAATTATTTGTGGAATTGATTCTACACCCACATTTTTGTACAACAAATAAAACTAACCAGCTATGCAGATGTGTATCGCTATTTGAGGTTCAAGTGGTAAAATCAAAGTTTAATCAGTTGTTATCGCTCTGTCTCTTCAAACAGGTGGGAAAACAACCATGAATAACTCACAAAAGGACGACGTCAAAATGGACAATGCCACCTTGGCCATGTTTGACAACAAATTGGCCAGTGAAATCGTGTCAGCCATCTATGTCATTGTGACCCTTGCCAACCTGAGCGGTAACGGCATCTCTCTGTTTCTGTTACTGATGCGCACCTCTCCAAAAACCCCCTCCATCATCTTCATGATCAACCTCACCATCACTGACCTGATAGTGGGCACTGTGCTCCCCTTTCAGATTGCCTACCAAATGCAGGGCTACAACTGGACTTTGGGTGCAGGCATGTGCAATGTACTAACGGTGGTTTTCTTCGTTAACATGTATTGCTCCATTTTATTCATGACTGCTATTAGCGCCGACCGCTACCTGGGGATTGTGAAACCGATGCGCTTCAGAGAAATGAGGAGGAGGAAAACATATGCAATTTTTGCCTGTGTATTCATATGGCTGCTAGTCCTTGTAATTCTGAACCCACTAGAAAGTTCACAACTGACATATGAAGTAAAAGAGCGCAATATCACCACATGTTTTGACGTGTTGAGGAAGGACATGCTCCCAAGCACTGCTCACTGGGCGGGCTTCCTTTTTGGCATGTTCATCATCCTCTTCCTCTGTCCGTTCATCATAACAGTGTACTGCTACATTAGCATCATCTGCGTCCTGGTCAAAAAGACCAATAGTCAACAGAAAGGCCGTGCTGTGCGGTTGGCGTGCATCGTTCTGTTCGTGTACATTTTTTGTTTTGCTCCCAATAACATATTACTCTTGGCCCACTCAATCGCAAGGCTGTTCTACAACAAGTCTCTCTATATCTACTATAAGCTCACCCTGTCTCTTAGCTGCATTAATAGTTGCATAGATCCATTTATTTACTATTTTGCATCGAAAGAGTTTCGTCGGAAGCTGAGGCAAATGCTGAGGTTGCAGACTCTCAGTACTGGAGAGACGCAAATGATTGAGGGTCATAGAGAAAGCTTTTTCTCTGGACGTACAACGTGCGACGCAAATGAAGACTGTGACAATTTTTAGCATTTCTTTTGTTGTTTTTAACATGACTTTCAGTTTCTGCTGTTTTTATTTTAGAGGAGGGGAAAATGTCATAATCAGGAAAATGTCACGATTCAGATTTGCAGCGGCCACATGAGTGCTGTTAAATGAGTCAGAGCACAAGCGCTAACCGCTAGGTCACAGCTCTGACACAATTCCTAGTGTTTATAATAATGTATTTGTAAATGCAAGCTCTTAGACAGGATGACTTCCTATATTTAGTTTTCTTGTTGTTGTTTTGTAGCATTTAGCTTTTGTTCTGTTTTGATTTCCTGGCTGAGCAGCTGAGGAAAAGCACGCTGCTCACATGCATTCAGACCGCGTGATGTTGTGTAGCCTACTTTTTTTCTCTTTTTTTTGGTATCAGACAACCAAGTTCCTACTCACTGAAACTTTGACATATTTTTTTTGTACATTGATGTGTGGTTAGACTTAGCATCGACTTCAGTCATTTCTGATTTGACTGAAAAAGTACAAAGACTTAACGTGGCAGCTATTTTAGATGTATTGATAACCTGTAAATTATTTTTATACTGTAAAATATGCTGTTATTGTTTAGTTAGAACTCCTTTTCTTTTCTATAAGCCAAACTGTTTTAATATTTATTTTACTTGGGCTGTTCCTGTGTTATTACATTATAATTCATTGTTACGTTTGTTATTTGTTTTTATTGCTGGGTATTATTCTGCTGTGTTAACAAAGTATATAGGGGCATTTATTTGTCATGTTAAATTTAATAAACACATCTGAACAAATTGATTTTGTAATTATTGTCATTCTAAGATTAAATATTACATATAGCCTATTCAACAAAATAAATGTTACAACCAGCTAATTTATTTTATTTTATTTTTTTGCTAAGCTAATTGTTCTGAGAACCTAAACCACAGGCATGTCACACCGAGGTCAAGATTTTTTTTTTCAGTTCCTTTGAAACTGAGAGCTATGGCACTTACTTTGCAAAGTACAGTGCAAAGTACATGTACTGAACAAATGGAATTTTAGAAATAATGACCTCAGTGGAAATAAAATCGCTTCCAGGAAATGGATGTTAGTGGTCTCAGACCTATGTGAAATATACAACTGAATGCTTAAGAAATGGCCAGTGCAATGCACAAAAAGGAAATAAAGCAGTTTGCAAATGCCACTTCAAAGTACACTACGATAGGTGATGTTATGGTTCAAGAGAATAAGAGAGAAAAAAAGAGCCTTTTCTATAATAGATGCATTTAGAGTGATTTGCAGAGTGGGGTATACACACATATAGCATATAAATACAAGTGCTGTACGTTGGTAAATGTATAAAACCATATAAACTGATTACTCAATATGTAAAAATTAAGCGTTTTTTTTTTTCTCAAATTGATAGCTGTGCGCTAAAATGACATGAGTTGCTCACCTAGTGATAGTAAGCCTCCAAATGAAAGACAAACTTAAAAACAAAAGATATAAAACATCTCTTAGAATAGTTTTTAAGGTTTCTTATAAACCTTCTCATTACTGGTCTATGGATATTTTGATTCAGTGGGTATTCCCCAATGACTCAACATAATCATTGATATGATCATACATCCTCTTTTCCCTTGCTGGGATTTTCTAAATCCTATTACCTATTTAGGTTTTGCCTTTGTTTTCTTTTGTTTTTATACTTGATGGTGATAATTACTGAAAAATACCTAGTTTGACCATTAGTATGCATTGCGCATCATAGTGTACAAGAAGGTGGGATCTACAGGCAATGTAAATACATGTACATATAATATATGAGGACTGTAGAGAGGCCATCAGTAGGAAAACAAAGCCAAACCCCCAATTTTGAAATCTCGGTCAGGAAATGGTCACGCTATTACTGTCATATTTGTATGGACCTATATGCATTCTTCTAATTTCAGTTTATAGAAGGCATCCATATAACATTACATCAGTACATTAGGCATTACAATTTAGAAATCCCAGCCAGGGAAAAGAGGAATATTAAAAGAGTTGGTGCAATTTAAGTGGTAAGATATGATTACCAGTTTTAGTGGTAATCATATCAATGAATAGGCTGTGTTGAATCATTTGTATTTTAAATAAAAATAGGAACAAAGTTTTTCTTTTTAAGATATCCATAAACCAGTAATGAGAAGGTTTATAAGAAACGGACTATTCTAAGAAATATTTTATTTCTTTTGTTTTTAAATTTGTCTTGCATTTGAAGGTGTACTATCACTCTTTAGGTGATCAACTCATCTCATCTTAGCCCACAACTATCGATTAAAAAAAAAAAAAAAAAAAAAAAAAAAAAACACTTTAGGCTATTTATTTTTGAGTAATCTTAGTCCATCCTTTACTTGGTTTTATACTATCACCAACATACCTGTATTTTATATTGTGAAACATACCTGAATGTGTTTTTGCTTTAAAACGTATTTAATATAAAATAAGCTATTTTTTAGATTAAACGGCAACAACCATTGACTCATTGTACCCCACTTTCCTCTATTATAAACAGACAAAAATTTTGCAATGCTACCATGCCAATACAGTTTCTTGAACTTAGCTCCTAGTGTAAATTCAAACTGAATTAGCCAGATCCCTAATGTAACTATGTAACATTTTATATAATATTTGTTCCTTTTGTCATGAGTCATGACGATACAACAGTCATTTCACACTCCATTTCCTTTTTTTTTATCTCTTTTTTTTTTATTAATGCAAGGAAAGAATACAGAGTTGATATTTAAAAGATGTTTGTAAATAATACACAAAGTATCAACAATACACATTATGTCAACTTGAAACAAAGATTACAAGAGAAAAAGTAGGGAAAAAAGAGACAAAAACATAAGTACTTAAGGGTTAGACATTTAACTATCAATTATAGTATACAAATTAAAGTAATTGAAAAATGAAATAGTTCTACTTGCTTTCATTTTCTGACAATGAAATGGTGTTTAGAAAAAAAAGAAAAGAAAAAAAAAGAAAATGTGGTTTGTTGTTGGTAAATTTACATTTGTGGATATAAAATTTTACAAAGAAAATAAATTACATTTATGACAAAACAAGCATTGCTTTTAGTAGAGTCAGATTCATAATGTCCTAAAATAATTCCTTTGAAAAAGTAGTAGATACGTCTTGCTGGATATTATTAATAAATGAACAAATATTTTTCCGAAGTTGTTCAGTATAATGACAAGTCCAGAATAGCCTAATTGAAACTAAACTCCATTTACACGTGGTAACGCAGTAGTAGTAGTATTGTGACGTTGTTATATCAGGACAGGTGACTGCGCATGCGCGCGGTAGACTCTAGACTCCGCCTCTTCAGGATCTCTGCCTGTCACTGCACTACGTTTCGGGAAGAGCAAAGGGTTGAGTAGAGCAAGCCTTTCCAGGTAAATGCTTAAAAAGCTTAATATTTACCTACTTTATATATGTGTAATTTGCTACTCCTGAATGTATTAATGTCAAAACACGAATAAATGAATATCGCATGAATACACTGCTGTATAACTAGACTAAATACACTTCTGATGCAACCACACTGTGCATGCATTCTTATTCTTAGAAATGAGTAGACTGATCTTTTCTCTTTTTTCAAAATTATGATCTGGACAAACTGTGGTCAAACTCCCCTTTAACCATTATCGAGGTTGCTGTCCCTGAGAACAGAACTTTCCTTATAAGCCATGTGCTTCAAATCCACGTCCAGGTATTATACTTATTGATTTTCACATGCATATAATGTTTCTCTTGATTCCCAGGACAGACCTCTGGAAGTGACAGAAAGGAGAGGTGTAATATGCTGTTAAATCCAGTAATATCCAAGCTGAGTGGAAAGCTTGTTGTCCTGGCAAGCGCATCTCCACGACGTCTGGAGATTTTATCTAATGCTGTACGTTTTTTGCTTATTTTTATTAGGTTTTTACATGGACAGTGAACTTTGAATGATCAGTGCTTTCTCTTTCCTTCTTCTGCATTGATGAGGCAGGGTTTACGGTTCGAGGTGGTTCCCTCTTGGTTTAAAGAAACACTGGACAAATCCTTGTTTAAGAACCCATATGACTATGCAGTGGAGACAGCCAAACAGAAGGCTTTGGAAGTGGCTCACCGAATGCCATTTGTAAGTTGTATATTTCTGTATGTGAGAAAGCAAATTTTAGCTTTTGACCATTAACAATGTTCCCTTTATTCTGTATATGTGCTGGATTCAGAAACACTTGAAAAGTCCAGATATTGTAATTGGAGCAGACACTGTTGTGGTAAGTAGCTGTATAATATAATAGATTTTACATATGGTATTCTGTCCTGAAAACTGCCTTGTTAAATTTGTCTTCTGTTTTCGTACTCAGACAGTTGATGGTTTGATCTTGGAGAAGCCTACAGATAAACAAGATGCTTACCGTATGCTTTCAAGGTGCATTTTCATTTTTTTTTTTTGTTGTTGTCTTACGTGATGCGTTTATTGCACGGATGCAGAAACTGTAATATACTGAAATGATTGTATTTCAGGTTGAGTGGTAAGGAACATAGCGTCTTCACGGGTGTAGCTATTGTGCTCTGCCATGACAAGAGTGGTATGTGAAAGTTTAACGTATTTATTTTTACAGTTAAAGTCTTGTATTAGTAAAACAGATTTTAAAGATGAATCATTGTTCTTTGCCGCTTCAGATACAGACTACAAAGTGGTTGATTTTTATGAAGAGACAAAAGTTAAATTTGCAGAATTATCTGAGGAGATGCTCTGGGAATACATCAACAGTGGAGAGCCCATGTGAGTTTATGTATTTTGATTTTCATATGCTAAATGCATTGAAGGCTGTGATCACGTTTGCTGAGCATGTTCAGTAAATTTGAACTTGTTGAACCTGTGGAATTTGGACCTTTATAGAGTTAGTCATTTTTGTGTTTGCTTTGACGTGTTGAAAATGACAAGGGAAATTCAACAGAGTACATTTTTGAGTAAGGGAGTCCACTTTGAGTAAACAAATCCATTTTCCAATCCTCTGGCGTTTCGGCTGCCGTGCAAATTCTTGAAAATGATGAGACTGACATATTTATCTGTGCTTGACAGGGACAAGGCTGGTGGTTACGGGATCCAGGCTTTGGGTGGCATGTTGGTGGAGTATGTGAAAGGAGATTTTCTTAATGTGGTAGGCTTCCCTCTTAACCACTTCTGCAAGCAGCTGGGATTGATTTTTAACAGCCCACCTGAAAGTCCAACCCACAAGGTCAAACGGGAATCAAATGAGGCTTGGACTCTGGTTAACAGCCTGTCTGAAGGTGCCGCAAACAGGGAGGTTGAGTTATTGGAAAATGTTAAAGATGGCAGTCGGATGTCAATGCAAGAACAGAATGTGATTGGGCCAGAGTGCAGCAGACAGGATGTCCCCCACAGTATCATCAGCTTACTGGATGGGTTCAAAGCTTCAAAGGTAGTCATGATTCTTTACATTTTAAAGAGTAGTTCACTTATTCTACTTACGCCAGATTGCAGTTTTGGTAAAAATTCTCCTTGTGTTCATCAAAATTTAAAAAAGCATAGCTTTAGACCAACACATGAGCAAGTCAATAATGACAGAATATTCACTTTTGTGTGAACTTCAACTTTAATATTTTAACTTCATTTAGCTATTATGCTCTCAGTGCATTCATTTACACTTGAACCATTAAAATACAAATGGTTTGCACGATTTAGCAATGAGGAAATGTGTGGTAACTATTCTGCAATGCATTTGTTTATCAGACTCTATTCACAGCATCCAAACTGAAGGTGTTTGATGTATTGAACAGCTCTAACAGTTTAACATTGGAAGAGATAGCTGGCCAAATCAACGCCTCTGTTTTAGGCACTGAGAGGCTTCTGGAAGCTGCTGTCTCTTTAGGGCTTCTAGAAAGGGTCAAACAGCAAAATACCAGTGGTAAGATTTACATAATGCTCTTTAACTCACATAAATGGTATTACTGTCGTAGAAATCGCATGTGGTTTCCCAAAATGCGAGTTCTGAAACCTCCAAGCTCATTGTTCATTTACAACTTACAAGCACTTTCTCTGTTCATTAAAGCAAGGCACTCGCATACATGCATTTCCTCCTACTGATTGTTTATTACATGGTCTCTTCATTGTCATGTCCGGAGGTGGACTGTGAATGTAAGTAACATTGTTTATTGTCTGTTGCAGTTTATAGAAATACAGAACACGCCAGTCGCTTCCTGGTATCAGACAGCCCAGAGTCATTTCATGGGTACATTCTCCACTGCAATGATATGGTGTGGCCTCTCTTCAGTCATTTAGAGAACGCTGTCAGGGAGGGCACCAGCCAACATGAGCGAGCATTTGGGAAGAATGAGGATGTGTTTCAGGTAAATGCAAGTTAAACGCATCTGCCTGTATCACCTATGGATCATGCATTTTAAAAAGCTATTGACATTTTAGTATTAAGTAGAACTGCTTTGTTGTTTTCTAGGATGCCTACTACAGTAAGGATGAAGTAAAGATACGATTCATGGATGCAATGCACAGCATCGCAAGGGTGACTGGAAAAGATGTGGCAACAGCATTTGATCTTTCTCCCTATAAAACAGCTTGTGATATTGGAGGTATATAATTTTTACCTCAAAAATAGAGACAGATGGTAAAATAAAGGATATCAATTGGTTCATTTTTAGGTAATTAAACTCATGATCTACTAATTATTTAAATGCAGTCTATAACTTTTTTTTTTTTAATGGACAGCCCTAATATATCAGGTCAATTCAAAGTCAAAGTATCTCTAGACTACACTTCAAAAGTTTGGGGTTGGTAAGAATTTTTGATGTTTTTTGAAAGAAGACTTTTATGCTCACCAAAGCTGCATTTACAGTATTAGCTCAAAAATACAGTAAAAACAGTAATACTGTTGTAAAATATTATTATAATTAAAAATAACCATATTGTCTTTACTGTCACTTTGGATCATTTTAAAGCATCCTTTCTGAATTCAAATATATTAATTTATTTTTCTTTTTTTAAATAATCTTACTAACCCCAACATTTTTAATGGTAGTGTATATTTATTTCATGTCAGAATCAGGTTTAATTGACCTTGCAAGACTATCTGTTTGTTCAAACATTGAAAGAAGTTTTTGGAAACACTATTATCTTTACAATTCCGTTTAGTTACTCTAGTGTCACAGAAATGAAACCCTTCACCCTTAAGTACCTTTAAAGTTGTTATGGAAAATGAATTCTAGCTCTAAATTTAGGTCAAAGCAGGTAAAGAGAATAAACAGGATACAATAAATACAGATGTCCTTGGCATAAAAAACCCTTGAGAAGTGGTAATTAGAAGCATTTATAATTTGCATAAGAACCTTGCAACTCCTTTTCAAGATAAGCAGCTTTTGAGAACAAACTCTTTCAGAATAAAATATGCATGCACTATGCTCTAGTGAAATCTCAAATTATGCAAGACAGCAGCGGGACGGTGGTTTCTGCAAATCTTATCTGTGCGTTCTGCGCGGTCACTTGCTCACGTCTAAATGGGAAGTCAGACACGCAATGTTTTGATCTGTTTTTTTTTTTTTAATGTCACAGTTTTTTCATGAGTGAGGAATGTTTAATAATCCAGAACGTTTGGAAAAAAAACCCTGAGATAATATGTTATTTTACATGAAATACATATACACTATCATTAAAAATGTTGGGGTTAGTAAGATTATTTAAAAAAAAAAAGAAAAAGAAATGAATATATTTGAATTCAGAAAGGATGCATTAAAATGATCCAAAGTGACAGTAAAGACAATATGGTTATTTTTAATTATAATAATATTTTACAACAGTATTACTGTTTGTACTGTATTTTTGAGCAAATACTGTAAATGCAGCTTTGGTGAGCATAAAAGACTTCTTTCAAAAAACATCAAAAGATATTACCAACCCCAAACCTTTGAAGCGTAGTCTAGAGATACAAAATATATATGTTTCTATTGTATGAGCATGTTAGAAAAGCATTCTATTCTCACACAGGTTGCACTGGTGCCATGGCATACGAGTTTACAAAAGCCCATCCTGGACTGTCAGTTATTGTATTTGACTTGCCACAAGTCATTGAGATGAGACGCCACTTTCAGCCTAAACAAACTGATGACGGAGTGTCATTTGTTGCCGGTCAGTGAAGACTTTAAATGAGCATTTTTATGATAAAGAATTTTACAGTGTACATCCTGAGTAATGTGCAAAAGGCCTTAAATCTAAATTCTTGGATTGATTCTTTTTTTATTTGCATGATAGGAGATTTCTTTAAAGATGACCTGCCTAAAGCAGACCTGTATATTCTTGCACGAATCCTCCATGATTGGTCTGATGAGAAACTGCATGTATTATTGAGTAAACTATCCAAAATATGCACACCAGGTAAGTGCTTCAAAAAGTGACATTATTAAATTCTTAATGTGTAAGTCTGATTCTGAAGTATCAAACTTTTTGATGCCATAGACTCTCTAAGTCAAATACGATGATCCCTTTGCAAATGGCCCCTTAGCGCCCTCTGGGGGTATCTTCAGCCCAGTTTGTGATCTCCTAACCTAATTGATTCCTAAAGTATCAACTCTATCTTAACATCACCGGTTCCTGTAAAGTATTTTGAACTGTGAACATCTGAAGGTCTTAAAAATTACTGTTTTTTTTTTTTTAAATTGTTTTTTTTTTTTAAAAACAAGGTCAAGGGTTTAAATGTTTGGTTTATGAATGCATTGCTACCACACAGGTTGTGGGCTTCTGGTGTCTGAGATCTTCCTGGATGAGGAAAGGAAAAGGCCGAGCCGAGCCCTGTTGCAAGCCCTCAGTATGACAGAAGGAAAGCAGAGGAGCACCACTGAATACAGTGACTTACTGGAGAAACATGGCTTCACTCCCAAACACATCAAACACACAGACAACCTGCTGGATGCCATGCTATTTGTGAAAGAAGACCCAAATGACAAAAGAACATTACTAGGCTGTTCTTCAGCATCCATTGAGACCGCAGAACTTGACTGATATAACAACTACAACATTTTGGAAACACTACAGTTGACTTATTCTAGTTCAATCTTTTAGCTGTGTTCAAAATATTATGAATGTTTCTGACCTAAAAGCTCAAAATAAGTATTTGTACATGATTTTTATTAATTACAGAAACAGTTATATAACTGTCAATGTTATATTGAATTAAATATGGTTTTGAATCAAAAGCAGCGTTCTTGTCTTTAGCTAGTTTTTTATAGGGAGGAATGGGGTTTGTAGTCATATAGAAAGTGGATTCAAGAGCTATATCTCATAACTCCAATTATACAGACATATAATTAGCACTATTACTTCAGCACTGGTTTTGTATTTTGGTTTATAGTTAAAATCTCTTTTTAGATCGGAATCATATTATACATGTTTAAATTAGAATATTAACGGACATTATACAATGGGCAATTAGTTATAACGTTATTAATTAGTTAATAGCATGTCATGAAAATGTAAGTTCTGTAGCTATGATGTACGCAGGTCTATTTACTCAAACCTGGAGCAAATATCGCGAGAAACCCCGAGAGTTAGCGCAGTGTGTCCTTCGCAGCATCTCCATCACTCTCCGCTCTACCTTCTGCTTCTGCCAGCACGTTCAGTATATCGTGTTTATAATACACTAAGCTTAAGTATTATTATCATGGCTGATGCTGCAATTTCCTTTGCTAAAGACTTCTTGGCCGGTGGGGTCGCAGCGGCTATTTCCAAAACTGCAGTCGCGCCGATAGAGAGAGTCAAACTGCTGCTGCAGGTGAGAATCATCATATCGACTTCTCTTAACGCACTCTGCCGTGACGCATGCTAAATCATAAACCCTTTTCTTTCGTATTTAAGAATAACATGAATTATTTTGTGGCTATAAATATGCGACCTGGCTTTGTCCTTCAGAGGCCATGTTTGTGTTGTCTGCAACATCCGCATCCTTGGAGGATCTTGACATTCAAATGGTCTTTTTAATACCTAGTTTCTATTCTGGCATTCTTTCATGTGGATCTTAATTTATAGATTTCAGTAACCCAAATGCACCGTATTTTAAGGCCAAACCGTGAATTTCCAGTAGCTGGTTGGGTGGCATATCTTGCCCCCTGCAGTCTGGTCTCATGTTGCAGGCCTAGACTTTATGCATTATGGTTGATTTTGCCAAGAAGGGCATCTAAAATCAGAAGTAAATGATGTCAGAACTAAATGCTACCATGCAAATGTTTGGAATCTTCAAGAATTTTTAAAAATGTTTTTGAAAGAAGTCTCTTAAGTCGCCAGTGCTGCATTTATTGGCTTTAAAACACAGTAAAAACAGTAATATTGCGAAATAGTATTAGAATTCAAAGTAACTGTTTTCTATTTTAATATATTTCATTTATTCTTGTGATAGCAAAGCTGAATTTACTGCAGTCATTACCAGTCTTCAGTGTCACGTGATCCTTCAGAAATCAAAACAAAATGCTTCTGTTTCAAATAAATGCTTTTCTTTCAAACTTCCTATTCATCATAGAATATTAGGAAAATGTATTATGGTTTCCATAAAAATATTAAGCAGCGCAGCTGTTTTCAGCATTGATAATAATAATAAATATTTCTTGAGCAGCAAATCAGCATATTAGAATGATTTCTGAAGGATCATGTGACACTGAAAACAGAAGTAATGGCTGCTGAAAATACAGATTTAGCATCATCACAGAAATAAATAGCATTTTTATATAAACTGTTTTCAGTATTTAAAATATTGCTCAAGGACAATCGAACCACAAAAAATCATGTATCTCACAATATTTTGTGTTTCATTTTATAGGTACAACATGCCAGCAAGCAGATCAGTGTAGACAAACAGTACAAAGGTATTGTCGACTGTATTGTGAGGATTCCTAAGGAGCAAGGCTTTGTTTCCTTTTGGCGCGGCAACCTAGCCAACGTCATTCGCTATTTCCCCACACAAGCCCTCAACTTTGCCTTCAAGGACAAGTACAAACAGTTATTCTTGGGGGGCGTTGATAAGCACACGCAGTTCTGGCGATACTTCGCTGGCAACCTGGCCTCCGGGGGTGCTGCAGGAGCCACTTCCCTCTGTTTCGTCTACCCCCTGGATTTCGCTCGTACCCGCTTGGCTGCAGATGTTGGCAAAGCTGGCAGCAGCAGAGAGTTCAATGGGCTGGCTGACTGCCTGGTCAAAATCTTTAGGTCAGACGGGTTGCGGGGTCTGTACCAGGGCTTCAACGTCTCTGTCCAGGGCATCATTATTTACAGGGCCGCCTACTTCGGAGTCTATGACACTGCTAAAGGTAATAGTTTTGTGTTTCAGATGATGTGATTTTCAGGGTTGTGTGCTATTCAGGATTGATTTGAGACTGCCTTTCAAATTCCAGTGTGCTTCCAGAATTTGAAATAATTTGAATAGAGGTAGAAAACAGAATGCAGAATTGAATTTGATGTTTTGAAGTAGAATTTCAAAATCTGAATAAAATAATAGTAGTATTTAGTAGAAAAGCAAATACATACTTTCAATCTTATCCTGACGAAGCCATGCTTGAAACAGTGTTGTTTTAGTGTTACAGTATTTATTCATATTTTAAATTTGTATTTCTTTTATAATAAATTGAAATTAAAAAAATGAATAAAAGTAAATACAAACATTAAATCTCGGCTCGACAGCCTTGTTTGAAAATGTTAAATAGGTATTATGTTATATTATAATTTGTTGATATTTTAAATAAGCTTTTTATGAATTTAAACTGTAAACCATTCTCAATAAAAATAACATTGATTTTGAATCTTTGGCTTGACAAAGCCTTGTTTGAAACTGTTATTGTTTATTGACTATTATAGTATTTATTAATATTTTAAATTAGATTTTATTTTTATATTTTCAGTTTCAATTTTCATTTTAGTTTTAATAATTTTATTGTGTGCTTTTCTTGTTTTCATTGGCTCTGTCTTTATGTTTCTATTTAGCTTTAATTTCTTTTTATTTGCATTTTAGTAATTTTAGAACTTTAACTTCATCCAAACTATTTGTAATAGTTTAAGTTAACAATAACAACACTTGTATTAAAATTTGGGGGAAAAAGTTTAAAAAGCTCTGAAGTTTTAAAATGTATAGGTCTTATGGATGCTTGAAATATCACCTTTAAAAATTTTTATTTAGCTTATGTCATATTTTGGGGACCAGAGTGAAAGATCACTTCATTTCCCAGAATGCATTACCCGTGTTTTCGTTGAATTGCAACTTAATGTTCAGAATTTTTCTGTCATTCTAATTGAACTTGTGATATGGCCAATTCACGTTAAATTCACACAGCCAGTTCTTCAATTCTTCAAATATATAAAAAAACATGCATGCTTTATTGTGTGTGGTGCTGTGCAGGCATGCTTCCCGACCCTAAGAACACCCACATTATGGTCAGCTGGATGATTGCACAAACTGTGACAGCAGCGGCTGGCGTGGTGTCCTATCCATTTGACACTGTGCGGCGTCGCATGATGATGCAGTCCGGGCGCAAAGGAGGTATACAACAGACATACTCACTGTTCATATGCACTGTTCTCCATCAAGTGTGCATTTATTTCAACTCAGGCCTTTGTCTTTTGTTTTCCCAGCGGATATTATGTACACTGGAACCCTTGACTGCTGGAGAAAGATCGCTCGTGATGAGGGTGGAAAAGCTTTCTTCAAAGGGGCTCTGTCTAATGTATTCAGAGGAATGGGGGGCGCTTTTGTGCTCGTGCTTTATGATGAATTCAAGAAGCTTGTTTAAAAAATATGCCCCAAAATATGGTAGAATAGCTTTTACCACACAGCTTTGTCAAGCTTTAACCAAACCCTCTCCACTCCGCACAGATGTGGTCTTGGTTTAATTGTGTTAGATGTTAAAAGCAATTAATGATTTTCTTTAATTTTGTTTGTTGCTATATTTTTATGTTTAGAAAATGCTCTGTCCTGTAATGATAAATAATCCATATTTTATTAAAAGAAAGAAGTCAGAGAAATATTACAGATAAAATTCTAAAATTGGTAATATAAGGGAAAGTTGTTGTATATTTGTGCTCAAAATTATTTAAAGAATATAATGAGTTTATCGATTATATCTATAATATTGCTTCATAACTCTATCTAACCATAGCAATCAATACCATGCAATACCACAACACCTCCTCAAGATGGCGTGACACAACAGCATTTTGTCCTGCATTCGTTCAGTACCATGTTCTTGTAGTCGCTCAGCTCAGTTTTTCAGTTCTTCTAGCCAAGGTCTGTGGTAACAAGGATATACAATATCACTCTCAAGAAAAAAAATTGTCAAGTTCAAACACACAGAATAACGTTCCACACTTTAAACGTTTTCTCAAGTTGGGCTTGTAAAACCAACTGAGAGCTGGTGTCCGATGGAATCAAAGACGTATTAAATACGACGCTTTAATTCACAACAGATTTGCCCTCTATGTGTCTCAGCAGTGAAAGAGAGCCTAGAAAAGTGTTCCAGCAGAGAATGTGTGGAGCCAGAGACATGGCTTTCACAGTCAGACCTTATGTGACACGAAAAGTATATTTCCATGATTTCTCTTTTTGGAAGTCCGCTTAAGTATTTTCCATCTTGGATAATGAGGGGAGTCATATTTTCACGGTCATTTTCTTGTCAGTCTCAGTGTTTGGTTGCGTCAGGCTGATCTTGATGAAGTAGATCCCGCTTTTAGAAGTGTAAATGTGAGGGCAAGTAAGGAAGGGCATTGTGAGTTCAGTAATGACACTGAAACGTTATACCATTTTTAGCATGTAGAGCTATTGTAATCTTATTCCACACTATATAGAGAGAAAGGCTGCAAGACTACTTGCAGTGATGTTTGAACACCAAGAACGCTTGTAAATTCAATAAAAGTGGATGGCCTACCCTATATGCTTTCATGTTTTTCATTTTTAATTAGGGTTTGTGGCAATTCAACATTTATGAAACTTTCTTTTTTTTTTTAGATATTTTTATTTTTAATTAATCATTATACTGTACTCTCAAATACTTGATTCTTTTTGGTTGATTGTGGCTTTTAGTGGGCAGATTCCCAATATTCCCCATCTATCAATCACGGAAAACCTGTTCATTATTGGCCTCCTTAATTGGCGTCTTTTTCATTTTTGATTTAATGCAAACAGCATTTAGCCAAAATGTATTTTTATTGGAATTTTTATGTTTCACCCTCATTTCTTTTCATAAATTCATTTTACACTTCACAGGGTGAATTCAGGTAAAGTGGGCCATTTAAGTTTGATTGTAGTGTGCTCAATGGGTTTGCACTTTCAGAGCATAACAATGGTTCTTAATTAAGGGACACTATTTCTCTAAATGATAAAATAGTTTTGGTTGATGCAATATGACACTGGTGGGTGTGGCCGTACCTCAAAGGAGGACTGTGTCATGGTGAAAGGTAGAAAACCCTTCAACATAAGACATTTCTAAATTATAAGGTTGCTCACTAAATGAAAACAAATATTACTGGGAGAAGGTCCTGCTGTTTTTGTTCCCACACAGTTAATAGGATAAAATGCAAAGAACAAAATGTGTAAAAAAAATAGTTAGTTTTCTTGTAAGGTGTTTAAATATTGCTGGCCCACTATAGTTGAATGTGTTAGATAAAGTGGGCCGGTGGGTTTCAGGTAAAGTGGGCTGACCTTCAGTAAATATACTCAAATTCATTAAATAAATTGACATTCACTGGTTATTTTATAGTTGACATGTATAATTTACTTTAGTTCAATCTGTGGAGTGAAGAAAGGATGAGAGGAGCAAAATGTAGATGCAGAATATAAAGCTTTAAAATAAGGAAACAATTAAAGTTCATTTAAATTGTTTAGAGAAGATAGACATAAAAAACATTTTTACATAGGTTACCATTTTAAATGTTCCTCTTCAACAACTATTTGTTGTTTATGGAGGACCGAGAGTGCCACTTAAAAATAAAATGAAGAATCAATTTATTAATTCAAGCATAAAAATGTTTATAAATTAGGGCTGTCAGTCGATTGAATTTTTTAATCTAATTACTTTTCATGATGTGTCTATTAATTAATCTATATTAAACACAAATTACATTTTGTTGTGAAAATACCCCCAAAAGATTATTTAATTCTATTTTTGTGTTAAATGAGAAGGTGTTAAGTAGACATTACAAATAGTAGATTTAGAAGGAAATTTTTAATTTGATTCAACATACATTAAAAGAAAGTAATTTAAGAATCTCAGTTTTGTTTTGTTTTTGTTCAAGCAGTCATTAGTAACCAAAACAGCTTTGTTACCAACAGTCTTCAAAATACCTTCTTTTATGTTCCATAAAAAAAGTAAGTAATTCAGGTTTGAGTAAATGATGACATAATTAACATTTTTTTTTTTCTCCGTGAACTATCCCCCCACCCCCCCACACACACCTTTTTTAATGAAATAATACTCTAAATAAGAAACTAAAAACTGCCAGCGGGTGGCGGTAAATGTCTTTATGAGTCTTTCATTCGATTCGTTCAAACAGCGGATTCAGTCAGGAATTCAGTAAACGGCTCACTGTATGAATGGGGCTTTGAATCATTGGTTCACACAATTCGTTCAAAACGATTCATTCAGAAACTAAACACCGCTGTGTTGCTCGGAGACGCGCAACAATTCTGCTGTTGGTAACATTTTTGTTGGCAAAACTGAGCAAAAACAGACATTTTATTTTTAGCTGATTTCTGCGAAAGAAATTCTCCTCTTGGTTATCAGGGGCTGGCGCAAAATGCGGCATCGGCATCTCGCAACGGCACTTCCGGCTGCAACTCCAGCAGCACTTACTTTCTTCGATGTAATACATTTTATTTTAAAAACTACATTTCAACAAAATAACATTATATACAACAGGACTGTCATTTGTAAGCATTTATCATAAAGTTTGTTAATAAAGTTAGTTTATGTTTTGATATTCGCTGCATATTCGCCTAGGCTGCTTTAGGGACCGTCTGCAAATTTAACTCACAGTACAAAACTAAGTCTAATAATTCATTCAAATTAATGTTTGCTGGGCTATAGTAAAAACAGTAGTAATACAAACCTTACAGTTTGCCATTGTGTTATATTTAAATGTTCTATTTAAATGTTAAAAGCCATTTTATATAGAACTAGGGGTGTCAAAGTTAACGCATGAAAAATAATATTTTTTTTAACACAAATGAATCGTTTGATAAGGTTTTGACCCCAACTTTTTCCCGTCATCGCAGCGTGGAAGGTTATCTGTGTGATGAGGGTACAGTGAGTTGCCAGTATTTTGAAAATACAGTCGCGGGAAGAATTACAGAGCCATGGGTTGCGGCTTTTTGGGCTACTTTTATAATGTACTGTGGCCGCCCAAAGTGTATATAGACAAATAAAAATTAAAATAGATCCTTTTACTAATGTGTATTATACTTGGAATTTATCCTTGGCAAGAACTGAGAGGCGGTTGTAACATCACAAACAACTTGAGTTTCAGCCAGAGCATACATGTTTTTGACAACAGCCACTATAGATTATATAAGATAATAAACAAACAATTATGATAGGATATCTGTATGTGATTTTCTTTAGTTGAATGCGTACATCTATGCTAATTTGTGCAGCGATATAAAAGGCTATAAATAGCATATTTTAACAGTGAACAACCAAATTCCACATGTGATCGTAAAAGGAAGTTATTACAAACACTCGATGGTGGTTTGAAGTGAGTTCTGAGTAAAAGTGTACTATTAATCTTATAAATTGTCTTATGAAGCATGATGCTAATACTAGCTCTAATGCACCTGCAGAACAGGTCCAATTCTTCTTCATAATGCATTTTGTCATAATACTTCACTTATATACTTTTGATAATAGTTGGGTAAATGTATACTGGGATTGAAGCGATGTGGTAAACGTTTTATTGCCAGTATAAAGGCTGATAATGGCTGAATAAAAAAAAAAGAATAATAAAGGATTATGTCTCTGTCGGAAGTGTGAAAGGTTCTGTTTCCTTAAACTAGTTTGTCATGCATTTCTTTATTTCAACACATTTACAGGTAAATCCTAGTATTTTAAATTTGTGATTAATCATGATTAATTACAGTCCATGACTGTGATTAACGCGATTAATTTGTTTAATCGATTGACAGCACTATTTAAAACACATCGGACGTTTTAACTTAGTTGGTGGAATTGTCAGACGGTCCCTTACCCGTCAAGCGCTGTGATAGCGCTTCAAAGCTTTCTCCCGTTTGACTTTACTGCTATATATTACACATAGGCGGTTTTCAAAAAAAAAAAAAATTTAATGTCGATATGGAGTGGTTGCATACTGTTAAAACTGATTGTGGTAGTGATATCTTTACGACTGTCGACTGTATAGAAGAATAGTGTCTAGCGAAAGCAAATGTCCAGCGAATATCGAACCTAAAACTAACTTATACCGCATTAATTCATCACTACACACACACACACACACACACACAC